>OX030949.1:4152404-4712404 GCA_943735915.1 Pherbina coryleti | reverse complement strand
TAACTACCTACCCGTCCTCCAGCACCTGTTCCCGGCTCGTTCATTTTCACCATTTTCTTCTTTCCGTGCTTCCTGCTTCGAAATCATAAATATTAATTTTTCACTTCATGTTGAATTATTTCATACTGTCCCCCATCGACCTGCTCACCAATAATTCAACACATCAATTCCTCTGGCTATTATAAACAAATTTCCGCTATTTTTGCAGAACATTTGTTTTGCTCCTCTTCCACCTTTGCTTCTTCTATATCTTCAATCTGGCAGTTATTGTACGTTTATTTTTCAATTCCATTTCTATTCCGATGCCTGGCTATTTCAGTGCTTTCAACAAATTTCTTTAAGTTTTGATTTTTTTAAACCAAAAGCGCCCAACCAAATGGAGAGGGCGCCAAAAGAATATGTAGCGCATTTCACTTCAAAGTTATGTAAATATTTAAATTAATATTTATGTTTGTATTTAGCTTACATACATCCGCACAAACATTGACTTGACGTCGAGGATCCTGTGAATCCGCTGAAAGCAAAGCAAACACATTACATGCATAAAGAAAAAATAAAAAAAATACAAATATAAAAAAACCTAGCGCGTAACGCCCTCTGCAGGAAAGCATGGGAAACGTAAGCCATAAACGCACGCATGTTTGTTCTATACAGTCTAACACTTCCATGACATACCGTAACATCGCCAGCTAGACAACAACAGCTGGGGAAAGGGCCCGAGGGGTAAAACAACACACTAGCAAAACTTTCTAGTCTAGGCAGCCTGGGGCACAAGGACAACGCTAGCCTGCGTCTAAAAAAACCAAAAAGAAATGGAAACAAACAAAAAAATGACTGCTACCTACAAAACCACTCGTTGTTGTCGTCGAAAAAATCAATTTTAATGGCCAGTTCGGTAGCATGTGGCTTAGACCCTAGATTGAGGGATTGCTTGCCGCTGGCTTTTTGTAAACGAATTTCACTTTGAGTTTTTTAGCAACAACAAGCACAGCAACAAAGCAGCCTACCACAATTTCAATAGTTTTACCTAGCTTTTGGCTCTCTCTGTGGACATGCATGTGTGTGTGTGTGTTTGTATGTGTGCCTGTGCAAAAAGACTACAGCAAACGCTTTTCCGGAAATTAAAAGAATGCGTTTCATGTCGTTGAAGCATATTCAATGTTTTTCCTCGAATATTTTTTTTATTTTTCCTTTTCACTTTAGCTGGGTTTGAACACCGGCTCAGCTCCTCGGCTAACTGCCAACATCAGCACTTAAACCACTTTGTCAACGTCACAAAGGCCAAAAAAAAATTTTAATAGTTAGTCTAAGAATTATAATGACGCCATAGTTTGTATTTATTCGTTGCTTTCTTTTTCCTCAAAGCGTATTTTTCCCCCCCAATTTAATGAGTATTGTTGGATTGTGAAAATTAGGAATTTCCGTTGTATTTAATTTATGCTGTGTGATAGATTATAATAATTATTCAATAAGATTTTGTTGTTATTTCTATTGAGTTAACTTGAAGTTAAAGTATTGAGCTAATTTGTAATGAAACGGAAAAGTAAGAACTTTTTGAGGAACTTCCTTACGTAGGTCCTTTACGTACAAAATTGGTTTAGCTTGCTACGCAGTAAATTCTAAAATAAAGCTAAATAGATAAAGCTAACTCAAAATGCTCTGCATAGTTGAAACATAGCTACGTACAAATATAAGGTTGCCACTTATTTGCTTGCGGCTGGAACCAAAATTTTGCACAAAATGTTAAAAGTAAGCAGCAGTTGCTTACATTCCAAATATTATTCATGTGCAGCTGTTGTTGTTTATTTATGTTTAGGAATTATTAAATTTCTATCGAAATTATTATGTTTTTTTTTATCTTAACATGATTTAAGGTCTGTGAAATACATACATATATTTCGCAAGTTCATGACATCCATTTAATTTAATGTTCCATCAGCTTTTATGTTATGGAATGTGGTCGTTATGATACAGAATTCCTAGAGAGAATAATACTTAATCACGAAAAGAATTCCATGGAACCTTAGCTGTATGTGAAATATATACACCACACATTACCTATGTATAACATATGAATATACCATGAGTATGACAAATAATGAAGGCAGAACGTAAAGCAACAAATTGAGAAGAATCTTTAAAATTCTTGAAGCAGAAGTTGAAATTCAACTACTAACTATACCGAAATTTTCGACTTATCTCTAAATGTGATCTTTGCCGAGTCAGTCCTGGTCCAAAATTGGCAGAAGAATAGTTGTTCGATATGGATACATTACTTACATTCTTTTTGTTCTCCTTAAAAACCACACGCCAAGAAATTTTTTGTTTACCGCAACTGAAAAATTCACCAACTATACTTCGTTTGCGAGTTGTATTTGCCGCAAACGAATATTCAGTTGTCATCAACTTAAAAATGTATCTTATCTTATCTTATCTTACTATTATATAAAAATGAAACTTGAAATGTTGCCTTTTTGGCGTTGATGAAAGTAAACTCAAGAACGGCTGAACGGATTTAAATGAAATTTTCACTATTCAAATCGTAATTAATTGTAGATTAACACCGTATACTTAAAATTTTAAAATATTTCAAAGCTTAGAAGTTATTGGCTAAGAAACTGGCAAAATTCGGTATTTTTGGAAACATTTGGCGCTGTTTTCCATTTTCTGCTTAAACCGTAAAAGATAAGTGAATATAATATATGAACAAATGAATGATCTTGCCGTTTCCAACAGAAAAGTCGATGGTGACGTGCATCTAAGATCAATAGTTTGGTCGTAAAATTCATATTTTATTGAAAAATTAAATAATTTTCTTGCAAGCATTGATTTGTTCATTGGCTTCGACGCTATCATTGCCTGCAGCTAACAAAATGTTGCTTTGGTTTCGCTACAAAATGCTTCTCAATGCTTAGAAAAGAGATTCTCTGCATGGGAGCAGAGAGAGATAGCTTTTTGTTCGCGAACAGCAGAATGCAAAATTTAAAGAATTTTCTCCAAGCACGTCGTTTGTTGCTGCTGCTTCAATGTTTCATTATTCAGAGAGAGTGTTTCTATTCAAAACGTTGAATAGCTGCGTGCAGAATTCTTAAGCTGCAAAATAGAAGTGCATGAAATTTATGGTAACAATTTAAGCTTAAATTGAAACGCCGTGCGATGCAAATTACATCGCTTTGAAGCTGCGTATTGGTATGGGTTGGATGGCTTTTTTAACATGTTTTTAGCGTTATAGCGTTAGTATATAATTTCGTCACTGAAATAAGACCTAGGAAAATATTTTAACTTTATATGATTTTATTTATTGAAAGTGAAAAAAAAGTATTTTTAAATCATTCCATAAACATAAATTTACATTTGAAAAGGTGAGGACTTATTAAAACCAATATCTTTCCAAAACAATTCACGTTATCGAATACGAGTTTTATATAAATGAGCTATAAATTGTGTTAATTAGCCGAAGTGCATTGCATAAAATGCATTTTCATACCATTAAAATAAGTTAGGATAATGTCTTCGGTTAAGAGCCATGTTTCCTTAAATCGGCATAAAATTGTCTGTGCTTAATATTTTTCCATGGTTATTATGCCAAACGAAAGTAAATTATTTAAGCTTACTTTTCCTCAAAGAGACCCTATCGATTTAGTTACATGCAAACAAATTCTGAACTATTGCCTAAAACCTTATTTTTTTACTTAAAAAACCCCACCACAGAAAATCAGTTGGAAATCAAATAACTTGATGTGAGATCGACACAAATGTAAAGATTATGAATGAATTTTATTTTTTTACGAGAAAGCTACTTTTCCCACGGGCAGTTATATGTTGCTATTTCTAGGATAGGAAATCCCTCAAATCAATTTATTCTTACGAATAACACAAACACATAAAAAACATTGTTTATACAGAAATTATTACATGATTGCAATTAATATGTCATGAAAAAAATAAACCTATTAAAACGATAAGACAAATTTTTTACAAAAAATGCGTTAATTTATTTCAAGATACATCGCGGGCAAAGCTGCGGAGGGTTGCTAGTATATATATATACCGCAAGCTACTTCGGTCATTATTATTTATTATATTAATTATCTTTCTCCCTATGTCCTTCCGTTTTCTTATGGATTGCATTCATCTCACCTCCGTTGCTATCTCTGTCCGCGTATTAAGCAAATTACTAATTACAAATTTGTTTTTATAGTACCAATTTGTCCAAAAAGTAACTCTGAACTATAAGCGTTGTGCTTATACAACGAAAGGAAAAACAAATGAAGTTTTCAGTTGGGGAAAAACAAATGAAGTTTTCAGTTGGGGAAAAAAAAATTTTTCAATTACTACAATTTAAAAATCACTCGCGTTTATGATAAACGAAATTAATTTCCTGCAACTAAATGACGCGTTTCTCGCAGCTGACTCTTATTATGACAACTGTTGAAACGTCTGCAAACAACTATTTCAATCAAAACAAACGAAGTTCGTTTGCGGCAAACCATGGATAAACGTTTTTCTTCTTTTCGTGCATATACTAAGGGAAAAAAATATTAAATTTATCCAAAAACTTTTTTAATTTATCCAAAAAGCGAGTCATTTTTGCACCAATAACGCATTTACTTAAATCGACTACGTAAATATTTAAAATTTATTTAAATACTTTTTTAATTAATTAAAATATTAAAATATTTAAAATAACATTAATAAAAAATATATGAAAATTATGCACGAATATATTTAAATGTTTTTCAAATATGTACTATTTGAAAATAAAACTATCGCATTTAAAGAAAATTTATATAAATATATTGAAATTGAAAAACAATTTATTTGAATATTTCCCACGAGCTGTGTCCATATCAAACGCCATTTAGTGGTATATTTCATTTTCTTTTTGTGAAAATATGATTTGTGAGTCAGGTGGTGAGTGCGATGCATGATGAAATAATGTAGAGTGTAGAGCTAAGGGAAATAACGCATATTAGCATTATCCACACCTGAGTATAAATTTTATTTAAATATTTACGTGCATAAATCAAATGTTTTCCTTACAACTCGTTTTTTCCCGTATTTGAATTTTATTTATACCACACACCTACACACATATTCCATACAGTTGAAATAGCCGACAAGCAGCAACAGCATCCTACTCTGTTCCTGCAGTTTATTTCTTGCAGTTGCAATTTTCTTATAGTTCTCGTTTAGTTTTTGTTGCAAGGGTAATATAGCCTGGATGTTTGGCTAATATGATTTGTGAGTGCGATGGGTGATCGCATGATGAAATTATGTAGGGTGGAGTGACAACTCGATATTTTCTCACGAATATCTTGCACTGGTTGTATGACTTACTTTTCTTACTTACTTACTATCTTACTTTTTCTTTTTATAGTTTAAAATATTTTTGACGTTTGATGGCATAATAATGCACCAACTGTCAAAAAAAGCATAAATTAAAGAACGAAAAAAGTAAAAAATAAAATAAAATATACCACCAAATGGCATTTGATGGACGCAGCTGGTGGGAAATATTCAAATAAATTGTTTTTCAATTTCAATATTTTTATATAAATTTTCTTTAAATGCGATAGTTTTATTTTCAAATAGTACATATTTGAAAAACATTTAAATATATTCGTGCATAATTTTAATATAATTTTTATTAATTTTATTTTAAATATTTTAATATTTTATTTAATTAAAAAAGTATTTAAATAAATTTTAAATATTTACGTAGTCGATTTAAGTAAATGCGTTATTGGTGCAAAAATTACTCGCTTTTAAAAAAGTTTTTGGATAAATTTAATATTTTTTTCCCTTAGTGTATCTAAAGATTGTATTTTTTAAATCCAGCAAAACGGATCATTTTTTAGTACCTATAAAATTAGAAATAGTTTTGGTAACAAATTTCCATAGGCCACCACAGGAATTTTTGAAGGGGGGAGGGGGGAGTGGGGAGCCAAATGTATGCATTGGTGTGCACGTATATGAAATGTAACGTATACACATAGGAAATAAAAATATATAATATTTTCCTAGTCCAGGGCCACCTGTACCCCCTGTGGACGCCTTTGCTGACATCTTAAATATAATTCAGAAATCAAAAACCTTAAAAATGAATGAAAAACTTTTTATATGTTTATTCAAGTGACTTTATCACTATTTTACTAACCAATTTTTCTCACGGGACCAAATACTTTCTTAAAAATAAATCTCAATTCTAAATTTAATAAAAAAAGATACGTGTGGAAAAGGCCCCTTTCTTTTATTGACGGCACTACCAATAGTTCCTATAATTTTACTTAAAATTCTTTTATCCTAATTCTCTGATACAGAAGGCAGTTGTCACAATAAAATTAAATCATCAAAATAAACAATAAATATTTTTCCTCAATCAACTAAAGTCCAAGCTAAAAACAAACTTTATAACAAGATATCCGTGGGCAACTTGATCAAACTGTATGATAATGTATTTTTTCGGCAAAAAATCTTACATCGTTTAGATTAAAAAAAAATTTAATTTAGATTTTTGTTAAAAAACAAAAACAAAAAAACACCTAATGTTGCTCATCGTTGCGTTTGGCAAAACATCAAATAAAACAAAAAAACAATTACAATGCAATAAAATCACATATCATGAAAAATTATTCGACACACAAGTAACAGGACAATCAGCTTCAGTATCGACATCATCGAGTGTGCGTTTTTTTAGTTTGGCTTTGAATGCATTTGTTTTTGTAAAGTTCGCTGGAAAATATGCTGAACACTGAACGAGTGCGATTTGTGTTGTTGTGTTTTGCAGGCGTTCTTTGATTTTGGCTCATCGCAAAGACAAAAATAAGATAGAAAAAAATGTGTACGAAGGGCCACGCGAGGCATACGGGCCACAACGTGGGCATGTTTGTTTTAGATCGATACGTTTATTCCAGCGTTTTTCCAATGATGTTATTACTTCCAAATAATAGATTTTATCAAGGTCCTCAAAAGAGACTTTTTTTCAGTGATAACCTCTTTATTCGACCTCTTACCGCGAACCATTTTTTCAGGTTTTAAAATAGGAAAAAGTCGCAGAAATCTAATTCTGGAGAATATGGTGGATGGGTTAGCAGTTCGTAACCCAATTTATGGATTTTTGCCTTGGCGACAACAGACATGTGGTGCGTGTCACGATGGAAGAGCACTATTTTTTTAGCCAAATGTGGTCATTTTCATTTGAAATGAATGTCTAATGATTCCAAAAGCTGATAATAATATTTGCCGGTGATCGTTTTATACTTAGCACGTGGCTTTTAACGCCATGACCTTATTGACCGACAAACCCATCCAGACCTTCTTTGTTGCTCCCTGAGAATACCACTGCTTTAACTGTTTCTTTGTCTCTCGTATGTTCGATTTTTGCAGCCACTTTCTTCTCAAATTGTCCTCTTTAAAATCAATTTTATTTCTTAATTAAGTTGTTTGAATTCTTTGGGCGGCCTTGGTAGTCGAGTAGGCAGCGTGCTTGACTACCACCCCAGAGGTCCTGGCTTCGAATAGCGGCCAAGCCATAGTCCTACGCTTTAAGCTTCTTACAGTTCTTTTCTATTTCTAATCAACCGATATTGAAAAAATCAGTCTTTACTACTTAAAAAATTGTAGTTGTTGTAAAGAAGTTTGTGGATGGAATTTCCTTATAACTTGAATTATCTGAGGTAAAGGCATAGGGAATATTTGCTTAAGATTCTTATTATCATGTTTCTACGGCTTCCCGCCATACTTAAAAATCTTTCAAATGTTTCTCTTGATTGTCCTCCTTCTTTTCTACTAATCTATCACCCCATTTCGAAGCAAGGACCGACTTGACTTCCTAGATACATTAGCTGAAATCCTTGGTTCAAAGCTTAAAAACAAAATATTTTTATATGAATATGCGGCCACATATATTTATTTACAAATTTTTTTTTTTATTTAATAGCTCAAATCAGTGTCTCATCAACATACCTTAGTTTTCTTAAAAATAAATTTTCGTAAAAATGGGTTCCCATGAAGTTTCTTTTCATTAGCTTATAATTGGTTCCGTGGAGTGCCATTTGAAGTTACTTTTACTTCCACATTGCTCTGAAAGTTGTCCATTTTAGATTTTTAAGTAATGAATTTGCAACTTCATTTAAGTTATTTCTGTGCCCGTTCGTTCCTCTGCATCTTAAAATGATTAAATAATAGGAAAAGTTTCCAAAATAAGGTGAGTACTTTACGTTTTTTATGCTTCTACTTGTTACTTCTTTTTACTGCCACCCATGGAAACACACACACACACCTCTACTCAGGCTGCTCGCAGACAAACCTATCGTAAACCACAAAAGAGTTTGACTTTCTAATTGGTAACATAAACAATTTCATTACAAAATCATGTAATAACTAAAAGCCATTGTTTTTTAACCAGGCTATCTATCTCTTTCACTCTCACTCTCTTCCCCCGTATACTAAAAGTTTTCCTCTTTAGTTTTTTTTTTTGTTTTTTCTTTATAAATTCTAGTTTTTCATTTTCAAATGAAAATTTCAATGTTTTATGCTGGAAATCATGCTCGTCGGTATTTGGAGCACTCTTGAAATTTTTGTAATGATTTGCATATTTTACCAAATAGCCAGAGACGACAAATATTTCTACTCGGTCTTCTCATTTTGTGTTACCCGCTACTGTGAAAAAGTGGAAAATTATTTCAATTGAAATTCCATTGCGTGAAAATAAGTTTCGAGCTGGCTGTTGGCTTGGAATTTCGTTGGCCCCTGGCTGTACGACCGGACATAAAGACGGACGGACGCTTGTAAGAACAGAGAGACGAACTTTCTCCAAAGTTGTTATAAAAAGCTTTGAAAATAATTAGTTGCAAAAATAAAAAAAATTAAAAACAAAAACACAACGAAAGCTTTCTACTTGGCCATCGATGAGGTCCTTTTTTGGGGTACTTATGTAGGAATGCAGTAGTAGCAGCATTGAAAATGGCAAAAAAGCAATAGTTGTTCTATATAAAGTAGTTCCTGCTATAATTATTGTTGTTGTTGTTGTTGTTGTTGTTGTTGTTGCTTGTTGTTGTGGAAAATGTCGTACGAGCATGTTGCTCGATTACTAATTACAAAATGAGAAATTAAATTTGGTTTTCATTGAAAAACATTTATGGGAAAAGTTAAACGATTGCACTTTATGCAAAATAGTTGTTGGTCGTTTGTTGTTCCCTTTGCTTTTTCGGCCTTTGCTGACTAAATTGGTCAGGTTGGTTGGTGCTGGACTGCACAAAGTTGGTGTATGTAATAAATTCAACATGACCTATTTTAAAGTTAGTCTACATCTTATTGGGAGAAAGGTTGAAAAAAGCTTTTGCAAACGTATTTACGAGTATAGCAAAAAAAAACCCCCAAAGCACCTGAGGTATTTTAAAGACGATCAAGAGTCTTAATTAGTTTCATATCTCATTTGTCTTTGAGTCTGTAGACAGAATGCTATGACAGAATCATGTTAAGAGAAAACTAATTATGGAAGTAATGAAAATATTTTTGAACATAGACATTAAATTATGGTCACAAGGAGTTTTTTAATCAGAATTTCATGTAGAATTCGAAACTGGATATTATTAGAATGGAAAAAATTACTCCTATCTAATATGCATACCCCAGCACATGGGTATGACCGTTTAATGTTGAAAAAAGGCAAAAAGACTTGAGACGCAAACTCACTCTAATGCGAATTGTAGGAAGCTTTACCCGATTTTCGGGGGTTTATTACCAGTGGCGGATCTAGGATTAGCCCGAGAGGGGAGATGGGTCTGAAACTACAGCTTTGTAGCCCGAAGGGGGAGCTGAAAAGGCTTTTAGGGCGTTTTCCCCATACGAAAAATGTACAAGGGGGAAGATGGGGGGCTATAGCCCTTTGAGCCAGTATGTAGATCCGCCACTGGTTATTACTAGTAATTTTGACTAAAAAAGCAGAATAAAATTAATTTTGTTGTTTTAGCGTGTTTTTTGTTAAAAGTTCCCCACTGCATTTGTTCCCCATAGCTGTAGTATCCAAGTTAATGCGACGTCTACAAAATAATGTTGAGGAATGGAATGAATGGTTGTCGAGGATTGGGTTTTCATTAAAAAAATATTGTTTTCCCATGCGAAATATAGCTACAAGCGATTCTTTATTTTAACCCTTAAGGACCTAAGAAAAATTTTTTGATCTAGAATCCAAAATTATAACTCATTTTTATAAATGATGATCTATTGTACGTGTGTCATGAAAGTTTCACAATTATATGTTTAAAAATGAAAGAGATATGAATATTTCAACTTTAAGGCTTTTTCCACGATTCTCTTCAACTAAAACAGAAAACCGCTGGTAGCATATCTAAAAATTAAAAAAAAAATTTTTTAATTTTGGCGTTCGTATTTTGATATAATCATCTCATTTTTGAACGGGCTGGGTTGATTTTCGAAAAAATGTTTTTTTTTTACTCACCCTAATAGACATGAAAATATATATCAATTGAATTTCTTTCCATTTATTTTTTTTTTTTCAGTATTCAGGTTATTAATTATTGATTAACTATATCTTGTTAGTCTTCTCCTTTATAGGTATGTTACATAAGGGAAGGCATAAATCAACTTTTCATTACTTTTTGCGCCTTTGTTAGATAATAATTCAACATATTTAGCACATTTTTTTATTAGCACATTTTATTAGTACCATATTTATTTATTAGTACATTTCTTTAGTTCATTTACTCGATATGTAACCTTCTCGAAACATCTAGGTTAAAGCTTGAATAGGTTCAGATGTTGAAGAAAAATTTCATGTTAGCTAAAAAAAAACTAGAATCTGAAGTAAATAGTGAGTTTGAAGTTGATTTCTAAATGGAAACAGTTATTTGATGTTTGTATATTAACTAATAAATTTAAGCTTTATCAGGTCATAATGAAAAATATAAAGTACTATTTGCATAACATCATCAGGATCTACAAATAAGAATGAATTGGTTATATAACAGACCTGCAAGTCTAACCCAAATAGGTTATTCCAAGGGATTCCAAGTATTCCATAGAAATAGTATTCCAAGACATAATAGCGTAAGTAGTCAACATATGAAAGTTGAGAAAACTAAACATTAAAATACTGAGAATCCCTTACAACTGTACTGAGCAGTACAAAATCTTCACAAGCGATAAGTAACAATAAGAAAAACATACCTTATCATTATTTCACTTAATAACTTTACTAAAATCTCAAATAGCTAGAAATACTAGAATTTTGAGTAGACAAGTATATCGGGTCTAAATAGCTTTTTTGCCCTATGGTTATATTTTCGCTAACGGCATTGTGTTCAGAGCATCAAAATCATATAAAATAAGCTACTTAGGTCAAACTTATGTAAATACTTGAAAGCTGCATAGCATCTTCTCTTTATCGCACTTCATTACTGTACAGTACTGCCGTGTGCTGTATGTAGTGTATCCTTGATATCAAATAAAAATGTTCAATATGCAGCGAAGCAAACAAAACCATCACTCAATTATTTGAAAACCTTAGACATGCCTTCTTCGGAAAATGTCTTAATTGCAACATATGCTGATGACACGGCTTTAATATCTTCTGCAGAAACTCCCATCGAGTCTTCTACTCAAACACAATGGCACTGGAAAGAATTGAGTATTCTTTCAATAATTTCGAATTCAATAATTCGAATTGAAAACGAATCCTAACAAATCTGTACACATAACGTTCTCGATGAGAAAAGGTGATTGTCCACCAGTATTCCTGAACGGAATTCAAATTCCTCATAGTGCATCAGTAAAATATTTAGAATTGCACCTTGACCGCAGGCTGACCTGGAAAGACCATATAAAGGCTAACAAACAACATTTAAAACTTAAAAATTAAAAACTTTATTGGTTGATCGGCCCAAGATCGGAACTACATATCGCTTGAGAACAAAATAAGACTTTATAAGGCTATACTTAAACCTATTTGGACATACGGTATTCAGATATGGGGTACTTCCAATACTGAATTATTACAGCGTTTTCAGTCAAAAACTCTCCGTCTCTTGGTCAAAGCTCTGTGGTTTGTATCCACGAAACCATACACAACGATCTGAATATACTATACGTCAAAAATGAAATTAAGAAGATTTCGCAAGCATATCTTGATAGGTTAAATAATCATGAAAATTAACTAGCTGTATCTTTATTAGATGCAAGTAATTTAATAAGGAGATTGAAAAGACGCCATATTTTAGATCTTCCCTAATTATAAATTACAATTTTAAATATGTACATATTTTTATCTATAAGAAATTAAGCTTAGATTAAATATATAATACTGTTATAGATTAAGTTTAAGATATAAAAAAAAAATTGTGATATCATGAAGTCCATGTCACGCACTGTAACAGCTTGCGAATAATGGCAACTGATTAACTTAAGAAGAAATTTTTGCGAAAACTGGTTTGCAATTTTTATTAATTAATGTTACGGTCTATTTAAAACGTGTAAAGGTTTTAACAATCCACTTATGAATTTCGGTGATATTAAGCAAAATGTAGCGTACGCACGTGCTACACAATTTTCCCTTTAAAATTTTATGTCAGCTTCTATCTGAAGTTTCTGCGAATTGACTTCAGATAGAATTTTCATATGTTTTTACAGCAATAAGAGGTTATCCTAAAAAAAAATTATGTTGAAATGAATTTTCGTTTTATATTTGCAATTTTCTGAGTGAAACTACATATCCAGCATTTTAATTTTTGCAATATTTTTAAATAAATAGCTTATTTTCTCGGTTGTATCCAAAAAGAAACACTGGGCATTTAAGGGTTAAATTAAATAAAACTCACTTATGAGAATTAATATTGACACTTTTTAATAGTTAGCCGTCAATTTAGACGTTTGACAGTCTAATGAAGATGTAAGGATGGAAATTATTTAAATGAAGGGTGTTTTAATTTCAATTTTTTCGAGTTTTTTTTATTTTTGGTCTCTTTGCTATATATAAGACCCCCTTCCCCCATATCATTACTTATCGTAATACATTTTAAAACCCCTCTTCCCCCTCTAAATTGGTAACGTAATTTATGAACGACCCCGTAGTGTGTAAAAAATACATTGTTGTATAGAAAAAAGTGTAACATGTGCGAAACGCGTTGAATTTTTTTCAATGGAAATAGTAAAAAAAATTTTTTTCAATCGGCTTTGCCATCTCAATATCCACACATAACAGCATTTTCCGCAAAAAATTTCTTATATTAGAGTCTGCATTGAAACATATATCAGTATCGTCACGCACATGCTACATATTTTCTTAATTTATTTAACTGCTCTTACCACGGTATGTCGTTGATAATTATTTATACATACATATGTATGATTATTAGAAAAATATTAATAAATTTTAAACAAAATTTTTTTTTTAATTGTTGTAATAAACGGCATATTTCCTCACGGCAAATATCAAAATAAAACTGAAAAATTTTCGCTCAACTTATTCACCACGCGAAAGAACAAAAAAACAAAGATATACTACCGTTATCTTGAAGAATTCAACTTAAAACGTGTTGTCCGAATTCGATAGAATATATCCTATATAATTTCTCTTCTCTCTTTACAATTTGATTTTAGACCTATGAAGTTAACTTTTTGGTGGAATTCGTGATATGTAATGTAGAAGTATTTAATGTAATACTCTATACTGTTATTTTTGAACTAAGATTTCATTTGCTGAATATCACAAGACAGATTTCAATAAAATTAATAATAAAAAAAAAAAAACAAAAAATTATTTTAAACTTTTTTGTTAGTAAAGCATTCTCCCAGAATTTACGCCCGAAAAAAAATTACAAAATGCCCGATATTCTCCATACAAAATCAGGTTTTGTATTCCTAAGAAAATATGACCGGGCGAGTCTTTTTTCAAAATATTTGAATAAATTTGGAATATAGGCCCAAAAAAAATTCGGGAATTTTTGTCAAATTAATATATGGAAAAACGCCCGAATTTTTGTTTATTCCCAAAAAGCTAAAAACTTTCAAACTTGTTATGATAAAATGGTTTGCCCTAGTACACAAAGTAAAAAAACAATATTCCGTATAAGGACAAATAATTTTATCATAAAAAAAAACGATTTGGACCTTACCGGGCATAATGTTCTTGGACCCCTTGTTTATAGAATAACATCAGAAACAAATAGCATGAAGGAAATCTTTTGCAGATACTTTCACCGGCAAACAATAATAATTTACTACTCAGATCTGTTCTTTTATATATTGATAATCTTACATTGAATGTGGATTACGGAAATTACGCTCAAAACATTTGGAAATAAAGCTCGAAAAACTACTGAACATTTCGGATGTAATGTCCATTTCTTAAAGCTTCATTTCAAATTCGGGCGTTTTTTCTACAAAATTCGATGCTATGGAGAATTTTCGGCTTTTTAGCTAGTTTTTTTTTTTTTGGTCGTAAATTCCACTGTAGAAGCAGTGGTTGTGTTCTATTATGAAATAAAATATGAAAACGTTGGGATATTGAAATAAAGCAACGAATAATCATAGCAAGCACAGCAACTGCTGTAAGAATATTATTGTAAGCATGGCGGAAAATATACTTTTGCTGTATTAAAGTTATATAATACTTTTATATGAAACTAGCTTTTTCCCGGCGCGCGTTGCTGCACCCAGCAACTACAGTGGCGAGCAAAACTGGCTAAATGTTTCCCACTTTTATGTATTTTTGACTGTTGCAAAGCCATTTTTCTATATAGCGCTACCAAATTTTCTGGTTATATACTTCATTTATTAAGAAACGCAACGTATAAGTTCAAGTTTGAATAATATATAAAAATAAAAAAATATTATCTACAAAAATAACAAACAATTATATTTAGGCAGTTTTACTACTTTAGTTTTAATACTACAGCGTCATCTGGTGTCCAAGGTGGATCAAAGGAGATAAAAAAAAACTCACCGTACCTGAAAATCACTAAATACCAATTTTCATTCTAATCGCATGAGCGGTTCAGGAGTTTGAGGTGGTTTTGTAAAAACAGTTATACTACGGCGCCCTCTGGAGTTCAAGATGCGTCAAAAAAGATAACAGAAAAACACTCAACTTACACAAAACCCACTATATACCAATTTTCATTCTAATCGCATGAAAGTTTTGGGAGTTTAAGGTGGTTTTGCAAAAAATTTTGTACTACAGCGCCCTCTGGTGTTCAAGATGGCCCAAAAAAGATAACGTTAAAACACTCAACGTACTATACATGGAAAGACCTGTCTGTCCCAGTTTTTCAGTAGAAGGATATCACTAAGTTGCAACTCCATACTGAGTAACCTTGTTTTGCAACATTTATATCCAAAGATATTCTATATCACAAATTAAGCTTGTATGGGCGTAACCACACCCTCTTTTCCAAAGTCCGTCTCAGTTTTCTAGAACATAGAAGGACATCACCTAATAGTAATTCCATTCTGAGTTTTATTGTTATGCGACATGTATTTCCAAAGCTATTCGATATCATATTTTTTAATTATATGGGCGGTGTCACACCCCCTTGTCCAATGCTTGCTAAATTTTGCTAGTCGAAGGACGCGACTAAATAGTACGCTCTTACCAAGTTTGATTGATGTGTGACTTATAGCTTGAAAGTTATACCGAAAATTTGGTCTGCTGAAAAAGTGTCACGCCCCACGTCCAACACCCATAAAATTTTACCTGTGGAACGGCACTTGTAAATTGAGGTAGAACACCGAATTCCGATGCTATGCGACCTATAATTTCAAAGCAATTCGCTATCGTAGATTTGGGTTGTATGGGAGGTGCCCCGCCTCCTTGTCCAATGTTCCGTGAATTTTTGCCAAAACCTTCGCGTAACAATTACGAACAAATTTACAGAAGGAAGTATCTAATTTGGTCCAGTCGTTTTCAAGTTTTAAGCATCCGAACAAACCACTATTCATTTTTATATGTTAGGATGCTGTAAAATTTATCTCAATCTATTTATTGGATTATTTAACTCAGTAGATATTGAAATAAAAAGAGTAGCACGCAAATAAATACTATATATTGGGCTTATGGCTACACTGTAGCAGGAATGAACTGAGTGCAACTGTCCACTCAAGAGACCAGCGCGGTGAGTTGTAGAATCTCACCTCTCTCTCTCAACAAAGAGCTTAAGCTATTGTTTGCTGTTATTTCGTGCTGCTTATACAATGGCAGCATGGATTAAAATGCATGAATTCTTAAATAATTAAATAAAAAGATTTACCAAAAACGTAGTATCCAGTAGCAGGGTGGCTTATTATAGCAATTGAATAGTGAAAGAATTATTAAAATCGGTTCAGCATTTACCCCCCTGATTGAACGATGAAAATTCGAGAGACGCCTTTTATATAATAGTATAGATATACATTTACGTTCCTTAATCGTGCTAAGCCAATGAACACAAAGTCAAAGCATAGTGCATGCAATGCTTAGAGGAGCATATTCTACTTCATTTTTATTCTAAATATGTTCTATCATCGTTCAATCAAAACATAGTTCATGCAATGCAATTGTGCAGCATTGTGTTCTGTTTCAATTTTGTTCTTTATATCAAAAGCTTGGTTGTTCTATCATTATATATTTGTATGTACATGAAAAAATGTCTTCTATAAAGTGGCTGTTTTGAAGAGGAAGTAACTGAAAGCATAGAAGATGGCGTAGAAGAATTAATTTTGTTATGCTTTCGCAGATCATGAATATACACACAATGCAAAAATTGTAATAAATAGTTTTATAATTGTAATTTTTACTACTTTTAAGTTATTAATTTTTTCTCAGACCACGAAATTTCAATAAGTTGGGTTGTTTTTAACATGAGTATAACTGCATTCTGGAATTTTTTGGAACTAACACGAATGTGCCAAGATGAAACTCTGCTCAAAAGTGAAAACCACAGTTTTGGAATTCGACTAAGAAAGCAAAACATAGATACTTTATTTCTAAGTACAACTTCAACCTTTCAAAGTATTCAACCATTTAGCGAATGGTTTGTTATCTGACACAATAAAAAGTAGATAACAACAAAATTAAAAATTTGCTTTTATTGAATACAATTTTGTGAAAGTCAAGAATATATTTACGAGAAATTAATGACAGAATAAAATTAATTATTAAAATTCTGTTATTAACCTTGAATCAAAATAAAAAAACAAAAATCTCTGGAAAATGTGTCACTCAAATAAATAAATTTTTTCGGAAAAATAAGGTTCACAAAAGGTAGCTTCCACATCTACATCAATTTATAACACAAAAGGTTGCATATATTTAAAAGCTGGTTTTTCCCAAGCACATTTTAATCAAATTAACTCACGTAAATGTAATTTTTATGTTTTCATTTATAACAAATTTAAACGACCTTGGCTTTTACCTTTTGAAACGTGTATACATATGTGTTTGAATAAAGCCATGTTCACGTTTTCAAAGAGACTTTTCTCTTGTTTCTTTGATCTTTACTTTCAAAAGTTTAACTTTATGAAAAAATACCTGCTATTAAATACTTGTTATCCTGAATTTTATTAAATTGCTTAGGAAATAATCAAAATGATATGCATAGCACATGAATAAATACCTTATTATTCTGTTTGCAGGAGAGAAGAGAGAATCTGAAATGCAAGATAAAATCAATTATTAACATTCAAAATTCTTGGTGGAATAAACAGCAAAATATATTAAAATCTCCTGAATATGTTATAAACAAGAAAATAAAATACTTCAGCAGCATAATATTTCACATAAGTAGTCATAAGATGTGTTATGTATGGACAAGATGTAATGGAAAATTTAATAAACGTCATAAGAAAAAATTCAAGGAAATTCCCAAATAAAATACACAATGCTTCAGAACATTTTTCACAATATATTAAAGCTTAAATATGTTAAAAATGTGACTTAAGTGTGCATAAATAATGACTTGTACACAAGACGACAGCAGCAACCAACACACTTGCATGTTGAACACTTAAACAGAAATATGTATATGAGTACATAAATTTAGATATATGCGTGTTTGTAGCTTCAACAAGCATGCACAAACATATATTTACTGCTTCAATTTTTTTTCTGTTTCTAAATCTTTTCACTTACTTAACAGAAATTTAAAATTTTTCTGCGCGTTTTTTCCTCTATGACTGGATTCTGCTGGTTATAAAAGTAATGTGCTCTCGCACAACCATGACCTCTTCCACCCCCCCCCCCCCCCCCCCCACCCTTCACTCAGTGGCAATGGCTGTACAACAACTTTAAATTAAATCAGGAAAACAATAAACGAAAAAAAAATAATGCTAAAAGAAACCATAGCTTGATCCTTACGACTTACTCATGCAAGAACAAAAAAAAAAAAAAAAAAAAAAACAAACCGAAAAAAACTTTGAAACTCTGCATGTGCGCTGTTTATGAAAACCACTCGTATACAATTTTTTTAAATGAAAAAAAAATGTTCTCTCCAAAATGAATTATTATGTGCATAGATTAAATTTGAGAAAATACCACAAATCTTCAAGGCTATTTTTGATGAAACTCATAAATATGAATTTAGAATTTTCATAAACATAGCAAGATATGTTTAACTAAAGTTTCAGAAAATTTTAAATTAAGAACGCTTGGAGAAAGCTGAAAAGAAGTTATGTTTCGGGAAAATTATTTTAAAGTCTTGGAAAAAGGGTGCGCTTTCATAAATTAAGAGACATTCCTTTCATCCGTCAATGGTTAAGAAAAAAACTGTAGAAATAACGCATAGATCATCGATTATTTAACATTTCTCATTTAAATACATAATAATATAAATTTAAAAGATAAAAATTTTTATGAGGTTATAAAAGAAATATGAAGATATGAGAGAGAAGTTCAAATTTTGATAAAAATTTTAAAATTAAATTTTTATTTTGTTCATTACATTATCGTCGTATTATTTGTGGACAATTTTTTCTTCACAAATCTATAAGCCCACTTTATTATCCTTTCTTATTCACTTTATTATCCACTTTAAAAATATACTAAAATACAATATATTCACCCAGACCAAACATTTTTCACTGAACTACGAGTAGTTGGACCACTCATTGAAATGACTTTATTGAGTTGGTTCCAACCTGACTGATAGGTGTACTAACTGAAAACCTAAACAAAATTAACAGGGTCGCCGGAATTCATCCAACAGACTAAATTTTTTTAATTTTAAGTTTACTTTTATTTTAACTACAATACAATTTCGATACTAGTCCATGCTAGTCGCACTAGAAAAATAAGGTGGTTGTTTAAAAATTAAAAATTTAACTATAAACTAATAATTTTTTTTTTTTTTTTTTTATAAACTAATAACTTTTGCGTTTCATATTGAATTTAAATGTTTTGTTTGTTTTTACATGCTTTTAGCGAACTTATTTTTACATCAATCTTCTCGTAATAATTTATTGATATGTTTTTTTCGTCTTAATGCCATTTTTAATGTAATAAAAAATGTTCTGCACCCCCAGTTGTACTGCCCACCCAGTTGAAATGAGCTTCCGGCGCCTTTGAAAATTAAGACTGTTTGGATTTTTTTCATTTTCAATATCAGACCAAACCTGTGAGCATGTTCGGTTTGAACCATCTTTTCACATCTGTCCCTCAGAGATTATTACCTTGTTTTTTCCTTACTCTTTCCCATATAGAGCAAGAGCCCACGCCGCACAGTGCTTTGTCCCATAGGCAAAATTAAAATAAAATAAAGTGCTTAGAATATTTCAGTATTATACATTTTTGTAAAGCTAATAAAGTACCTTAAATAAATTCGTAAATAGAATTTATCATCTCGTCTTTTTGTTAACAGTAGAGGGCGCTAAAGTCAGAAAACGTTTGAGGTAAAACTGTTGAACGGAAAAACGGGTTTTACTGTGTTACAAAACAAATTTTTAAAATTTCATTTTTTATTGTATTGCTTTCAAACTAAACAGTTTTGTTTATAACTATAGGAACAAAAAAACATAAATAATTTTTTGTAAATATTTTATATAAAAATGTTGTTTGTGCCATCGAAAACTGTTGCGATTTTTAATTTGGAATTCCCAAAATGCAAAAGTTTGATAGACTGAAAAATTTTTTTTTTTAAGAGTAGGTAATTTTTTATTTATGATTTTAGTACATTTTAAAGAGCTTAAATAGAATATGTAAAAAAGTTTTAGATTTTTCACCCGGACATGTAAAAATGATATGAATTTTTAAAGACATATTTCCTTAGTTTCAGAAAAAGTTGCAAAGACCTAAGTTTATGGTACTGCCAAAATTTAAAAAAAAAATAAATTTATGCAATTTTTTTTGTTTATTACTATAAAAAATTAATCAAATTTTGATGTAGTGTATAATTTTTATTAAATAGTGACAAAAACTTACCAAAAATTGAAAGAATATTTTTTTTTTTTTTTGGTGGAAGCCCTAAAGTTTTGCAAACTTTGAAAAAATTAAAAAAATATATAAATAAAAAGTAGGCGATTTTTAATTTTTCATTTATATACCTTGTTAACAAATCTAACCACTAGTAAAAAAAAAATTTAAGATTTTAAACCGGAAATTTGAAATTTTGTATTTTTTTAAAACATCTATATATTTTAGTTTTACAAATACCAAAAATATGATTATATAATTTTTTCCAAGTAAAGGGCTCCAGCGACGTTCAATGTTCAATTCAATTTTTGCAATCTGTGCAATTTTATTGACTGTAGGTCTGTTTGAGAATTTTTCGAGTAAAAAATATCAAGTAACTTTTACTGGGAGAGTAAGACTGATTTTACTCTCTCAGTAAAAAATATCACAAAAAGTACCCAGCAGAAAAGTGGACCAAATTTGAAATAGTTCTGAACTAGTTCCAAAAAGGACCAGTACTAGTTCCACTATAATACCCTTTAACATTGAACGAACTGACGCTTTTTGCGGGTTGATGTCATAGGAAAAGACAATTGTCCCCAGAAACACTCCTTTTTTCCCATATTTGAACTAGTTGAATTAGGAACATTTTTAAACTGGTTGCTTTCGCAGTAGCCTGAAAGTGGTTCTTTTTTAACTAGTTTTAAAGTGAACATATTAAAAGTGTAAAAATTTAATGCAACGGAAAGGTCCTAAAGATCTCATTTGTACCATCTTTTCCATCCACATTCCAGAAAACATTTTGTATATAAACATTTTTTTTTTTTATTAGTTTTTCTTGTGCGCATCAAATTTTAAAAACTAGCCAGAACGCGTTTATTTTTTTCAGCAATACTTTTGAAAACAAAAGCAAAAATAACTGTTCTACACTGAACGCCTTTTGTACTTTTTCAGAACTACTGCGAACTGCGCTAGAAATTAACTAGTTCACTTTTTCAATTGACTCCAAAATAACTGCTGGGTAAACGAACGACATCCAGTAAAAAGTATCAAGTAATCAACATTTGTTTGTAAACAGCTGATTCCTGTTTTCCGTTTTGCTTTTCGTTTCATTGCTTTCCTTATGTTTCAATTCATTTACTCCATGAACACACTGCACTTTGTTGTTGTGTGTGCTAATACTAAGCTGACGATATGACTTGTTATGTACATTTTGCGATTATCCCATACAAGAAAAACGACGAGAGAAAATACAAATAGAGATTTAATGGCTCATTTCTTATTAATGTCGGATCCGGAACTATCGTCACTTAGGTCTACAAAACACATAAAAAAATGATGAATTCAAAGAAATTGAGAAATACATTTTGAAAGAAAACATCATATATTACAATTAAAATTAATTATCTTATTTGTTGAGCAAATTTAGAAACAAATTTATTTATGACCCTTTTTAAAGAGAATATTAAATTATTTGCATTTTGATCACAAATGTAGCAAAAATTTAGTTTATGAGAAAAAGGATATATTGGAGATGGTCATTTCCTTGTATCGAATGAAGCCAAATTTCTCAGATAGCTCAAAAACATAGTTTTATAAGTTGTTATTAGTGTTTAGTGCATTTTGATCACAAATGTAGCTAAAATTTAGTTAATGAGAAAAAGGATATATGGGAGATGGTCATGTTCTTGTATCAAATGATGCGAAATTTTCCAGAGAGCCCAAAAATATACTTTTATAATTTGTTATAAGTTTTCAGTGCATTCTAATCACTAATGTAGTTACAATTTAGTTTTTGAGAAAAATTATGTATGGGAGGTAGTCATATCCTTGCACCGAATGAAACAAAATGAACCACTAAACTAAAAGACATATTTTAACAGATAGTTACTAACTTTCGATTTATTCTATATACAATTATAGCTAAAATTAAACTTTTAAATTTAAAGATGTATGGGAGGTAGTCATGTCCTTGCACCGATTTTTCCGAAACTTCGAATTTTTCTTAATTAACATATTTTGAACCAGCACACCAAATTTCATTTTTCTGCGATAACTTCTCTAATTTTGCCGATTCACTATATGGGGACAAAGCACTGTGCGCCGCACAGTGTGACGAGCCCTTATAGCGAGTGGGGGGGCTCTTATCCTAGAATCATGAAATTTTGTGAAAATTAGTTTTACGATGAAAGAATTATTTTCATAAAATTTCGTTCAAATTTAATGAATGGCACGCCTACCTCCCATGTAACCGAAATCGGTAATATGAAATAGTTCCCCAAACTATTATCGTAGATTAATAAAATTTGGTGCACATAGTTCGTTTAGAGTTATAAACATCTGGTGTGAAAATGAACTAAATCGGTAGACTAAAATGACCACTTCACTTATAACTGAAATCGGTTATCAGGAATATTTACACAAAAAATCACCCCAAATCATTTAAGTTTACTATACATACTTCTTTTGTAGCTATAAATAGCTGCACGCCCACCTCCCATATAACTTATTTTCCAGTATGAATGTTTACGTTAGAGCATTTCTGCGATAACAAGATTCAGATAATATGCCATTACTCTTCTTTTTTTTTTTGGCTTTCGGCGAACCAAACTTAGGACTTTGTTGATAAAGTGTTTTACTTGAAAGTTTTATAAAACAATTTATTATTTTTTTTATGCTTCAGAAAAGTGGGCATAAAGTCTTTATTATTGAGTTTTGGTGAACCAAGTTTTGGGAACATATTTAAGAAGTGTTGATATTAAACATATTAAAGTTAAAAAAAAAAAAACCAAAATCCTTTTTTTATTTCATTGCGTTTTGAACTTTGTGAAAAATTTGCTATTTTTTCATATAAAATTGCTCATTTTCGCCAAAATATGCTTCAAAAAAGTGGGCGTAAAATCGTTATTAATGAATTTCGGCAAACCAAATTTTGGATTCATATTGAGAAAAATGTTGATATTACACATATTAAAATTTAAAAGAAAAAACAAAAATGGTTTAATTATTTTATTGTGTTTTGAAATTTGCGAAAAAGTTATTATTTTTTCATACAAAATTGCTCATTTTCCCTAAAACATGCTCCAGAAAAGTAGGCGTAAAGTCGTTTTTTTTTTTGTTATTGCTTTTCGGAGTTTTCGTTTTTTTAGATTTAAAGAACCTGTCGGAATATGTTCTTGTTCTCAAGAAGCTTTACATGGCATTTTGGTTACTCTCTGAGGTTTTCCATTGTCTGCAGAGAGCTGGCGACCGTACAGAAAAATCATTTTAATTCAAATAATTTTCTGTCGCTGCTGGGGTTCGAACCCGGGTCTCCAGGTTCGTTTACATAGACCACGCACTTTAACCAACTACGCCACGGACGCCGTATAAATTTATGACTTTATAAATTTATGACTTTTTTTCGTAAGCTATTTTTGTCCGCACTCGGTACACTGTGCGACGGCCAGACCTACATTATTTTATAAAAGTTGAAAGTTTGTGTGTGCATTTCCCCTATACAGATAAAAGCGACCAGCGACTATAGAGTTTGGGTTGTGGTTACTTGGGCAGGTAACAGGTAGTAAAGATGTATCTAATGGTACCTTAAATTCGTTAAATTATAAAGCTCAATTTTTTTTATATTTTCTTCGGGATTACTTTAGAAATCTAGTCATCCATTTCCGGACACTTATGACAGTTGCTATCCCTTGCCAGACACCCGTAAACTTTAACTCTTTCGGTACTTCTTTTTTGTTTTTTAATTTAAAAATCATTCCTTTCCATTATGTTACTGTTTAAGCCTACGAAATTAATAATCAAAAGTCATTTTATAAAATTTTGTTTGCAAAAGTGGTTTTTGGGCATCATGCCATATGGCATAGAATGAACTTAAGGGAAAAAAAAAATACCAAAATATATCTTTTAATATTTAATTCATTTTTAAAGATTTAATGTTTAAAAAGATACAAATAAGCTTTATTCTTATAAAAAATAATTCAAATGCAATAATTTTATGTTACATATTAACTCTTTCACGGTATTAAGATATGCCCCTAATCAAGATCAAATTAAAATGCTAACTGCCCAAAAGCTTATGGCTCTGAAGGAATTAACTACGAATATAAAATAATTTCCAGTTATTCTTCAAATGGTACAGAGATAATTTTAGTTTTTAAAATAATTATATTTATTTTAACTTAAATAATTCACAATATACAATACACAAAACAAAAAAAGGAAACTATTGTTATTTAAAATAGTTATATACTATAATAGTTATACTATATTATTATATAAAAAAATTTCAAGTCCATCAAGTCCGCCAATTTCAGGTTCAAGTCTTCTAATTTGAGATCCATCATTAGTTCTGCTTCTGTATCTCTAGCTGAAAAAGAGTAATAAGACGACCAATTTTAATATAAAAATTTATCAATAACTTACCTTATTTTTCATGGTATACTCTGAAACAATTTCTGGCGCCATTTGGAATGCATAGATGGACATCACATTTGGAACAAAAGTATCTCGAATATCCTTTGCATCCTTGTACTTTACATATACGTTTTACAGATGTATACTCTGGCCAATGCTCAATCCCATCGAAACGAATTGAAACTGAAGGAGCCCTTTCGTATAATAGCCTCGGCTTCGAAGTTGAAGGGGTCTCGGAAATATCTGGGTCTTCAGTTAGTCTGGGTCTTCCTCGTTTTCGAGAGAGATTTTGAACTACTGACAATGAAAGCAGTCCATCAGCTACATCATTTCTGAATGCTAATAAATCCATTTGATCTTTTTTTCTAATATTATTACTATCGCTATCATTGCGATATTCCAACCAAGAGTTGCATACTGCTAAATCGGTGAAATGGTCGAAAACTCTGAGTGTCCACTTCCTTGTCCGAATGGAAATTCGGTATAACGACAGCAAAAAGTCCATCTTGTCGACTCCTCCCATGTGTTTATTATATACACCTACAACGTTAGGTTGAGGTAAAACGATTTTTTTCTTTTGTTCAGCACAAAATCTGGTGACCTCTTTTGTGTCCTTATCACCATAAATGGACGAAGCCAATTGAACACAGCCCCCATCCAGCCATTTTAAAAGGAAAATATTTTGGTTTCTTTCAATGCAAAAGTCATAACTACCTCTTCCTAACTTTTTCAACTCCTTTTCTGTTGCCATCGGAGCTTTTCCGGTTCTGTTTCCTCGTATAGTACCTGTTGCCCATATCCCCTTTTCTCGCAAATATATTAATAAATTAATTGTAGTGAAATAATTATCAAAAAATAGTTTGTAGTTTTTATTTTCCGGAATAGTTTTAGAGAGGTGAATGACAATATCTGAACAAAACCCTAATTTTGCTTCCCCAACAATTGTATTTTTTCCTTGGTATATTTCGAAATCATATACAATTCCATTTGAGCTACATAGACAAAACACTTTTATTCCCCATTTGATAGGCTTTTTAGGCATATACTGTTTTAACCCAGTTCTTGCTTTGCACGGAATCATCATTTCATCACAACAACAGTTTTCATCTTTTGGAATATCATAAGATCTTTTCAAAAACGAATTGATAAGTGGACGAACTTTATAAAGTTTGTCATTCAGGTTCTCTTCTACACTGAACTTTAGATTAGTGCGTATTAAATGAAATCTATTTTTTGTCATATGTTTACTAAAGGCAGGTATTTTAGTAGCACTACTCCAGTACATCGTTAATCGAGGATAACCGATTGTTCCAATAATGATTTCTAAGCCCATTAATGTCAGAATCTCTTCCCTTGTAACATTAATTGCAGTTCCCGTTTTTATAAGTGAGGCTTGATTCGTTGCCTGAACAACCGTGTCAATAAAATCATATGGAAAATACTTTAAAAAATACGAAACTGGAGTTTTTAAATCTTGTTTAGGATAACTTTCAGAAAAATCTGAGCTTGGAATGCTCCACGCTCTCTTTGCCCATCGAAATTGAAGGATTTTTTGAAATGATGAATCAGTTGATTCATCCAAATTCAATGAATCATCTACCGCATATACATTCTTCTCAAATAAATCGTTATTGGCATCCGGGTTAGTTAGTTCCTCGATTAAAAAGGAATTGTTATGGTTATCGTTAAGAGTTTCCAATAGCGTCTCCAAAACACCATTTTCTTCTTCTTCATCATCGTGAAAATCAGATAAATCTGAGTCATCAAAATTTATTAAAATATTTCCTATTTGTTCGATGTTTAGTTTATTAGACATCGTAATTACATATATTAGAAAGAAATGTATGCAGAAAAAAAGCGTTTAACCGCTTCAGCTCTTCTTTACAAAATCAAATATTTTAGTAACGTAAAGTAAAGTATTTAGTAAAGTTAAAAAAAGCGTCTAACCGCTGCGTGTCTTCTTAGTCAAATGAAATATTTGAGTACAGTAAAATATAATAAAAAAGCGTTCAGCCGCTGCGACTTTTCTCAATCAAATAAAAATATTATTTCCTTTGGGTAAAATCTATGCCATATGGCATGGTACGGAATAAAAAAAATAGTACAGCCTTATTGAACTATGTTTGGGATTAAACTTTTTTATATTTACGAAAGCATTGATTATCTTTTAAATTACTTAAATAAAGTTTTCAAATAAAGTAGTTTTTGCAATAGAATATATAAAAGTATAAAGTGATCTATTTTTGTAAAATACATAACTTCTTAGGCACGCTCGCTTTCTGAGCCATCACATTTTACTGGATCCACTAATGCAAATTATTTTTTCATAAATTTATACAAAAAACTTCAAAGAAAAATACAAAAATATATAATGGTTTTTACATCTTGCCAAACGCATTGAAAGTCCGCTGTAGGTGCGAGCGCAAGGTAACAACTGTTTAAGCGGGTGCGAGTGAGATAGAGCGCTAAGTCGACTACGACCTTTTACTGCGCATTATCTGTCAGTTAGGAATGTATTGAACAATTATACAACAAACGTTTATAATTGATATTTGTGTAGTTTTTTGTGAAATAAAAATTTAATTTTAGTAAAAAGTGTAATAATTTGTTTCGTTTGTAATAAAATTGATAGTAAAATAATATTTTTTTCGGAGGAAACATTAAAAAAATGTCAAACTGTTTTGAAAATCAGAAAAAAGAAAAAACATAACCTTAAATATAAAGACAATATTTTTCCTGATGAGTATACAGAAAATGGTTATCATCGGGGGATGTTAGAAACCATTTACAGAACTTATGAAAAAATAATTAATTTCTAAACCTGAAAATTCGACAAAAAACAGTGAAAAACAAAACTCAACCAGTGTACCTACAGACAATAGCTCAACAACCTCGTCGTTGATACCTAAAATGACCAAAGAACCATCTCTTTTACAGTCTTTCTCAACAGAATCTTCAACAACATTGCAATCAAGTTTAACTTCGGAATCAATAGGACTTCAATCTACAACTTCTAAACAAAATATTGAAATTTTTTAACCAGATGTTAGTGAAGATAATGATACACAACTCAGGATGCCAATATTCTAACCCAAAATGAAGCTTATAACATCGGCTATCAAATTATTTGTGTGTTTTGTAACGGGAAACATAAAAAATGCGTTAAAAAGTTCTTCCACTTTATAAAGCTGATACCAACCAATTTGAATCTAAAGCAGAGAAGGGCACGAACCTCAAATTTGAGGAATGACGTAACATTTCTGTATACATATACAGCAGTCAGCGTTGATCAGCAGAGATCAGTATGCTACGAAACTTCAAGCAGGCAACATCGCGTTCATCTGTTTTGCTTTTTTATATGATTTTTTAGCTTTCAGTGTAGCAAGCTGAGTGCGACACATATACATTGACAAAATGTCAGTGTGTGGTGTGCCCATCTCTGATCTAAAGTAATACCCAACATCGAAGGTCAAGAGGAGTATGTGCAGAGTTATTAATTAAATTAAATAAAAAATTGCATTGAAAGCTAATTGGTGATGTTCCCGATGAAAATGCCAATCATTTTTACTTGATGGTTTTATGTATATAAAAAGATATCTTATTATTCAAACTAATTTTACATTCTGTATGATAAGATATTTTTGGATCAGACATTTTTGTCAATTTATTTAATAATTCTGCATACTCCTCTTGACGAATTTGTGAGAGTTATAATTTGTAAGAGTGTACTGTATTGCCCAAAAGAAGCTCTTTTGATTTTTGTCTTATTCACAAAACTACTATGCTTGTTGCGTTGCATTGAATTATTACTCGCTGATAATAGGTGCCATGGAAAAAATTATTATACGTAAACAAAGGATGCTTCCTAACCCTCATGATAAATATAGACAAAAAATTCATGACTTCATGTGACCTCGGAGGGAGCCGGTCCAATATCAAAGGTGCAAAAATCATCCAATGACCGTTGCATGGTATTATTACTTTATGAGTAGATGTGCCACGGTAAATGTTATAAAACAAAAATTAATGATTTATACTTCGCTTTATGACAAAACGTATAAAATATATTTTGACGTCGTCAGGTAGCGAAGATAGCAAGTCAGGCAACAAAAATTCAATATTGTTGCATGGAATTATTACTCAGTTTTATTAATAAAATTTATTTTACAAAAAAAAAGTCAGATTTTTGACCCAATAAAGGAAATTAAAAAAAAACCAAATTTTGGTGCCATGACATCATGGTAGCAACCGCTTAATGCAGTAAAAACGCAAAAACAATGAAAAAACGTTGCATGGAATTATAACTTCATGACTATAGTCGCCACAGTAAATTTTATGTATCGACAATAAAGATTAATTTTTTGGTCACATAATTAAAATAAAAATCCATGAGTTCCCTCAAGGAGCCGCTTAAAAATAAGAATTAGGAAAAGATTGAGACAAGGATTGCGATTAGAAGTGGGACATTTGAATTGGATTCGAACAAGGACCAGGAAATTGATCAAAACAGAAATTTCTTGAAGGACTAGGACAAGGAGTTAGGCAATCATACGAATAAAGATGAGTATGACGACAAGTTTAAGGACAAGGGCAAGTTAAGAGACAAACCTACGGGTGTGTCAAAGACACAGCCAGCTGCATAATAATTTTTATCCTAATTTACATTCCTGTCATCATATCTGCTTCTATCTCTACGTGGAAATATTCTAAAAGTTACTTTAAATAAATTTTCAATTTTTTTTTCATACATTTTATTGTAAAAACATAATCGAAATACATTTCCATGTTTTTATCATTGAGATTTTACTGTTATACATTTACATATCTAGAAATATCCAATTTACATTCACATTGTTATGTTTTCTCTATTTATATAAAAACACCATTGAATACGCCGTTTGTTAAATAAAATAGGGAAACCGTTAAACCAACCAATGTTTCAAGGAAAACAGGCAGTTAAAAGGATTGTTATTGTTATTGTCGGAAAATATCAATTCGAATATAATGCACGTGCTCATAGTTGAATGCCTTTGTATTATAGCATTTATTCAGTGAAATATTTTCTGTGACTGCCATTTATTTTCCACGAACTATTTTAGTAGAAAGGAAGGAAGCCTCGAAGCCTCAAGGGACTGCGAATAATGTCTGTGTGAGGTGAAGCCTTTTTGATAACGGAGCTATTGTAACAGTTAATTTGGAAGTTTATTTTGAATTTAATAAAGAAAAATTGCTTGGATATGAAATATTGATGAATGATATGATTGCCTTCGTATTCTTTGAACTACGCTGAAATAAATAAATACGTTTTTATAGGGGATCCTTTATATAAATAAACAAAAGAAAGAAGAATGATTAAATTTATATCAGTTCTTTTAACAAAGTCTTTTAGAAGAATACATCAAGGAATGTAGGAGGAAGAAATAGCTATTGTCTCTTTGACGAGTCTTGAAATAAACAAGCATTTTTCTCTGAAATACACGCTTTCTTTCAAATAGCTTCTTTTATTGATAAACGCTTATTCCAAAGCAGCCTCCTACGATCTTTTTCCTAACTTGTCCCAATCAATTGCAATTAATTAAGTCAGTTTGAGTTAAACTCATCATAAGGGCGGAAGATGTTTCTTCTTTAACATGTCATATTATAAGCTATTCAAACCTATTATTACCATCACATTGTCACAAACAACAACCATTTCATGGAGCCAACATTTATTGCCATTAACAGACATGTTTTCTTGCTAATATTATTAAAAAAAACTCCATCAAAATCTTGTTTTCAAATCACTTTCGTTGTCATTAAAATTTCATTTGATAAGAAATTCATGCAAATTAAACAACTTTAATTAATTAAGGAAATTTTATACTAATTTAACGCATTCAAGAAACAACAAAGAAACGAAAAACAAAAAATGCAACACGTTTAATTAGAAGCATAAATATTTTCAAAATCAAATGCAAACGAAGCTCATACAAAATCAATTCAGCGTCCATAAATTATGCAGCTGTTGGCAATTGTTCAACGTACGAGTTAATATAACATGAATGTGGATGCCCCTCGGATTAATGCATAAATTATGTGTATCGGTTGAAGAAAATAGCCGACTTGCTGTCAAGGCCAACCGACAGCATTGGTCCATGTTGGGCTGGGGCGTTATAAACGATTGCATGGTATTTGAATTTAGCTTTCAATATGCAATCAAATATATATGTATGTAGTATGTATGTTTGACAATGTTTTTCCCCCTTTTTTGGTGACATTCATGCATAGCTGCTGACAAGCTGGTGACAAACAAATTGGCAGCGACAGAAGAAAAGCAACAAATGCGCCGAAGCTAATGAATAATGTAGCTGTAGACCCGAATGAAGTTGGATGGAATTAATTATTTTTCAAATGCTTCGAAATATATGAAATGGTTAAGGAATGTCTGGGACAACGTGAAATTTTCCAATCGAACTGTGGGTATCAGAGATCTGCAATGAGTACGAATGAAATTAGTATACTTAAGTCATGAGCCATGTCTATAGGTGCAAGTAGGTACTCATACCAACTCAACAAAATACTTTGACTCATTCCCACTAATACCAAAAAATACTCTTAGTACTCCTAAATGCATTTGTGTTGGCAAATTATTACTCTATTAGTTATGGCTTATGTAACCAACCGTACTCATTTTCGGAGTTTTTTACTTCTTTTTTGCTCTCTGCACTTCTTTTAGCGAAGTCGCATGAATGTACTCCTTTATACTTGTTTTACTCCTTTGTACTTCTTTTTGACATAAGCAGATTAATTTAACAACAAAAATATTAAATCTTCAAGAAGTATCAAAAGTTAGAAAAAGGTATCAAAAATAATACACTTCGAACCCAACAACCAAGTTCTGCATCACATTACCTTCTGAAAATGCAACACATCACTCATCGCTAGTCAGCGCGTATTTTAGTTTTAGCAAAAAGTGAAATGGCAAAAAAACGATTGAGCAATATTTTTAATGAGGGCTTGCAAAAGCAACATCCGTTTATATAAAAACAAAACAATTCAGAAAGTGATATGCGATGGACATTTCAATATAGCCTTCAGAGGAAAAGCTGCAATTGAGACGCACTTATCCACTCGCAAACACAAAGCAGCTCTTATTGCATCATCTTCTTCACAAAGCTTGACAACGTTTTTTCCGTCTTCTATTAACTGTAGTGGCGCAGTGGGTAGAGTGCGTAACCCATACGCCAGAGAACCCTGGTTCAATTCCATCTGACATAGAAAGTTTTTTCAATTGAATTGATTTTTCTGTTTGGTCGTCACCTCTCTGCAGACAAGAGCAAACCTTAAAGAGTAAATAATTCCATGTCAAGCTTCTTGAGGACAGGCACATTAGCCGTTTGGAGTCGGCATAAAACTAGTAGGTCCAGTTCTCGATCAATTGTGTTCAAGCATTTAATAATACGCACAACACAATATGATCTTAAGAAGTTCGGTCAAAGTCCTTTCAAGGGCTGAAATTGCCAGTTTATTATTTTATTATTACTAGTGTCGCCTTTGGTCGAAATTCGATCATTTAAAAATAAATATTTTTTTTTTGTATTTTTGTTGGAAATTTTTTTTCCTTCTTTCACTCAAGTGCAAACGTAACCGTACTCATACCGCACCATACGCATCACCGGCAGAAAATCACAAAATAGTTACTCCATTCTGAGTTTCCATGTTCTGTGACTTTTACTTCCAAAGGTATTCGATATTAAAAACTATGCTTTTCTAGAAGAAGGACATCATCAAGCTCTATTCTAAGTTTCAATGTTCTGTGATTCTTACTTCCAAAGCTATTCGATATCAAAAATTTGGTTTCTATGGGCAGAGCCACACCCCTTTATCCAATGCCCGTCACGGTTTTCTAGTATGTGGATATCAATAAGTGGCCACTCCATATTGAGTTTCATTGTTATACGGCATTTACTTCCAAAGCTATTCGATATAAAAACTTTGAATTTTATGGGTGGTGCCACGCCCACCATATTTATTGGGTGCACTCCTTCTCCCTACTCTAATTGATTTAAAAAAAAATATCAAGATCGGTTGAGAAACACGGGAGAAAATAGTTCTTACTGTCCTGCCTACGCCTATTTATATAAAGACCTATTTATATTGACTGTAGTATATTTGCAACCGAGGGAATGTGGGCTTATCACACTGTAAAGGAGAACCACAGCTTCAGATCAGCGGACTGCACATCGAAAATCATTCGGACATGTTTCCAAGTGTAGAAGTTTTACTGCGCCCGTTGACTCAATGAGAAAGTTGAGCGCTGCACCGATTGATATCAGCAGATAACTTATTCTTGGTTGATTTGTGTGCCGTGCGTGAACTAGTATGAGTGGGTATGAGTGCAAGTTCTTCTTTGACTTAAATTCATGTGGATATCTACTTCAATCCAGAGCAATGTCTTTAACTGTGTGAGAAATGCTATCGTAAAAACCAGGGCTGAGTCGATTCGTAAAATCACGACTCTAACTTTAACTCTAACTCTAACTCTAACTCTAACTCTAACTCTAACTCTAACTCTAACTCTAACTCTAACTCTAACTCTAACTCTAACTCTAACTCCAGCTCCAACTCCAACTCCAACTCCAACTCCAACTCCAACTCCAACTCCAACTCCAACTCCAACTCCAACTCCAACTCCAACTCCAACACCAACTCCAACTTCGACTCCGACTATAAAACTAAAAAATAATGAAATTTGTTTTTTTATACATATTAGACGGTGTCAAAAATCTGACTTAAAGTATTTCGTTAAAGTAATCTCATTATAGTATTTGTTATATGGGATGAAAAATTGCAGTTCCATGATTTTATATCCACGCCAAGGAATTTTATTTCAAATCAACTGTTAGGGGTCTTCTGTATAAAAGTTGCTAAAAATACACAAAAACTAGTAAGAAATGATCTTCGACTGGGCCGAAGTTAAAATACCCCCACGGCCGAACCAAAGTTTTTTTTTTTAAGTCTTAAGCAATCAATAAAATGTTTATCTGTAAAAACGTTTTCGTTATATTTTTAACAGAAAATATTCGCTTTTGTTTTTTGATAAAGTCGCTTTGTATGGGAGGTGGGCGTGGTTTTCACTCAATTTGTTTGAATTCCATACACATAGTACACGTTATATATCAAAGTGTATATGCCAAATTTCAAGTCCATACATTAATTTTTGTGGATTTTAGAGAAATTTTACCTTTTTGATAAAGTCACTTTGTATGGGAGGTAGGCGTGGTTTTCATCCGATTTGGTTGAATTTCATACTTAGAGTGTATTTTGAACATCAAAACTCATATGCAAAATTGCAAGTTGATATGTTAATTTTTGTGGAATTCTAAGAGATTTTACCGTTTTGATAAAGTCACTTTGTATGGGAGGTAGGCGTCGTTTTCATCTGATTTAGCTCATTTACGAACTTGACCTTCATTTTTTAGATAAAAGCTTAAATATTGAATTTCGTTATGATAGCGTTAAAATTACGGCTGTAATCGTGATCACAGACAGACGGACAGACGGACAGACAGACGGACATGGCTAAATCAACTCGGGTGGTGATGCTGATTAAGAATATATATACTTTTTTATACCTACCACGCCTCTTTATGGGCGTTAAAAACGGAGTGACAAAATTAATATACCCCCATTTACGTTTTTTAAACGTGGGGGTATAAAAATTCGGGGGGCCCCAAAATTGGTTCCCACCATAAAAAAATATACCAATCAAAAGGATTTTTTTAAAATGCTGTTTAATTTTATACCGGAATTGGGAGACAGTTTTTTCCCATACAAGTCGATACACTCTAATACATATAATTGAAATTAAGTAACTTTTTACATAATTGTATTTAAACATATATCCGACAAAACAATTTTTTAAGAACTACTAAGAACTACTTTAAGAACTGTTATTTTCTGCTGTCACAGTTTTCAATCCTGGCTGTTTTAAAATCGTAGCAATTATAGAGAAAAATAATCGACAGTAAATAAAAAAAAATGAAGCATTTTTTAATAATATTTAACACAACCTTTAAAAAATGTTATTTAATTCTGAAGTGATGGATCCCGCCGTTTTTCTTGAAAGTTATACCTACATCCGAGCAAGGTACACGCAAAGAAATTTTTCGTTTACCGCAACTGAAAAATTAGCCAACGAGTTGTATTTGCCGCAAACGAATATTAAGTTGTCAACGTAAAAATATATCTTAAATAAACGTATACCGCAAGCTATTTCGGTCAGTATTGAATATATTAATTATCTCTCTCCCTATGTCCGTCCGTCTTCTTATGGATTGCACCCATTGTACCTCTGTTGCTATCTCCGTCCTCGTATTAAGCAAATTACCAATTTGCTTAAATAGCAACAATTTGTCCAAAAAGTAACTCTGAAATTTAAGCGTTGTGTTTATACAACGAAGAGAAAAAAAAATTGGAAGAAAAGAAATTTTTCAATTGCTGCAATTTAAAAATCGTTATACGTTTTTCTTTCTTTGCGTGTATGTGTTACCCTTCAATATAGAGCTCAATACTTTTTTTTTTTGCGAAATAATAGCTTATGCTACAGAATGTAATGCTCGAAATTTCCTTCCTCTGTTTAGATACCTTTGTAGCATATTCAAACCTCCACAAGTACACATCACACATCCATACACACATGTGCATTTCTCTAAATTTTAGCCGGTATGAACTGCTTGTGCCAAACACATCTACTAGGTAAACGTAAACTTGCAACTTTTTTCTTTCCACTCCACACTCAATCACTCATGCTACTTATGACGATTTTCCATGGGAAACCAAGTTAAAGTGTGCTAAGGAAAAATAATAATTTTTCAGTATTTTCCTTTTTGATTTGATTTCTCAAGATGCGAGCGACTCAATTGAAATGAAACGAGATGAAATGAGTTTTGTATTTGTTAAAGTTGTTATCGATTTTCAAGTGGGTAATTGACTTGATAGCAACAGCCAGAATACGTCAGAATGCACTGTAGCATAATAGGGGAAAATATTTCTCATCGGAAGTAGTTGGATGTTAAGAGTACGCATATTGATTGTATTAAGTGCAAACTGAGTGTCTGAGAATTTTTAACGAATTGAAATATTTTCTACTTCGGTTCGGGAAATAAAAAACATGAAATTGATTCTCTGCTCAAGTGATACATTTCATTTCTTAACATATCAGTAGTTATGCAGCTTAGAGGAACAGTATTCCTCCTTTGCTAGCAGAGCACATTACTTGTTACCGATATAATTTAATGATGAACTTATCGATTGACTTTCATTCCACAAAATCCAACGAACAGACAGACAGACAGACATACATTATTAATGAAGACAAATATAGCTCCAAGCTAGCAGTTTCATTTCGTCTTATATAACTACATATTTAGTGCATAAATTTATTAGTCTGCAGATAAAATATGTATGATTTTTTTTTTATTTTTCTATATAAAAGAATATATAAATTTTAATCAATTCCTAAGTTGGAGAATTCTTTGTTTGAGTTAAAATTTATGAGTTCAATATGCGTGATAAGATATTCATTAAGCGGCACACTGTTGTAATCCATGCTATTGGCTATAAACTGTTGACCTTGAATGACTCTCTGCGTGGATTTTGTTCTGTATGCGTCTTTGGTTTTCTTCGCTCTCAGAAACTTTTCTCTTTCGAGTACTCAAATTCGAGCCAGTGGCGTCCAACCCACATCCACCTGTGCATATGGACTGTCTGTAGTTTAATTATTTTGACAGTTAATGCAATTAACAGTCCACTTTATGTACATTAGCACAATTACTGCGCAATTACTGAGGCATTAAACGTTTTTAATTGATAATTAAATTTTAAAACATAACAAAATAATATGAAATTGTATTCGCCGAAGTTCCTCAGATGCATTAACAATATAATTAAAATAATAATTTTTGTTCAATGCAGATAATCTGCTTGAATAAATCATTAATAATTTTAATATAATCCGCTTAAGTTGAACTTTTTTCAACTTAATATTTTTATCCATACAGTTGTTGTTTTGTGTGAGTAAATTAATTTTAAGGTTTTCAAGAATTTCACACTGAGCTGGGGGCATTATTCAATAAACCGTTGATTTTTGTTTATGGACTTAGTTTTTTCCATTAAGTTTTATAACAAACTGTTCATAAACAATTTCCAAATCATTAACGAATAAACAAAATAAAACACAAAAATCTTACTTAATCTGCATAATAAACGATCCTGTTAAATTACTAAAAGATTATCCAATTTAATGCTAATTTAAAACGCGTTTTATTGACTTCTCAAAATTATGCACCATTAAAATCAATCTTTTTATCCGTTGCTATTTTTGTTTTGAAACAACAAGACACAGTTTATTGGGATAAACTGTCAATTGTTGCTGTTTTTGTCAGTGTTGTTGTTATGAAATCGCCCAACAAGTTACATTTGAATTTCAAATTTTAAGTTTTCTTTTCGATTGTTTTGCTTTAATTTGTGCACATGTGTTGATTTTTATAGAAATGTATTTTATGCGACGCCCACGGAAAAGCTCGATGCTCACAAATTATTGTTGAATCGCTTAATTAACTCTTTTGCATTTAATTAAGACAATATTTTAATAGTTAAGGCGATCGCTGGGACAACTGACATTATTTTGATCTTAAGCTGACTACCTTTTTGACAGCTACAAAGAATGGGGGGAAACAAGTATTTAGACTGAATTAGCGACTGACAAGATGTTAAATATTCAAATATTTAATAAAATTAATTCATAGTTTATGGGTTCTCATTGTTCATTAATTTGAAGCGCACTACTGAGTGTTTATTTGTGACTTTTGAAGTACGCTGCTTACCTTAAAGCAAAGTCGTAAATTTGGAAAAGTAAATATGCAGATTCATAGTTTGGAGTCTTATTAATTAAAGAATTTAAAAAAAATCCGTGTTTTGGTTTATTTTATTTTCAGTTATGTCTTAACACAACTCTGTCTCAACACATTCCCAAAAATTCTGCAGAAACTCAAAATTAAGGATTTTATGAACATTTTTCTGAAGCATGTTTTGACGAAAATGTGCCAATTTATAAAAAAAAATAACAAATTTTTCATAAAGTTTGAAACGCAATAAAAAATATCAGATTTTTTTCATTTTTAAGTATGTCTTTACACAACTCTTGCTTAACACATTCCTAAAAACTTATCTGCAGAAACTCAAAATTAATAATTTTATGACCATTTTTCTGAAGCATGTTTTGTTGAAAATGAAAACCTATTGTGAGCAAAAATCAAGATCACATCCGCAAAATATCAAAGATCTTTTAACTGGATTGCTTCTATCATCAGAACCATCAATTGCATCTAAGCGAATAATGTATGCTAGAAAAAATCACAGTGATAATGATATAATGCAATACATCATAGAACCTCAAACTGAAGATAATCCATCAGAAAATATCTTCTCCAATTTAGATTCGGCAAGTATAGTTTCGAGCAGTAGTACATCCGATGAACTTGAGAGCGAAAAATTTTTTCTTGTGTTTATTAAACTACTAATGTGACTACTGATGATTTGGAATAAAAAAAAACAAAAATAAACTGGCCATTTTAGCCCTTGAAAGGACTTTTACCGAACTTGTTATGATCAAATTGTGTTGTGCGTGTTATTAAATGTTTGAGCAGAATTGATCGAGAACTGGACATACTAGTTTTATTCCAACTCTAAACGACTAATGTACATGTTCTCCAGAACCTTTACTCTCCGAGGTTTGCCATTGTCTGCAGAGAGGTGACGGCCGAACAGAAAAATTAATTCAATTGAAAAAACTTTCGTATTAGATGCAATTGAACCAGGGTTCTCGGCGTATGGGTTACGCACTCTACCCACTACACCACGGCCGCCACAATGATGATGATTTCGTGTAACGGCCAACAAAATAGCTGTCTAGTCTGCGGTGTGATTTGCTCTACAGAGCATACAGAGTTGTTGTTGTTTTGTTTTCTTCATTAACATACTTCCTCTAGCCAACAATTAGTCACAATATAATTTAATGTAAAAGGTCATATTAAATTTAGAATCAAAACTTTTTTCTGGCAGAGTCAGACTAGTCATATAATGAAAAATTTGTTTAGTTGTGTGTTTAGCACAATAACAAAATTTCCAACAAAAAGCCTCCAAACCACCGCCAGCAAAGCAAGCAAACAAAAACACAACTGTAAGCTTTGATATCAGTAAAAAGTTGTGATCAATCTTTCGAAAAGCTGCATACAATTGGAGCCATGCCTGAAAGTTGAAATACGATTGGGTTGTCCTCGGATGGTATGTTACAGAGAGTAGAGAAAAGTTTTAGTTGCTATAGAAAGACTTTTTCTCGAAAATCCAAAAAAAAAAAAAAATAAAAGTAACTTTCTTGACAATTTTCAGAATCTACCAGAAACTTAAGAAGCTGAGTGGATCACAACGACAAATCACGCAAGACTACTGATAAGTTGGTGTAGCGGCCAACGAAACAGATGTCTAGTCCTTACAGAGTTGTTGTTGTTGTTAGTTATTGTCTTCATTAACATACTTGGCCTCGAGCTCAACAATTATGTATTTGCCCGAAATTTTTTTTGTAATAACGGAAAGTGTGAGGTTTATTGCATTATAACACAATTTTTGCTGGAAATTACAATGAGCGCATTAAGTGAAAGCCAAATATCGATACTTTTGTCATATAAGTTTTTATTACTTTGTTATTTTGCTACTGCGGGAGGTGAGTGTGACCAACTACGCCAATTTTTTGAGGAATGATCATCGATATATTGAATGACTTGCTGATTATCGTTTTATTTATGTTGTTTTAACCTATTTAACCCTTATTTTTCGTTAGGTTAGTATGGGATGTGGGCGTGTCCTTTATTGAGACATGTGGATTTTTGGTATAGTAGTAAATATTTCTATATTCGTTTATATTCCAAGAGTTCGTTACAATCCCGCTCTTGATAATAGAGTTGTGGTTACTTTTGTGTTTGGTTTATATGGTAGGTGGGCGGGGTCATCGTTTTAAAAACAAAATGTTTGAACTTAATTGCTCCAATAAACCTTATGTATGAAATTTCATCAGAACTCCTTATTTTTTTTTCAATCTGTTTAATGAGGGCGTTACACTATGCGGCGTGGAGAACTTATATTGCATTTATTAATTAATTTATCGAAGCATACAAAACAATTTTATAAATCCTTAGCTGTTATAAATATTTAAAGAATAAAGGCTCATCTGGCATATTTTTTTTTTTTGTTTTTTTTTTTCTAAATTTTTTATAAATTCCAATTACATGAAAAGAGGAATATACCTACGTTTAAACAGAATTATGAAAGGTTAGTCATTTTTAAAGGTTAGTCATGTATGGTTTTGAAATTAAAAATATTGTAAGTATCATAAATTACTTGTCGTTTTGAGTACCTGTGATAATAGAGGAATCTAGCAAGCACTACAAAAAACACACCATACGAACCCCTAAACCCAGTGAGGCAATAAACCTCTTTATCCCTTGCACTACCGAGGACCTGAATTGGACCAAAGCTTTACTTCTTCCATAATTTAATACCTAAATTGTAAAGGTGTGTTCAAGAAACTAGTTTCTTCAATACTATAACAACTTTAAGAAGGTCAATTTTTAAATAAGTAATCTGAGAAAACATCAATCGTAGGAGTAAGTACAATATATTGTGTTTAAAAATGTAATACTTTTGAAAAATTTAATTTAATCTTTAGCAAACTTTTTAAAACTTTTTAGCCTCTTGTACCAAAATAACAGAGATACTAATGATAAATAAAAAAGCAAGTTTTATGAAAAGGTTGGGTTGAAACGGATTCTTCTTTAATGGGATTGAGACTCTTATCAATTTAATCTTTAAATAATAAGGGTATTTACCATGCGATGTACTTGTAATTGTAACGGTGGGGTGAAGCTTTTTTTTTTTTTTGAGGCTCACAGCACATTAATTATATTTAATTAAATTATATTATATTTTATTATTATATTATATTAAAATATATTATATTATATTTTATTACTTAAATTATATTTTTCATAATTTCTATGCGTATCGAAAATGTTCGTTTTTCGATTTTTGAAAAATGGTGGGGTGCAGCGTTTCACCAAAAGAATCTTTCCGTTTTTATGTATAAACATCAACATAAATCGGTTTAATGGCCTCAGGCAGGCTCTTAAGTCAGCAAGAAACAAAAAAAAACTGAATAAAAGTCATCGAATTGATATTTATTATTCATGGGTAATATCGAGGTCAGAGTCGCAGTTTCGACAGGTGCAGTAGTCAAAGTTGCCAATGGCGACGCATTTCAAATGATATGGCCGGTCACATTTGTTGCAATGAATTAAAAAATGTCGAAAAACCAATAAAAAATCATTATAACACACACAAAAACACTTAAGACGCATTTAAACGGAGTTTGTGGGATGAAACGTTTCATTTTTTTAAAGAAACACGGCTGGAATCACACAACCACTCGATAGATATTTCGCAAACACTTCATATTTTTAAGAACAACATTAAACCAACACGACTGATATATATACCTTGAATTTGTGTTGAGTAGTTGACATAAAGCACGATAAATTTACTCGATTAAAAAAGCATTTGGAAAAAAATGTTTACCATTGTTTTGGAAGATCAACACAATGTTCGTCTGAAAGCTTCTCTGTATAATGAAAAAATGTGCAGCAATGAAAGCAACACGTCACGGTATGACACTTGGTGATATGAAAGCGCGCTGTCAAAATTTCACAGGTGAAACGCTTCAACCCAACGCACCTACATATATAATAAGAAAACTGAAGGTGCACTCGGTGAGCTCGGTATTTCTTCCATTCGCTTTTACTTAATTGCTGTTCTACAGCTAGATCTTTTATTTCATAACAAAACTCAAGCATTTTTCGACACTAACTAAAAGCTTTCAAAATATGCAATGCTTGTTTTGTTGGCTTCGCTTTAAACAAAACATTTTTATTCGATGTCAGGGCTGCACACTGAATACACTGCACCCAGATAGTGCACACTAGTCAAGTACAGTGAATAGAAGCTTTTGTGCAGGTCTTTAGTAGCAGCACTCATATTTAACTTTTGTATTGGACTTGATGCTCATCGGATAGGATTGTCTTCTATAATATATTATTCTAATATACTTCCCTTATCTTTACAACAATTACAAATCATCGACCTATAAAAAGTCTATAATTTTAAGCCAAAAAAGTTTGCTTGTAAATTTATAAGAACGAATTTATATCTAGAGGGTCATTATTAGGCAAGATTTTTCTCTTGGCAGGCAATCGTTTAATAAAACTTTACTCTTTATCATAACTCGTTGAATCTCTTTGCTTGTGCTTAACAATATGGTTTCTTTATATTCGGTACTTAGCTATTAAAGTAAAAAAGAAAAAGAAAAAACCTTTATGTAATGCCCTGCTTTATGCATTCTTCGATTTTATAGCTTGTCTCTTATATCTTAAGCTTTGGCTATATAAGAATCGTGAAAAAGTAAGAAGAATTTCTATACTTGACCTGCTTTGAATAGATTTAATATGCTGTTTAAATATAAATTCATACTCAACTTTGATGTTAATAATTTTTAACTTGTCTTTTTCGAGCTTTTTTTTGGCTTTTCATTTTATAGCTTTTTGCTTACCACTGCCGAATAGAATATATAATACCAAAAAAAAAAAAAAAAAGTAAAAATACAAATAAAAACAACTAAATGCAAACATAAATGAAAGCACCAAAAAGTTCAGCAAAGACTTTTTTATGTTAGGATAGCATTAAATAATGTCATAAATCCTTAACATGCCAAAGTTATTGAAATATATAAAGAAAACCAAAGAAATATGAATGGAGAAAAGAAAAAAAAACAGCCAAGGTAATAAAAGCCACAGCTCTTTGCTTAAATATGCAGGCTCAAAACAGCTTTTAATATTTAAGAGGATTTATAACACTTGGTTAATGTTGAGGATACATAAGCTTTAAAGCTTTGACTAAAATTGAAAATTTTACAAGGTGAGTGAAAACTTGAACGATTGAGCTATGCAAACATTCAACTTTAAACTTATGGGTAAAGCAGAAGTTCCAAGTATCCCAAAGCTCACGTAATCATCAAAGATTAGCTGTAATTAAATGTTACAAGCGTTGCCATCTAAATACCACCACAAAGGCAGCTCATGCTTCACTTAAGAACATAGTTATATTATGAAGAACCCATCTAATTAAAAATTTAGCACTTAACTTGCAAAAAGAACCGCCCAACTTATTTTGACTAATTCCTTAACACGAGTCAATAAAAAGTTTACAACACCAGCAATTAAACAGACACTAAAACAATTGCTTACAGAAGCAAAAAAAAAAAAAACAATTCTTTTTTATGACCTTTTAGTCTATCGTTTCTAACAAACATGACAAAAGTTAGCATCAAGAACTCATGACTTAGTATTCAATGTCAAAAACACCTTTTAAATGTCTCTTTTAATAATACTCGGTAGTAAGTTGGTGCGACAATCTTTGACACGACATGCATGTTTCATAAGGGACTTCATGACATGAACAAAAAAAAAAACAAAAATGTACCTACAATGCAGTGGTAACGAAGGTGATGATTTTGCAGCAAGCAAATTTGATGTTCCATTCTATATTTTTTCTTCTTTCCATTCTTTTATTATGCACGTATCTATATACTAATACATAAACTTTACTTTACGAAAAAAATTGGGTAAGTCTTATAAGTGAGATTACTTAAGATTGTTACTGTCTTGATATGCAATTGCTTAATATGTGTAATTTGATATCTTAGAATAGAACAAATATTTTTCAACCTGCTTAATTTTAATTTTAATAATATTTCCTATTAGTTATGAAAATATATAAAATTTTAATGATTTTTTTGTTATCTTATTCATTACAAAAATTAAAAGAAACCAATGTTTAATTATATTGAAAAGATTTAAGCAATGAATTAAAGGACCACATTAAAATATGTAAGCTTTCTTTGAGCTTCGTTAAAAGCAATAAAATCTTACCTTTTATTGGTTTATAGAAGCTTTATTACATTTTCAGAATAAAGATGAGTGTGGTGATTCGAAATTAAAATAATTAGATAATAATTAAGATAAGTAATTAAGATATTTTTTATAGATGATTTTATTTATATTATTAGATAAGCTTCACTAGTGTAGAGGGTGAAAAAAATAATTAGATCTAATACAGATCTAAGATATTATTAGATAAGCTTCAATAGTTGAGGTGCTGAAAAAAATAATTTTTTCGAGAAGCATCTGGAATTGAACCTTTGACCCCATCGCACTTCCGTCTGAAATATTTTCTTTCTTCCAAACTCTACACACCCAAAGAAATTTTTCGTTTACAGCAACTGAAAAATTCACAAACTACACTTCGTTTGTGAGTTGTATTTGCGGCAAACGAATATTCAATTGTTATCAACTTAAAAATATATCTTATATATATATATACCGCAAGCTATTTCGGTCATTATTATTAATTATCTTTATCCCTATGTCCGTCCGTCTTCTATTGGATTGCACTCATCGCACGCCAGTGGCTATCTCCGTCCGAGTATTAAGCAAATCACCAATTTCCTTATATAGTAACAATTTGTCCAAAAAGTAACTCTGAATTATAAGCGTTGTGTTTGTACAACGAAGGGAAAAACAAACGATGTTTTCAGTTGGGAAAAACAAATTTTTCAATTGCTGCAATTTAAAAATCACTGGCGTTTATGACAAACGATATTAATTTCCTGCAACTAAATGACGCGTTTCTCGCAACTGACTTTTATTATGACAACTGTTGAAACATTTGCAAATAACTATTTCAAGCACGAATAACGAAGTTCGTTTGCGGCAAATTGGCGATAAACGTTTTTCGTCATTAAATGATTCTCTTAACCTTAGCCTAAGGTAGAGTTGGGCAAATGGCACACATTACGCACAGGCGCACAATATGCGACAGAGCTTGCTGACTGCGTGCTAAGTGTGCTTGATGGGGGGGCGGTTGCCATGACTCAGGTGATAGAGAGAAAAATTGAGCGAATAAGAGAGTACCACTGAGGTCATTTTGATTTTCGCAAAGCAGACTCTCATACAAGCCTTGCCACTATTTTTTTCGGAATACAAACTTGATATATTTTTAATTCAATTAGTTAAGGTAGGATTGAAAAATTTTAGAATTCCAAATAATTAAGTATTAACTCAAACAAAAATAATTTTAAGCAACAAATTATTTGCTCACTTGCTACAACGCTGATCTGCATTGCAACAATATTAATTGCTCTCAGTACCGACCAAAACCAATGTTGCTTGCTCAGTGATTTCAAATAAAGGGCATTTTATAACTACAAGTTAATATTCGGCACATAATGCAGAGACCGGTTTTGAGTGTGCATATTTTACTTTAAGCCAGAAAATTTTAGTTATCTTTTCACTTTTAAAATTTTTAGCAAAAAAGTATTTTTTGGGCTTTTATTTTTTTGAGGCAAAAATAAAAATAAAAATTCTTTTGGAAAACAATTTAATAAATGCACCTGAAGACCATGACCTGATTGGTAAACAAATAACATGGATTTTTGTAGCTACGTCAAATAAAAATAATCCCTTTTTAAGAAATCATCATCTTAATATGTACAATATGCAACACTTGCTTTTCTTAAGACTATTCTCTCGCTCTCACACTTTCTATAAATCTAAGCTCTTAGTTCTCTCGCAGCTTTCCGTTCCCCTTTCCGATTCACACCAGAATTTATCCTGCAGCCGAGTTGGCGCACACTGGCGCCCACTGCCGCAGAATATGCGTCAGATATGCCCGTCCCTAGCCTAAGGGATAAAGGCTTTCAGTCCCAGCATTCCCAATTCCAAAATCCCGGGATCCCGGATGATTCTGCTACCCTGAATCCCTTACAATATGAGCACCATGACTCTTCTGACAACTCAATATAATCATTTAACGAAATTTCGAACATACTTTACCGAATATTATTTTGAATATTATTAATTTTGATTATTATTTGAATATATTTGAATAGTATTTATAATGACTGCAAGAATTTTGTAATTATAAATGAAATTTTTCCGAACTTTTAAACTATCTTAATAGAACTTTTCAAGGATTATCGTCAAATGAAATGAGTTTAACAAAATTTCATTCCAAAGACACAAAACATCATTTCATGGTGATAAAATAATATTTGAAAGGAGAAGCTGATATCTATTCATTGGTGAGGAAGAAAACATTTGTTAAAAACCTTCTAGATCAGACATGAGCTTCCAGAAGCACATTTGGCCCAGTTGGCCCAGCTAAAAATTTATTTTATTTTATTAAATTTGTGTTTGGACATTTTTAAAAACAACAATAGCAAACCCGACGTTCACTAAAATTTTGACTCTCTTTAACAACAACAACAACTGCATGCAAAGGCAACAAAAACAAAGCCTCACTCGGGCTGGGCTGAGCTTGAGAGATTGTCCCGTTACTTGTGTAACACAAAACAAACTTGCTTTGTTTTTGTTTTGCACATCAGTTTTGTTATATATACAAACAGAAATTCATTCTTGGAGTGCTTTGACAATTTTTTTCTGTTTTTTTTTTGCGACGATTAAAAAAAGCAATAATGAGGACAATTTTGTGTTTGTTTTTTAAAAAATTTTTTTTTCTGCCATCACTGTTCTAGATAATACTTAAATGGTCTTCAAAATATCACATCTTTAAAAATTATGTTTGATTACAATTACTTGTGATTATTTTTCAAAAATAAATCTAAACTTATAAAATATCACAAAAAATAATGGATTCAAAACTTATTGAATATAATTTGCATTAAAAATGAGTTTTCAAGAAATTTACTTTTTCCAATTTACTTGGAAATTTACTGCATAGGCTTATCGTTGCTTCCTATACAATCGATTTTCCTTTGTGGCAATTTCACTGCAGTGCACACACACTTAGAAACCATCCTTAATACCAACCTGCAAGGAAAACAAATCATCCTCACGCACACTTTCACTTAATTTAATAAATAAGGCACATAAATTAAAGCATAAATTAAGGCATTGCATGCCGCATGTGTGGAAACTTGAAACTCATTCAAGTTGTTGTGATAAGAAGAAGCAATACAAACAACATTATCATAAAGTACAAGCATGACAAAGAAAAGGTGCGTTATTAAATATGTTCCAAAAATAATTATCATACTAATAATAACAATTATCAATGATAAACACTATAACAACAACACATGCACACCACACACACATATCCTGCAAAATATATTCGTCACTTTCGTAGAACGTATCTCACAACAACAACAAGCTTTACCCCCGCTTAAAAGTTACAAAGTTACATACTGAAATTCGTTTATTCGGTGTAACTGTACAAAAGTCCTTTTTCGCTATCAGATCTTTCGCTCGATGGGTGGTTGGTCGCACTATCCTGCATGACTGTGAAAAATAAACTGTCCTACCCTGTTCAAATATCCGTTTGACTTTCTTGCCAACCTAACGTGATCCCTGCCAGCTGGTTTCCTTGCTGTTTATTGTGCAACTTTCAATATAATCAAAAATCTAATGGCGCCATAATCAGTCGCCATTAGTATAACACGAACTAAATAATGAATGAAATTTTTTTTCCTTTCAATCAAACTGATTGAAAGCATCGCTATGGAGCTGATAAAATTGTCTGGCAACCCTAAGACCCAAAATTCAAATGGAATTGAAGACCCACGCATTGCCATACAATATCCTTGATGCGACTTCTGTATGAATGTATTTCCATACATTTATGTTTTTCATTCATTATCGATTCAAAGCATTCTTGGAGCTTGAAATAATTTCAAAAGGATACGAAAAAAACGAACAAAATTTTAATAACAATAGATATTGTGAAGTGTGTCAATGAGTGCGCAGTGACACACACAAAGCAAAAATGGTTCTAAATACAAGCAACCAAATTTTTCAGACCACAAATACAGTTATCTCTTGGAAAAATCAATTCAAAATCTAGTTATATTGCAGCATTTGTTGCTGAAATATAGAAACGGAAATGAATCTTTTGAACTTGAACTTAAATTAAATTCCTCATCTTTGAACTTACCTTAAATTAAGGAAACATGTTGAAATATTTTATATAGATATGTAACGAGATGAAATGAAAAATTCAAATTTAAATTTGAATTTTGCCAGAAAAATAATAAATATTTTATCAGCTGTGCGTACTTGAGCTTGCAGCATTTATTCCTAATTGATTTATTTACATATTTTATTATTTCCTAGAAGTTATTCATTCGTTGCTACTACCATGACGCACAAACGTATGCATTTCGAACCCACCAGCATATCAATAAATTCAAAGTGCCTCTCAATATATTTTTATTTAACATAATTTTAACAGCCCGCTGTTCAGTTTACCTTGAGCAGAAAAATAATCACGTTATATTTATTTTCAGCGAACGAAAAATAGAAAAAAAGTATGAGTGCACCGGAATATCTCAATATTTTAATCCATAACAATAGGAAAAGAAAAAACAAAAAAAAAATTATTAAACAGACAGCAAGTAAAAGCAACAAACGAAAATGGGTTCTAAAAGTAATGCCCTGAAGGTTTCTTAGTTATTAGAAGGAAACCATTAAAATTTCATTACGTAAGATGTTTGTCTTTTTTGCCTACTTGGCCTATTTATACAACCATTTTTGGCAAATTTTTCTCTGCCAAAATACTTCATTTTTATTCCGTCTTGTTTGTTTTCATTTCAGTCCTCGTAAAATTAATAGCTTTTATTATTTTATTCAATGGAACAACGTTGGAGGCATTCCTTGTTTTTCTTTTTTTTTTTTCTTTATTCTTCATTTTTTCATTTGTTTTTATATTTTGCAAGTTTTGTTATTTTTTATTTTTAAGTAGTTTGAATTTCATTTTTCAATTCTTTGAAATAAGAGTTCATCGCATTGAAGCAATATTCGAGGTATAGGCCTGACCAAAATAGACAAAACGAGACGATTGCAAGTTGACAAACGTTTACAATCGTTACGTCTGTTTTGACATTTAACCCAAAATGAAACGAGTTCCTCCAATCGTCTGAAACAAGAAGAAGACTACTCTACAAAGCTGTTGTTGACGAGTTGAGACGCTAAAAGTTCGGTTGTTACGGAAGAGAACGTCTTGTCAAACTGTTTCGTTTAGTTTCGATAAGTTTACGTTTGTTCATTTTGAGTAACAACATTGAAATGCATTTAAGCCAACATTTTCGTCTTAACTCGTTACGGAGCAACGCCTATTTTGGTTAGGCCTTATATCGCATACTAGTAAAGGGTTATCCATTCCGGGAAAGTACAGTCCTAGCATATAGCAGTTGTCAAATGTTCATATCGTCCAAACTAGTGAGTTAAAGGTTTGTCATTTCACAATATGGAACCTTTTATCACTAAATAATGCGTTAAAATTGTTAAATTATTCTAAGAAAACAAAATGTTACTTTTGGTTTCTCTCGCTAGGTGGTTACGTGAATAAGCAAATTTGCCGTATATGGGGTTCTGAAAATCCCCAAGCGATTGTTGAGAAACCATTACATCCGCAAAAAGTGACTGGTGTGTATTATGGTCTTGTGGTGTCATTGGTCACACATAACAGATATGTACATAATATCTGTACTCGGGGCTTACTAGGCACGGACTTTATCGTACTTTATCAAATAGGTGTAATTTATTTTTTTATTTTTTTTTTTTATTTTTCAATTTTTAACAATGAGCCTAAGCGATCGCTCATTTGCATACGTTTTTGTCAAGCAAAACTGATGTGTGACGTCATTCACTCAGTTGAGAAAGAGAGCATTAGATAACGGGACTGCGGAACGCGTTATCTTATTTCTATCATTCTTGGGCTCAACCAAGTTATGCGTAAAGGATTAAATAGACATAACAAGTAAGTTCGAACAAATGGAAGCCAATGTTAAAACCCAAAATGCACATACGTAACTGATCGAAACTGAACGAAACATTGCGACAAGACGTTCTGTTGTAACAACTGAACTTGTAGCATCTGAACTCGTCAACGACAGCTATGCAGAGTAGTCTTCTTCTTTTTTCAGACGATTGGATGAACTTGTTTCATTTTGGGTTAAATGTCAAAATAGACGTAACGATTGCAAACGTTCGGCAACTTGAAATCGTCTCGTTTCGTCTATTTTGGTCAGGCGTTAAGCAAACAAAAGCAAGAGAGCAAGAGTACGGACTTGTGCAGCACTATATGGAGTCGCCCAAGTTTTGCGTAAGCTTTGCTTTCGTTCAGTTTCTCAATTTTCGTTTTCTTTGCCCGACTTGAGAGAGAGCGCTCGACTCCGTACCCAGCAGTTATTTTGGAGTCAATTGAAAAGGTGAACTAGTTCATTTCTAGCGCAGTTCGCAGTAGCTCTGAAAAAGTAGAAAAGGCGTTCAGTGTAGAAGTTATCTTTGCTTTTGTTTTCAAAAGTATTGCTGAAAAAAATAAACGCGTTCTGGCTACTTTTTAAAATTTGCTGCGCACAAGAAAAAATAATAAAAAAAAATGTTTATATACAAAATGTTTTCTGGAATGTGGATGGAAAAGATGGTACAAATGAGATCTTTAGGACCTTCTCGTGTCACTAAAACTAGTGCTCTCACTTTAAAACTAGTTAAAAATAAACACTTTCAGGCTACTGTGAAAGCAACCAGTTTTAAAAATGTTCCTAATGCAACTAGTTCAAATATGGGGAAAAAGGAGTGTTTCTGGGGACAATTGTCTTTTCCTATGACATCAACCCACAAAAAGCGTCAGTTCGTTCAATGTTAAAGGGTATTGTAGAGGAACTAGTTCAGAACTATTTCAAATTTTTTCCACTTTTCTACTGGGTAGTTTCTAAGCAGAATAGGGTTGCAACCTGTATTTTAAATAATTTTAATTTTCTTTACATTTATCCCTGCAAACATTTTCTGAGTGCCTCAAAAAAATTACTCTTAAAAGAGTACTTCTTATGCGTGTTTTATGAGTACGCAATAAAAAGACTCATAAAGGAGTCTTTGATATGATTTTAAAATGATTGCTCAAAAAAAAGACTCGAAAAATAGTATTTTTTGTGCGTGTTTTATGAGTACGCAATAAAAAGACTCATAGAGAAGTTTTTTATATGATTGTAACATGATTGCTCAGAAATAAGACTCGAAAAAGGGTATTTTTTATGCGTGTTTTATGAGCACGCAATAAAAAGACTCATAAAGAAGTCTTTGATATGATTCTTATATGATTGCTCAAAAATAAGACTCAAAAAAGGGTATTTTTATACGTGTTTTATGAGTACGCAACAAAAAGACTCTAAAAGGAGTCTTTGATATGATTTTAAAATGATTGCTCAGAAATAAGACTCAAAAAAGGGTAATTTTTATGCGTGTTTTATGAGTACGCAATAAAAAGACTCTTAAAGAAGTCTTTTATATGATTGGAAAATGACTTTAAATATTTCTACTATAACTTTTTATTTGAAATGTTTAAAAAAAGATATTGTTGTCATTTCTTTTTTATTTTTCAACTATCAAATATTATAAATAAATTTGAATCTAAAAATATATTTCAGCCTAAACGGATCATAATTACTTCTATGAGTTCTGAAAGAGTCCTCAGTATGAGTCTTTAAAAATTCCATTCCATGATTCTTTAATATGACTATCAAAAGTGTCTTAATTTTGAGTACAAAAGACATTTATATGAGTTCTACACAAGTATTTATTTAAAGTCTTTATTATGAATCTTAAAAAAGTATTTAAAATGAGTCTTAAAATAGTCTTAATTTTGAGTCCAAAAAGACTCATTTATATGAGTTATAAAAGAGTCTTTATTATGAGTCTTTAAAGAGTCTTTCTTATGAGTCTTAAACGAGTATTAAATATGAGTCTTAAGTGAGTCTTAATTTTGAGTCCAAAAACACTAATTTATATGAGTTCCAAAAGAGTCTTTATTATGAGTCTTAAAAAAGTATTAAAGATGAGTCTTAAAAGAGTCTAAATTTTGAGTCTTAAATGAGGCATAAAGCATTCATTATTACGAATCATATTTTGAGGCCCGAAACCTACGAAAATGTACTCATAAAAGAGTCTTTTTTGAGCGCATAATGACGATAAAAGCTCATTTATATGAGTCTTAAAAGACTCTTTTAAGAATCATAATGTTTGCTGGAATCTTTCACCACAATATGAATATGAATAAAAAACACTTATTTATTTATTTTTAAATTCATAGTTAAGGCAAACTTAGCAAACTTCAAGAGCTTTCACTGCAAAATCAAGCTTTTTTTAAGCTTAACAAACATATATTCATTCACAATATAATGTTATATCAAAACTATTGGCAACCCTTATCAGCAAAAAACAAAATATTTTTTATGTGTCAACTTATTTGAATTGATTGATTGATATTGATTTTTTTTTTATTGCATACTGTGATTTAAAAAATTTAAAAGTGTTTTTCGAGTTTGATTCCCACTTAAGCAAAACTTTTCATTTACTTCTCTCTGGTAGTTTTGTCCGCTTACGCATAACTTGGTTGGGCCTTAAGGAATCTAAGTGTTCACCTTCTCAGTCAGGTTTTAATTGATACGAAAAAAGGATATCATATTAGTAGAAAGTAAGGATAAATGAAGTGTAGAACATGTGTAGAATATTCATAATATCGTGAAACCTTTAGAAATATGTGAATTTGAATCTGAAGCAAGTGTTTTGCCTTTACCTGTAATACATAAAGGTTAAAATGGAATTTGAACCCAATCCCCTGAGTGGTAAACAACCACGCTGCCACTTCCACCACTGAAACCGCTTTTGATATGTTAATGTGATAACAGGTTTTAAGCTCTAAAAGTTTCTAATTTTGTAGGCATACACTTATGTAATGGCAAAGGCATATATTGTCAATTTATTCATCCTCACAAATGTTACTAAGGCATGCCAAAAAAAAAGCATGTGAACCAATTCTTGATTAAGACAGTTTAACATTGAACCAACGAAAATATCCTTAATCAAACATTGTTAATGAGCCATAATTAAATAAGTCTAATTAGCCTAATTATATGCTGCTTACTTTGTACATAAACTGCTGCTCCAACTGCTCTAATAAGTTTTTGGAAAAATTATTGAAATATTTGTTGACAAATTGAACTGCTAATGAAATCAATAACGATTAAGCTTTATCGCTCATTAGAAATATAGCGATTCTATCTTTTCCGAGCATTAAATTTAAATGTCGACGAATAATAAGAGTCTAAGCTGAAATGCTATAATGTGGTTTTTTTTTATTTCAATAAAAGGATAAAGAGAATATATTGATTTTTTTATTTTTTTGGTTTTGCGTCAATTGAACATGAAGAAGTAAACAACTTAAAATAACCTTGAAGACAGTTCTTCAAATTCCATAAGTAATGAGTTTACTCAAAACATGCGAAAACAACAATCTAAAAGAAAGGGAGAAAACCATGGGAGCTATTTAACTTGTTTGTATAGAAAATTTGGAAATTCAATAGAAAAAAATTAAATGGAGCTAAGAAATAACTAAATTATTAAAGAAAATATGACATACACGTGTAAAAATTCCAAATTGGTTTCTAAGGCATATACAGAAGCATTAACTCGAGAAGTTAAGTTGTAACGTATGTGACATACATACCAAATGTTGTCTGTTAATTCAAGAAGATAATTTATAACGTATGTGACATGCGCACCTAATGTTTACTTTAAGTTATAAAATATTTTAATTTTAATTTATGGTGTAACTTTCATCACAATGTAAGATATTGTCGCCCAATTACTAGTTCGCCCCCACACGATCACTCAATATCACAATAGTGAAGAAGAGAAAGCTATGAATTTAATTGTAAGAAATTCTTCGACATTTAGTCGATTATTCGATAAGGTTTAAGAAACATTTATTTCCTACTGGGTTTTCAGTATGTTGCAAAATGCGAGTGAAATCACAAGTAATTCCGCTTGAAAAGAAATGAAAACATTTTTCATCAAGGACGCACAGTGGCTTAATGACATACAAATGTTGAACTCAAATAAATCACTGATTTGGAAATAAAAAACTGTTTGTACCAAGACTAATAGCGCATTCTTTTCTGAAAAAAAATTCTGCCCTTACAGAATGCAGAATTTTTTAGATTCTGACCTGAATTGACAGAATGTTGACCTCTTTTGAGCTGAGAAAAGAACAGAAAAAATGCAACATTTTTTTTTTTTAATATTGGCTGCACTGTTGTTTTGATTTTAGACTAATTTATTATTGATTATTTATTTATTATTTTATTCGTCTTCCGGTGATGAAGATGACGAATCAATGAATGACGAGCAATTAATTTTTTATAAAACTAACCACTTTAACCAACAAATATTGGAATCAATTTCAGACATTTTTCAAAATTAGAAATCTTTGCTTATCACAATTTTCTTAGCACAAAGTATGAGTTGTCAAAATTATTTTACTTTGTTTTAATGTTGGTATTACTAGAGGGCAGAATATAGAACCGTCGAATTTTACAGGTCAGAAAATTCTGCATTTGTTATACTTTTGCGGTCAACATTTTCGAGAAAAGAACACGTTTTATTTTGAGGTCAACATTTTTTTTTAGAAAAGAACAGAAAAAATGCAGAGTTCTTGAAGAGGGCAGAAAAAATGCAGAATTTTTTTTCAGAAAAGAATGCGCTATAAGAATAAAATAAAAGTACTTGTGACAGGATACCAATTTGGGTACGTGGGGGGTTTTCGGTATCAATAATTTCGAAAATATAAAATTTTTGAATCCCAATAGAATCAAATCAAAGTACAAGTGGCAGGATCGTTATTGTTGGTAAATGTGAATTTTTGGTACTACACTGAAAACGAAACATAAAAAAATGTAAGTTTCAAAATCTGTGAGGGGGAGTTTCTGTATTGTGACATATAGGGGGAAGTTTTTGTGTTTGCACTTTATAAAGAAATAAAATTTAAATGAGGGTAAAATGACAATTATAATATGTGGTGAAAGTTCAAGTTTTATTCAAGTCATATGATGCACGAAGTTGTACTTTTATGTTGTATAAATTTATATACTTGGATGTTGTAATGCGTTCTTTTTGAGTGTAGATTTTATTATATTGATGACGCCAGTTTGTATGGGCCATGTATGAAGGGCATTAGAGCAAGCTTGCCAGTTAGTTATGTGGGAAAAATCCCATTTGTGGTAATTTTTTATTGCCCATGTCAATTTTTTTTTTGTGGGAATTCCCATGGTATTTTTTAATTCAGCGTGGTATTTTTTAATTAGCGTGGGAATTCAGTGTGGTATTTTTTAATTGCCATGGGATTTAGGAATTTGTTTCTCAAAATAATTTTTTTTCACATTTATTAAGCGAAAACTTCATATGAAATCATTGCCATTATACGCATTAAACGCTCTGTTAACACCACGATTTTATACCGTAAGTTATGTAATGTAAAATCCCTTAAATTTTTATTGCAAATGGGATTTTTTGTGGTATTTTTTAATGCGTATGGGATTTCTCTTGGGATTTTTAAATTCATATGGGATTTTTGGTGGTATTTTTAAAAAGCGGTATTTTTGTGGTAATAATTAATGATCGTGGGATTTTTTGTGGTAGTTTTTAATTGTGGTGGGAATTTTTTTGTTTACTTTTGCCGTGGTAATTTTGGTGGTATTTAATTTATGGTACTTTGGGAAAAAGGTAATTACCGTGGGAATTTTTCCGAATTTGAACTGGCAACCTTGCATTAGAGTTACAAATAATCAGTAAAAGGTTTAGTCAATTAGGCTGATTTTTTTACATTTATAAAGATTGTGTATAACTACATAGCAGGGACCGTAACTGTTATGACTTTTTTAAAAAAAGTCAATAAATAACAGTTAAAATTTGACTTTTATTTTTTTGGTCAAAAATATAAGTTAAAATATGACTTTTCTTTTTTCGGTCAAAAATAACAGTTAAAATTTGACTTTTATTTTTTCGGTCACAAATAACAGTTAAAATTTGACTTATATTTTTTGGTCAAAAATAACAGTTAAAATTTGACTTTTATTTTTTCGGTCAAAAATAAAAGTTAAAATATGACTTTTATTTTTCCGGTCGGAAATATGAGTTAAAAGTTGACTTTTATTTTTTTGGTCAAAAATATAAGTTCAAATTTGACTTTTCTTTTTTCGGTCAAAAATAACAGTTAAAATTTTACTTTTATTTTTTCGATCAAACATTACAGTTAAAATTTGACTTATATATTTTCGATCAAAAATAAAAGTTAAAATATGACTTATTTTTCCGGTCAAAAATATAAAAATATGACTTTTATTTTTTAGTTTTAAGTTTTATTTTTTATTTTATTTTTTTATATTAAAAATAAAGGTACACAATTTGAGAGTGACATTCTATATTTATTACTTGCTTACCCGGCACACGTTGTTTTGCAGCCTAAATTTATTTGTCGTGCTCTTTTTGGATTTTCGCGATTTTTCGCTTGTTTGAAAATGGTTTTTATTAATATTTAATTATTATACTGTGCAACACAACTTTCTCAACAAAACAATGAAAGTTCCTTTTCTTTACTTGAAGACGAAAATATTTTCGGCGTCCTTGTTTATAGTTATTAGTTATAAATAGTATATAATAGTATATATTTGGCCCACCCTGTATAAGTATTTTACATATTTCATTGAGCAAGGATAGGGTATAGAGCAACAAGTAACTCGGGTATGATTTGAGTATCCGATTTCTGTCCGTTACTCATTTCAGTTCCCTTGTTCTCTGATGATCATTTCAGTTCACAACAGTGACAGGGAACGCAAAGTGCAGTGATTAGCCAAACAAAGGCAGATAAGAGTAGAGTGAATAGAATTTATACTTTTGTTATATTTTTTCACCTTTTAACCGAAAAAATAAAAGTAAAATTTTAACTTATATATTTGACCGAAAAAATAAAAGTCACATTTTAACTGTTATTTTTGACCGAAAAAATAAAAGTCAAATTTTAACTTTTATTTTTGACCAAAAACAAAATCGGTCAAAAATAACCATTATTTTTTGACTTTTTTTAAAAAGCCAAATAAATAAAAATCTTTTAAGATTATTATTCCTTAGTTAACAAGCATCGCACTACTTTATTTAAATATCGAAAAGACACATTTTTTCCGCCTGACTTTTTGAATCGAAATTTCGAAAATAACAGTTATTTTCGGTCCCTGCTACGTAGGTACTTATAAAGTTTTGGCTATTTTGATGACTTCACTTTTTAGAGGTAGGTGTGGCTTCCATTCCTTTTGTTAAATTTCATAGTAAGAGATTTTATTAAGAACCAAAGTTTATACGCCTCTATAGACTTTAAGAGTTTACGGAATTTCCAAACAGTGTTTTAACCCATTTTGGCCAAATAGGCATTTTTTTTTCATTCAGATCATATTTTCTTGTTTTTAGAGGTGTAGAGTTTTGAATTGATATAAAATACTGAGATTACATACGAAGGTTACTACATATATTTCGGGAATACATATGTGGTCACAAGGAATAACAGCCTAACTCGAAACCTAAATATCGAAAATACGGGATGTTTTATTTTCCTTACCTCGTCTGTTTCCCGGTAAAAAAAGCGATCTAGTATTTGTGCGAAATTAAAGAACATTCATATATCTAAGAGTTCCATATTCAATTTTTCCATTAACTTCCAGAAAACAGACGAGGTAAGAAAATAAAACATCCTGTATTTACGATATTTTGAGTTAGGCTGTTAGTCCTTGTTACCACAGAAATATAAAGACCTAATTCTTTTTCATTTTGAAAATAAAAGCCAACAAGTTTTTTATTTTTGCCACGGTACCACTTGAAACGCTTAAAAAAATAAAAAATATTCTGTGATTGTGTCGTTTTTTGAAAGGGAAACTTTCGACCACTTTTCCAAGCATTTGGAGCCGTATCTCGACAATGGTTTGCACAATGTGATCTTCCAGGGCGTCTATACTATAAACCAATGACTTCACATAACCGCCCAGTGGGAAAAATCGTAAAGTACTTACTAAATAATTCATGTTTTCCTTAAGCTAATGAAGGTGCATATAGAATCATCCGAAAGCAAGTATGTAATATGTTGGATTTGAAGCACCTTACGTCTTCACTTATGATTTCAAATACAAAAAGAATGCGCGTTTGAGCCGAACGCCTCTTCGTGGGATTATTTTAATATGAACTTTATTTCGTGAAGTAAGAGACATGCAGTGGCATGATGACATAACGGTTTTAAATGACTGTTTTAAATAGATCTTTTTAGTGTAGCAAAAAAATTGACGAAAAAACTACTTAAGAACGCCGCTGAACGCTGAACGCCGGTGCAGAGACATCAACATGTGCGTTCCATAAAAATATTATAACATTAAAATAAAATTTTTGTTTTTTTTCTAGCTGAAAATGTTAGTTCGCAACTAGTTATATTGTTATTTCTTTTTCCACATATTTTATGATTTAGCTATTCTACCACCCTGTTTGTATAGTAACTGATAAACAAAAAACCAATAAAGAACATAAAAAAAATGTTGTTTTGTAAAGCGTCACTTTACGCTCACCTTATTTTGTAAGTGAAAACACAAGCAGTGCTTTCATTTTCCATTGAGAGGAAGGCAGAAATGGATTATGTTCTCGTTACGTATAATGCACCTTACGTGTACCCAATTTTTTTCTTAAGACATCCAGCTTATCAATTAAAGTGCATTCGCATTAAAACCCGAATTCCCTGCACTTTATTTCAGTTAAGGAATACGTAAGTACTTATGTAAAGTAATGGGGATTCGTAAGGGACGTTTGCATGCCCCGAGGATGAAAATTAAATTGGGTATAAGGCATTATAGAAGAATGGTCTTTCCCACTGGGTGGGTATGGGCACTAGGGCGTATCGAAAAACTTAGATCGTATTCTAAGAGGTCTCAAAAGTTGCATGGGGTTGTCAAGATCACACAAAAAAAAAAGGATGTCTTCCTGCCCTGCAAGGACAAAGTTGTTTTTTGAGGAAAACAGTAAAAAATAACGACCTTAAAATGCTTTGACTTTTATAAAAAAAACTATGTATGTCTTAAAGCAAAAGTAGGTATGGGTTTAAACTAACAATATGTTGGTAAACACGATGCTACTCACGATTTTTATCCACAGTGTCCTGTGTGAAGGATATTCGAAGCTAAAGTTGAAATCGAGATAGCACAGAACTTTTGATTGTTACCCAATAGTCTAAATTTTGGTGGTATTGATTATACTGTTAACGTTTTCCTTAAAGTTGCCGAATTAATAATTTTGCATATGCATTTTCCTATTTTTGATAAATGTATACTTGAATGCAATTATTTCACTTTTTCAAAAAAATGAATATAAGATTTTATATCTCGGGTACCAGAAATGGTACCGAAGAAACTTTGCTCAATTTGGATTCTTCATATATTCCTGAACAACACCCTGTTTAAAAGTATTATTTTAAAATACCAGCTTAAGGCCACAATTTTATTTTCTACTTGACAAACCCATCTTGACAACCCCATGCAACTTTTGAGGCCTCTTAGAATGTGAAATTTGAAAAAAAATTGTATTTCGATACGCCCTAATGGGCACCACTACATTTAAAGCTTCTGTCTTGTTTCTGTGTTTTTGTTTTGTCTTTGCTTTGTTGTTACTTTTGATGCTGCTGCATAAGCCTTTGCTCTCAATTACTCCCATTGCTCTCAGCTGGCTTGGAAGCTTGCTTCGTGCCCATAGCTGTACATAACACATGAGAAATAATTTAAAGGCGTTAAATCGCACGACCTTGAGGGCCAATCGACTGGTCCATTTCGAGAAATAACGAGTTCGCTAAATGTTTCCTTCAGTAAGTCGATTACTTGACGAGCTGTATGGCATGTGACGTCGTCCTGTTGTAAAAATATAACTTCCATGGACATTCCATTCCATTCGGGCACAAAATAATCGGCAATCATGGCTACCAATGGTAAGTTCCAATGATAAGGCGTACCAAAAAGTGATTTTGGGTGGCTCGAGAATATCTTGCAGATTTTCTGCAGTCTAAATGCAACAATTTAACTTATACACATTGAGTCGAAAATGAGCCTCATGACTGAGCAGTATAATGGTATAAAACAGTGGATTGGCATCCAGTTCAAATAAAGGCCATTGAAAAAGCATTATCCTGGCATTATATGATAGAAAACCAAATTGGGCACAAATGATAACAGAGCTTCCCGCTCTTGCCATCATTGCACAGTTTAATCCTAAACGAAAACTAGAATCTCTAAAAAAAGCACCCTTAAGATACGGACCAAACACTATCGAGTACTGATAGTGTTTGATAGGGACCAAACACTATCAGGTTCATCAATCTTTAGAAACTTGAAGTAAAGTGACTAATTTTTTTTTTTTTTTTGTGTTCTGGAAAGTAGTTTTAAATATTTGACTTCTTTACAACTCATTTCTTTAAAGTTTCTTTTGAAAATGACTGCAATTATCGATTTTTTATTCTGTGGAATGGTTTCGTATTGGAAACACGATATTTATGCTCGTGTACATACACACATTTAACCACTGTGCGACGTGTCAATGTGACCCAAGTAAAATTTTTAATTTACATACATACGACTACCAAGTGCATATACATACATAAAATTTTCATTTTCTCACACTTGCTTAAGTTGTTTTTGCAGTTGATGGTGGTTTTTGTTGTTGTTTGTGGTGGTTTTTTATTTTTTTATTTTTTTGTTCTTGTGTTGATGATGTTAATGATGTCCTTGCAACGCTCGTTGATATTAATCTGTACGCATTACGTTAGGTGTGGAAATGGGTTTGGGCCTACTTTACTGTATAAGTATGTGTGTATGTTTGTTTGTGTGTTTATGTTTGTGTTTGTGTGAACTACGTTAACATTTAACGTTTCAATGTTGAGCTGGAAATGTCCGCGCATAGTTCGCTGCTAATGAATTTATTTCCGTGCCGCATTAATATTAAACAGCGTTTGCTATGATTGTGGTTGTAAAAATTTATTAACTTCATTTGATGTTGTTTTTTTCCCCCTATTAAGTACTGTTTATTAAGTCAGAATATTTCATGAGGTAAAATTACTTAATTAAATTTAAAGTTTGCCGACAGCTGAAAACCAAACTAAAATTTGAGTTGGGAAAATGTGTGGAAATATTTTTAACAAAGTTCATTGCATGAAATATGCATTCCAGACAGGTAAAAAAAAGCAAATTGATGAAATCATAATACCTGAAACGTTCAGGACAAAATTAAGCCCTCTTTCACACCCTCTTCAAGTCTCACAAAGCAGCGTGTTATTGAGACCCATTCCCTTTGTCTGATTGTGTTTGTGGCTGCGGTGAGTACAGGCTGTGTTTTGAAGACAACCCAGAACTACCACAAAAAACCTACAAAATATGTATCCTACCAGACACACACACAAACGTACACGAATAAACATTCAGAAGTCAAAATTAAACATTTTCTATGGGTCTGTTGATGTTGTTAACATTGTTGTTGTCGTTGCTTTTGTTATTGTTATTGTTTGTGTTATTTTGTTTTTGTAAACATTATTAATATGCATGGTTTAAAAATGTACAAACCAACAAAAACAAGCACTTCCTCAGGTCTATAAATTCTATAAATTAATATACACACACACACAAATATGTATGTATGATACATATATTGTAGCTTTCTGTTTTTCAATCCGGCTATTTGTCTGTCTGTCATTCGCTGAATATTCCATGTCTTCTGGATAAACACAACAACAATAATTTGTTAATATCTGCAACATTCACACACAGAGATGCACGAATAAAAATCCATGTGTCTACAATGTAGACTCTACAGATAAATAAATGAGCCGCACATACACACACCACGCGTTCACACACATTGACTTGTTTGTATTTATTTTTTTATTTTTTACTCATTATAATATAACTGTTGAAAGAGCTTAATTGAAAAATTGTTTGTATTTATTTTAAGAAATAAAAGTAAATATTTGCTTTAATGAACACAGAACAAATTATTTTTTAAATTCCGAAAAAATTTCGCTTTTCATATGAGCGTCTATCAACAAGGGGTGCAGGGTTGTGAAGGGCTTGGCAACTTTGAAAGATATTGTATCTTATACATAATCTCTATGTGTCTTTTTTATAATCAAATAAAGAATTTAAGAGACATCCAAGCAAATGTTCGTTCTATTCAACGAAGTTACACCTCTTGTTAAGACACCTCAGTCTTACACCTCTTTGTAATTTAAGCGAATGCAGAATTTGGAACATAGTCCTGTTCCCAGTTAGTCAGTCAGATGTCTGCTCTTTACGTATTTATGTTGTGGCTAAATAAGTTTTCGATGAAGGTAAAAGTCTATGGGTGACTTGACTGTCATTGCAAAGGTTATGAGCTCGAGTCCCGACTTGACTAAGACAGATTAGGATATGAACTAAGATAGTTTATTAAGTGAACTGTCCCAATAACAGCAGAGTTGAAAGGTTGGAAAGGATTCCTGATTTGATTAAGGTTTAGACATCACTATGTTAAAAAATACTCAAATGATCACAACACGTACTTATGCATCACTTCATAGCACCCCATTTTTAAACCTCATAATGAGATCATGTAAGCTCTAACGCGCTTTTGAAACGTTGCTCGAAGCGGCCCAGTGAACCAAAAGAATCTCTTTTAATTCATGTGCGAAGAACATAAAAGAAAAAAAAATTAAATTAATTTCACGAGTTTTTCTCTTATGCAAGTCCATTTGTACTGATTAATTTAAAGGCTTCACGAAATAACTTTCAATGAAATAACATCCAATTTAATAAGATCCAACGAAAATTTAATAAACCTTATTTTATATTATAACAACCTTATTTTCTATATTATAACAATTATATTATAACAATCTTATTTTATATAAATAAGAAATAAAAAAATGTTATGATATAACAACCAAATGGAAAATTAAGTAAGACCCAAAATTTTTGGTGTAGTTTAAAAAGTTGTGAATAACGTTTTAATGACTTTTTATTCATAAGAGTAAAAACGAATGCAAACACCTGTTTGAGTCAAGTTTTCAATAATATTATAACATTCAGTTAAACATTTTGTAAAAGGCACAGCTACACAGAAAAACAAAATACTGCCAAAAATAATTTTTTTTTGCCGTACGACCCTGTATAAGTTCTTCATTTTTGTATTATCACGTTTACCATGACGTATATACTCATCGAGTAATAATTCCATGCAACGACGTTGCATAATTGATGAATTTCCGTTTTTATAGCGACTTTCTCCGCGGACTCATGACGTCATGAATTTATTTTCTACTTTGGCGTATATTTCTTTCCCGTTGCACCTTTATATAGCGCGTTATAATTCCAAGTAACAAATTTGCAGTTTCTTTGCTTAGGCAGCTCTGTCCGCGTTCCTATAATGTTTTTAATTTTTTCATTCTTAACGCTAGTTTATACTTGATCTGTTGCGGAAAAATATTTTTATCGACGTGCAATAAATGGTTGAAAAGATCTTGATGAGAAGAATTAAATATTCTCAAGTGTCAATGTTCACCTATAAATGTGATCTCGGAGCTTTACACTCTCAAAGTAAGCTTTCAAATAAAGGGTGAACTTTTCAAACCTTTTTTTTTATGGAGACCTTCTATTGCACTTTGCATATGTTTTTCTCAAAATTTTCTGTTAATGTCGGAATGTTATACTTTTTATAAATGGCCCTACCCAAAAAAATAAAAACAAAAAAGTATTTTTTGCACCTTTTGCTCCTCATAATTCCAAACTTACTAATCTAGACCGGAAAAGTTTGAACAAATAATTTCTAATGAAAGTTTTCGTTGTGACTGCGTCAGTTTATACACATCTATAATTTACTGATGTCTTGTCATTTTTATACCCCCACGTTCAAGCTATCATCACGAAATTCTTGTCTCTAAAAAATTAAGATCAAGTTCGAAAATGAGCCAAATCGGATGCAAACCACGCTTATCTCGCATACAAAGCGACTTTACCAAAAAGGAAAAATCCCTTTTATTTTCACAAAAATTATATTCAAACAAAACTTAACATATGGACAAAAATTAGTATAAACATTTTATTGACTGCTTAAGATTTTGATTATTCTTTGGTTCGGACGTGGGGTATTTTAACTTCGACCCAGTCGAAGATCATTTCTTACTAGTTTTGTTTTTTTAGCTTTTAGCCAAGGATTTCATGTTTTACACCCATTAAGTCAAGTCTGCCTTGGTTCAAAATGAGTGAAATGAATGGGAAAAGAGAGACAATCGAGTGAAACATATAGAGTATGTTCTAAGCATGGCGGCAAGCTGTAAAGCAGGGTGCGGAAAAATTCGCTCACGAACGATTAAAAATTCAATATTCTCATGGAAACTCATTTTGCGATTGTATTTTATTATGATAAATTCTTTTGAAATCGAAGGTTCACGAAAACATTGCCTTCATGTTCTCTCACGAAAGACTAAATGCAATGATTTTTTGCTCCCGCGCTCAAATTACGAACAATCGTTTTTGGTAGCTCACTCATGAGAAAAATGTTAACATAAAAAAACTGCATATATCGTGAACGTTCAATATCTAAAGAATTTATCAAAATGAAATACAATCACAAAATGAGTTATCGTGGGAAGATTAAATTTTTAATCGTTCGTGAGCGACTTTTTTAAAGTTTATTAGTAAAGCGCAGACGGAACAAATCTTTAAATTCATTCTCTTTTGAAACAGATGAAAGCAGATAGACGCAATCGATTACTTAAATTGCTTTATTGTGCATTCGCTTGGTTAATTTGAAAAATGTACAGAGTATCAAATATATTAATAGGCAAAAATTATTGCCTATTATAAAGAAACAAATTTTTGTATTATTTAATTATTTTGTATCAGTTGAAGAGTGTTTTTCTTTTCGTTTTGTTTTGGATTTTTTTTTTAAATTATTTAATCACAAAATTTTACTTGTTTCTTCGCTGTCAGAGTAAAATTGATCACTGCAAAAATACGCTCACGAACGATTAAAGATTCAATCTTCACAATATGAGTTATGTATGGAATCTTAAAATGAGCGTTCACAACCAAAGAACGATCATGAGTGAGCGAGCCAACGACGCTTGCAGCGAAGTTTTTTCGTTCGTGATGTTTACGAACTTTGCTTTTGATGGTGAGCGATCGTAAATGCTTTTGTTCGTCGCATTACTTTCTCACTCAGGAGAAATTGAAAGAATGAAATTATTAGCAGTGATTAATTGTGAGAATAATCGTATTTTGATCGTTCTCCGCACCTGCTGTAAAGACATGTAAATTAGAATCTGAAACAAGTGTTATTATTGTACCTCAGTCAATTAAAGTTATAAGACAACCTCGTCCAGAAGCTTCTCTACGACCAACTACAACTTCAAGCCGTAAATATTGATTTATTTTCAATTTCAATAAAATTAGAAATAAGGAAATGCAGAAAGGCTTAAGCGTAGAACAATGGCATGTCCGGCATTCGACCGGGCCCTCTGGGACGGCAGACAAGGGCGTCAGCGACTGCCGAGGCCGCATTTTTAAGATTTTTCATTTGATTATGTATGTATTATATATGTATTATATATGTATTATATATGTATACGTGTAGTATTGGCAACAATTTCACATTTCATCACAGAAATATTATAAAAAAATTCCAAAACCCTATCCTTTTATTGTACAAACCCTTTCTGAACTAGTCCTTAAAAAACTGCATTTCTTTCAAAACAAAATCAATTATAAATCAATGTTTCCCGAATCTGCGTTTTCTCTTTTTCATAAAATATTCGAAAAAAATAAATGATTACTATCTTTAACATTTTGTTGAATTATGTCATGACATTTAAATTATGCCTTTAAATTTCTTTTTTTAGTACACTTTGAACTCATGTTCAAAATATCCGAATTTTTAATTTCTAATCGAATGTGGCAACAACTAAGTACAGTTTTTCCATGAATACCTTCGCTTTTTCTATTAAAGCTTAAGCAGGAGCTTTTCTGGTTCATCTGAAATCCATTCGTTTTTCTGTTAACTACAAAATTATGCAGAATAGAAAGTATTTCGTTCAATACAAGAACAAATAGCACTGCAAATACGAGAAAAAATAATCGAAAAAAGTGACAACACTGCAAAATAATACCAAATAAAATTGAACAATTTTATTGAAATTGATTGGAAAAAAAAAAACAAAATAAAATAAAAATAAAATTTAAATAAACACAGAACGCGGGGTTCCATATAAATCTGTGCATGTCATTTCAAACACGGATGGGAGTGAGCAACAACGGTCTTCAATGTGTGTGTGTATGTTTGCCGTTATGTGGGATTGTGTAAGAATTTAGCTTAAAAACGTAAAAAGCGCTATTGTTGCACAACAAATAGCAAAATATCGTTGAAACAACTGAAACGCAGCAAACATTTGAAAATATCTACAAAAAGTAGAGAGAAAACTTTAGGTTCGTAGGAATTTGAGGCACTCTCTTCACCCTTGATTCAGTGAAAATAAAGTGTTTAAGGACCTCTCCAACTATGTGTTAAAGTTTTCCATGCAACGCATTTCATTAACGAAAAATTCAGCTCAAATCAGTCTAGTTAAAAATATTCCATCAACACTCACTCAACCGTTTTCAATAATTTTAGTAAATGGTTAAATGGAGAATATTTCAAGCAAACAGCTCGAGAGAGCAAATATTTGCAACTCATGGACATTAAAAAAGCAAAAAAAAAAACCAAAAATTTCTCAAATACTCATGGAGCCTGTGGAAATTTTTTTGAGCCTAGATTTTTGTTTTTTGCTTTTTTAACAATCTGTTGAATTTTGTTAAAACTTGCCTGTGTGTGTCTGAGTGTTCATGTTTGCTAATGTATATTTGTTTTAATTTAAGCCTACATTGTATCTGGATATCTGGATTCAATAATACTATCCAAACTATGTACTTTGTTTTGGTGTTTTTTTATTATTTTGTCCAGGATTTCGACAAAATCAAAAATTTCAGCAAAAATTATGCTGAATTTTTTTTTTCATACGAATTAGTTATGCGATAAACTTTAAATAGTTGTGTGTATGTTTGTCATTTAATTGTTATATTGATAAAAAAAGCTTTGATGACATTTAAAATAAAAGCCGTTATTTGTTTTACAGAGTGAATGTGTGTATGTGTGTTTCAAAGTGTGTTTTCCTGGGAATAATTGAAAGGCTTCTATATGGACGTAATTTGGAACATTCCTCATCGTATCTTTTGGAAACTTATGGGAAGTTTTAAATCAAATATTCCCACGTAGTGGCCCATATGGCCCGCGTGGCCCTTCATACAAATTTTTTTCTATCTTAATTTTGTCTTTGCGATGAGCCAAATTCAAAGAACGCATGCTAAAAACAACAACACAAACCTCACTCGTTCAGTGTTCAGCACATTTTCCAGCGAACTTTACAAAAACAAATGCATGCAAAGCCAAAATAAAAAACGCACACTCGATGATGTCGATGCTCAAGCTGATTGTCCCGTTACTTGTGTGTCGAGTAATTTTTCATGCAAGCATTGTTATTGTACTTTAGTGTACTTCATGATATGTAATTTTATTGCATTGTAATTGTTTTTGTTTTGTTTTGTTTGCTATTTTGTCAAAAGCAACATTTTGTGTTTGTTTTGTTTTTTTAAGCACTGGCACAGGTCCCACTGTTTTAAATTTATATTGTTGCCAAACCGTTTTCTTAAGAATGTGTGTGGAAACAGAAGCATCAAAATATCTGAACCAATTCGAGCTATTTATGAAGCTGAGTAGTCGATAGACCGAAGATTTTAAGAGTTCATCTAGGTCACTGTGGAACCAGTTGCCTAGAAAAAGGTGGCACTTTCTGGCCAGCGCTGAGCATGTGCAAAGAAGATGTGTTGTGGATTCTACCTCCTACTCATCTCTGCAGCTTTTACAGAAGTCGTTATGGAGGATTTTAAGCCTTCGGGCATGGTTACCAATTAGGCAGTGTCCCGTTAGAATGCCTATGACAATATTAATTTGGTCCCTTCTAAGGGAAATTCGTTCCATTGAGCGTTTTAAGTTCATGGTTGGCAAAACTTGGCGCGCCATATAGCTTGTGCTACCCGTAGACGACCTAATGTTGGTACTTTCAAGGGATAGTTCATTTGTGCGTAATTTACATGTAGCGAGAACTATTCCAATTTGTTCCTTATCTGTCAATAACAGTTTGGTAGTACCATTATGAGCGAGTTCATCTTATTTAGAGATCTGCGGCAGCTTAGGACTGTTTTAGATGTTGTTACAACAGCTTCCAGGGCTTTCAAAGCGGCTTGACTATCAGACAGAATACAAATATCTCTAGTTGATATATCATTCATCTGGAGCCAAGTAACGGCTTTGTGTATCGCTGTGACTTCCGCTTGGAAGACACGACAGTGCTCGGGAAGCCTAAAGGCAAGGTTGATGTTTAGTGATTCAGAACTTCCCCCCCCCCCCTACTTTGCCATCTAATTTTGAACCATCAGTGTAGATTTCAGAATAATTGTTTCGTGGAGGACTTTCAAGCTCCCATTTATTTCTGGAGGGAATTGAATCATCAAACTTTTTGTCGAAAAGAAGTTTTTGCGTGATGTAGTCTACATTCTTAGGTATTGGAGGAAGAATTAATGTTAGATTGTCCTATTGTACCTCCCTTCCATTGGAAAGTGGCTTCTAGACGGATTGCTGTGCTTGCAGCCATCTGTTTTGATAGGAAAGTGGTGGGGAAACAATCCTCACCATATCTTTCGGTGCATTTGAAAACTTTCGGTTGTTTTGGGGCAATTTTAATTTATTTCCAATAATAAAATCTAGAGTAGGAAGCATGCTTGACTGCCACCCCAGAGATCCCGGGTTCGAATCCCGGCCAGGCTAACCATTTTTAGTTGTTATTTATTTGTTGTTGTTTCCACATTAATTTTCAAGACAAGAGAGGAATAATTTCACATTCATTTTTAAAACAGCGCAGAGGAATGTTTCCGTCCAATTGATGTAAATATTTTTACCGTGAGCCAATTTTTAAGATTGGGAAAAACGTAATAGTCGCTTGAAACGCAAAGCATAGTTCCTATAATCAATACCACCAAAATTTAGACTTAGGTTATATTCAAAAGTTCTGTCCTATCTCGATTTTAACTTTAGGTACGAATATCCTTTTTTTTTTATCCTTCAAACAGGACTCTGTGGATAAAAATCGTTAGTGGCATCGTGTGTGGCAAGATATTGTTAGTTTAAATCTATACTTACTTTTACTCTAAGGCATATGTAGTTTTTTTTATAAAAGTCAAAGCATTTTAAGGTCGTTATTTTTTAATGTTCTTCTCAATTACCAACTTTGTCTTTGCGGGAGAGGAAGTCAATTTTTTTATTTATTTATTTTTTTTTTTTTTTTGTGATCTTGACAACCTCATGAAACTTTTGAGACCTCTTAGAATGCGAAATTCGAAAAATGTTATAATTCGATACGCCCTAAAGAAGAAAATTTAAAAGATGATTTTTATATTTAAAAAAAAAACACAAATATACGTTTTTAAGATACACACTTTATGTTTTTAATAAATTACAGAATCAATAAAATTGTGTTACAACTCAATAAAAAACCTATTTATGAGGACACACAAGCAAACCAACATATTTGACCGTTTTGACAGTGATAAAAAATCGATAAAATTTAAATTATCAACTGATGATGAAACCTGAATGACCGAATCCCGAAATCCCAATCAAAGCATTCAAACTTAATTGACACTCGCTGATTAAAAATGTCACAAGCGAGCTCCAGTGAATTATAAAATAATGTCCGGCATATAACGGATTCAATGAGCTTCTGACAGATCATTGAGCTACAACAGCAACAACTGGCTGTGCGCACAGGTAACTACAAGATACTTTCCTCTGAAGCCATGAAAATATTTTGCGGCAAATTATAAAGAATTCAAAGGCTTCGGACAGCCGATAGATAAGCACCACAAAGCAAAGCAACGCAGTCAACAGTAATTGACTGAAAGTGACACAGACACATAGACACATGGGCAGACAAACAAACAGACAGACAGACAGATAGACAACCAGATAGACAGGCAATCAGCCGGTTAGACAACTGGAATTAAAGTGGTAGAAGTGAAGAGGCAGACGTAATCAGCGTATCAGCGTGTAATTAAGAGCAGTTATTGAAAATAATCCAATGACCAGTTTGAGCATGAAACCCAAACTTCAACAAAGACCAAAAGATACATCGTCAAACATACAAACCGTACCCATTTCCACTGAACAGGTGTTGAATGAATGGCAATCTCTTCATTCACGGCAGCTTAATTTTATTGAATCATATAAAAAACCTAACTTTATGTCATGTTATTTTTATTGTTGTTAAACCGTAGCAATTTTTATTGGTCTTGAGTTGTAAGTTGTTGGCCATCAAAACTAAGAAATCACCAATAGATTACCCCACCTCTTACTCGGTCATCGGTCTTTAACCGACTTATTTGTGGTTATTAATAAATATTCCGGCACAATTTCTCTCCAGCTAATTTTGGTTGGCAGCATGTTTTGACCCAAATAAAACAGAAATCTCCTGTCTGCTCCTCATTTTTACTTTTTATTTTCCATGCTTATAATTGTAATGATAATCGGCGAAAAACAGAAAAAGCGGGAAAACTGAAAAAACAAGATGTCGCTGTTGTTGCAATGATTATCAGACATAGAGATATGTCAGCAATAACTAAGCTTAACTAATGTCAGCATTTTTCATCCTGACTGTCTCGCTGTCTGTCTACACTGCCTTGCGCCTCACATGCGAATCGCTCGTTTTGCGATGTTTGCTTAATGTATGTCCTGGCTATAAAATTAAACACAACTTGGTGGAATTTTTTGATTTCGTTGTTCTTCCCTTCGCTAGCTCTAGTTGTTGTTGTTGTCTCGTATTTGTTTGCTGAACAAAGTGACAAATAGTTTGTACTTCAGTCAGTAATGGGAAAATGTTGGTAGCACGCAATTGCCAATGTTTTTTTGTTTTTCTTTTACCCTGAACTGAAAGTGTGGTGACCGGCAAGTGGTTAAATAAATTAAATGCGAAATATATGGTAGTTGATTGGACTTAACTTCTAAGTAGCTAGCTGATGGAGCGTACTGTTGGCATGGGCGTTACGGGGTGTTGTTTCAGTGGGTTGTGGTAGTGGTGTTATTATGTCTTGCACAGGAATTTCATATATTACAACAAGGATTTGATTAATAGCCACTGTTTGGTGATGAGCAATTTGTTGACTTAACTGGAACTGCTAATTTAGTTTTATCACGATTGCTGTAGTAGACTTATTTTATGCACTAGGTGGGATGATTTTTTACTAAAGGTTTTCGCCTACCTACATTCGGAATAAGGTTTGCATGGATAACAAATTTTAAACGTAGAGATAGAGTTTCAGGGTGTATTTTCATTGAAATTCTTAATATTTTCTTGTTTACCCGTACACAAAAAGTCACATCATTGATGAATATTCATTTCATATTATTATTCAAAAATAAAAATATCCTGAAATTTCTAATATATATATTGGACTTTGCTCAATCGACGGGTTTAAATTTAATTTCAACTTATTTAATGACTTGTTTGTAAGTAAATTTTTAGTTTCTTACTAGCGCAGAAGTTAAAAAGAATTTGGAATACTGCACGTATGTAATTGAAAAAACACATTTTTCTTGATTTTAGGAAGAGAAAACAATTTGAAATATGTTTGAAAGGGGGTGTCCTGGTACAGTTTCAGAGTTACATATGGATATAGACATTTAAGACTTTAGAGTTTGCTGAGCTGTTCAATAAGTCCTTGCTCTGTCTTAGTACTCTCATATGTTATGATACACGACTGAACGTGCTCCCTGTAAGTGAACTACTCGAACGCACTAGCTTCGCTTTGACGCCAATTTGACATTTAGCATTTATGCTTCTTTTTCGCGAAAAAAGTTTTCGGCGGCAGTTGTTTATAATCATGGAATGGGGCTTGTTCGAAAATCATGTTGTTATAGTTGGTCTAAAAAATGTGGCATGGAAAGAGTCGATATATTTCCGACCTTGCGACCATTCGGAGTCACTCGTAATTTTATTTATCGTACTGAGAAGTCATTTGAGGATACTGGTGAAATAATCGACCGTCCAAAATCCGGTCGTCCGCGTGTTGTAAGAACAAAACGAGCTATCAAGGCGGTGAAGTTTCAAATCAAGTGAAAATCGCTGCAGATCTTGTCGCGGTAGATGAATATCTTGGCGGGATAGATGAATATCTCAGCGCAATCGATCGTACGCATTCTTACAAAATACACACCGGACACTTTCTCACGGTAGCGTTAAAGGAACAACGTAAGCGAAAATCGAAAGCGTTGCTTTTCAAGCACTCAGATAATATTCGAAAATTTTCGACGTAGAGGAATTGTTCAATAAACAGAATCATTGTTGTCATCAAGAGATGCAGCAGAACCCGTTCCGAAAGTTCAGAGAGGTTACCACCCAGTTTCTGTGATGGTTTGGTGGGGAGCTGCCTATGATGGGGTCACCAAGCTCCATGTTTTTAAAAAAGGAGTCAAAACTTTGGCGAAAGTATAAGAATCCGATGTTTTGGAGTTGGTTGTGAAGCCAGTGAAGACATTATTCCAAAACAAGCCGTGGAACTTTTTGATTTATTGACTCAAAAGTGACTAAATTGACTCAAGAGTAGCTCGAAACAATGTACTGGACTTCATTTCGGGTAGCCCAGCGCTGAACCGATTGGATTATAAATTGTGGTCCATGTTAGAGGGAATGGCTTGCTTTATTTGACAACAAAATGTTAAGCCATATTACATAATAAGAAAAACTTATTCTTCTTATTCTACAATTTGTAGCTATTGAATGACTCAATAAAAAACAAAAATAATTTTGAAAAAATTTATGTTTTCATTTTATGAGCAAAAAAACTAAAATATATGAAAGTACTAAGTAATTTTACATCTTTCAAACGATGACTGTTAAAATTTGAGCCAGCTCACACAGTAGTCCAGTCACAGTACTCAGTTTTAAGTAATCATGTACTATAAAAATGGTATTGATATGTTGAAAGATCGCTGGACTCAGTGTATCGAGCTATGAGGAGAGTATATTGAATAAAAAAAATTAAATTCTCCAAAAAGGTTAGTTTTTCTTAATAAGACCAATAAGCGGGAGAATAAACATTTTTTTTTTTTTAATATAGTTTTTTTTACAACACAGGCAATTTTGAGAAACTTGACTTTGATTTTGAAACAAACATAAATCTTTCAGAAAAAAGTAGTTCAATAAAATGTATAAGCAATCTGCGAAGATTGTTGCATCAAATATGAAATTTTGAATTCTGATAGTTTGTTCTCATCCATAATTAATATATTAAAGAATTCATTGAACTAAGCATAATTTTCATACTTCTGAAAATATGTACCTACATGTTTTTTGTTTTTTACAAATTTATTTATTTCCATGTTTGAACCCTCGAAGCGCCACCAGGTCATTTTCAATAAATTTCAAATAAATTTTAAGTTTAAAGTTATTAAAAAAAATCCTTCGTATCCATAATGCAAGTTATCGAAATTTTTTATATAAAAAAAAAATCTAGAAGTAAAAACAACAAAGGAAACAAAAGCTTACGCCCTAAAACCCAGTTCTGTGCATCAATTCTCAATAAGTACAAAATTAACCCTTAAACACATTTTAAGTTTTGACTTATTTTTGGCGTTTAAGTTGATTTTTCGGCTTTGGTGTATTCGGAAACTTATAGTAGCATTTTATGACAAATATTTTTTTGGAACATTTTAAACCGTTATATCCTTGTTTTGTGGGGTTTCTTTCCCTTTTATCACAAAAGGGTCAAAAAAGACACGTACATTGAAAAGATAGAGGGTTAAAGTTTTCTACAAAAATGTCCCCCGTACACTGAAGAAAAAAACATTAGCTTAAAATTGAACACAAGCCTTTTTCACATGTTTTCAAAAGTTTTATACACATTTCCTCTTACTTTGACAAAATTTGTTTCAAGCTATTTTTTAAACAGAAAATTCGTCAAATTAATAACAATTATCGTCAATTTTAAAACATTTTTTTTTCAGTGTAGTATTTTACATAAACCATCTGAACACATCCTATACCCAAAATGTAAGGCTCACATTATATCTTATGCCGATTCACTATAAGAATATTCAAAAGGGAGGAAACTTAAATGCCCCAAAACGTAAAATTTCAAAACGTAAACTTTTAAAACGTAAACTTTTAAAACGTCGATACATGCATATTTTTTATTGTCCCCTCTATCAGAATCCACTGGTTACTTTGGAAAAAAATTGTTTTTGTTGTTAAGAGTAATCAGAGCAGTCATCCTAAAATACCAACAAAATTTTGCGCATAAATGTTCAAATAATTGTAGATTCTCTTGATTAGTTTCAGTTTCAGATCTTAAAGGCCCAGAGTGAAACCCAAAAAGCTACTTTCTTCCAGCGTCACTAAAGCGGCCTACTCATAAATTTCAAATAAAACGAATGCTTTTTCGAATCATTTACATGGGTGCTCAAAATATTTGTGTGTCTCTGCTGAGTGCTGAAATTCACATCATGAAATACACATCACCAAGTATTTGTCACTCAATTTCCACAAAAAAAAAAAAAACAAATGTTTATGTACCTTTTGAAACAAAACCGAGAAAAATCGAGAGATAAAACGACCATTAAATATTGGGAAAATGGAAAAATTGCAATAAAGACCATCAAAAGATGATTTTCTTTCAAGTACTTTCCATAAATCTTAAAGTCAGCTCAATTAGCTTAAAACGAGAAGCGGCAAAAAAAAAAAGAAAAGTTTGTGAACGCAACTTCCCACAAAGGATCCAGGACATGCATTGCTAGCTATAACAGCAGCGGCCGCAAAGCAGATTTTGCTGACTAGCTGCTTGGCTGCTTGACTGGCTGACTTAGCAGCTGACTCAAGCTGTCTGAATATTGTAACGCATACAAATCTCTCGGGATAATGTCAATTTTTTTCTGTTTTTTTTTATTTTTGTGTTGTCACTGTTTTTTCCCCATTTTTAATGCTTTTTTTTTTTTTTTGTTGTATACTGTCAATATGTGACAATTGGCGGGTGAGCTTAACACAACACAAACAAGCACGCTAAGAGCAAAATAAGACGTATACACTTGTGTGCCAAAACAACAACAACAAAAAATATGACAAATGCTTTACAGAACACATAACAACAAACAAGAAACTTTCAAAAAACATGAGTAAGGAAAAAAAACCAAAAAAAAAAACAAAATGATTCAAATATTTATTGACAGACGAATGCTGCAGAGCATTTTATAAATTTTCTCGTGTTCTACATAAATTTCTTGACAGCTTCAAACTGTTGTAACTTGGTGGCATTCTGAGTTTTTTTTTTTATTTTATTTTTTTTTATTTTTATTATTCCTTTCTTTGCATTTATCATCGTCAAAAGACAAACAAGCCTCAGGAACCTTTGAGGGGGAGAGTTAATGTGTAGATATTAAATTAATTTGATTTCAATGCCATCAAAATCTCATGGCCAAGCAATGTCATTTGTTAACATCAAATGGGACTTGTTTTTTTTTATCCTGCTCATTTAAAATAAACTGAATTCACACATAGCAGTAAGCTACTTTAGAAATGTACAAAGCCGGAAAAACGCTCGTAAAAATTAAATTTTATTATCTCTCCATTCATCATGGCTCAGTATCAAATAAGTTCACTCAAAGTGCTTACATTTTCGCCATTACTGTCACAAGCATGGAGATGTAGACAAGAACCTGTCACTTTTCTGATCAATATAATTTCTAGTTTCAAAATAATTTCGTTCTCACAAAAATGTCAATCACATCCTTCTAAGCGCCCACCAACAGGCATTCTTCATGCTTACTCGAGTCATGAACAACTCAGCAACAGCAGCAGCAGAGGCAACATCAAATTCTGCAGCATGTTGTTTTTGACATGATTGTTGTATGTTGCTGATATTTCATTGGCAGCACTGGTGGCTGCTGGCATTGTTGCTATTTTACTACTAAATAAATTGCTTTTCTGCTGTTGTTTGTGTATGTGTGTGTTTGTGTGTGTATGTTTTATGCATACGCATAAATAAATCTTATTTTATTGCAAGCAAGTGTTTGTTTCTCTGTGATAAATTATATTGTTATGTTAAGCATTCGATAATTTTTATTTTTATTTCTATTTGTTTCTTTTTTTTTTCTAACAGTGTTTGTTAGTGTTGATAAATGACGCCTTGATTGAGTTTTACGATGTATTTTAGCGTAAAATTTTGATGATTAGCATATTACTCGCTTGATTGAATGGAAAAGACTGCAGAGAAATTAGAGTTAATTTGACTGAGGTGCATAATTAGGTACTTAAATTACAAAATGAGGCACAAAATTATGTTCAAAACTTTAAAAAACAAATTTTTTCGAATTTAAATGCGCTTGTTTGATTGTAAAAAATATATTCAGAAATGGGCGGGGTGCTATAAGGCCAAAGGTAATACACTAAGGGCAAAAAATATTAAATTTATCCAAAAACTTTTTTATTTATCCAAAAAGCGAGTCATTTTTGCACCAATAACGCATTTCCTTAAATCGACTATGCAAATAATTAAAATTTATTTAAATACTTGTTTATTTAAATAAAATTTTAAAATATTTAAACAGAATTAATAAAAAATATATTAAAACTAGCGACCACTGGTGCGCTTTGCTGCACCCATCAACTATAAAAATAATAATAATTTTTCTGACTTTCATTTTGTTGTTAACAGACGCTCTATTAAGAAGAGACAAAAGAGAGCGAAATGTGAGAAGCGAATAGTTTTGCTCTGAGTTTGATAACATTGTTCTCAGCTGCTGTTAAGAAAAGAAAAAGCAACATAACAACAACAATTATATGCAATTATATGCAAACTTTAATAAGCTATAACTTAAAAATATATAAATTTTTAAGAAATAAAAACTCCAGTTTGCACATCTACAGGTCTAAACCTACCAAAAAAAACTAAATTTATTAAGATTGGACTTTTACTTAAAAAGCCTTACGCCGGACAAAATTTGAACTTGCGTAATATATATAAAAGAGTATGCACGAATTTTTTAAATACCTTTCAAATATTTATTATATGAAAATAAAACTATCGCATTTAAAGAAAATTTATATAAAAATATTGAAATTAAAAAGAAAAAATATTTAAATATTTCTTATGAGCTGCGTCTATCAAATGCCATTTGATTGTATATTTTAATTTCTTTTTTATTTCTCTCGTTTTCAAATTTTTATTTATTTATTTCTTTATTTATTTATTTATTTATTTATTTATTTATTTATTTATTTATTTATTTATTTATTTATTTATTTATTTATTTATTTCATCTAACAGAGATCAACTCTTACAGACTACTTATATTAAATTATTCATAGATACATTTTCAATAGTTTCAATAGTTCCAATAGTTTCATTTCAAGTCGTAAATATTGGTGATAAATACATTTCAATAATTTCATTTCAAGTGGTAAATATTAATTGTTTCAGTGGTAAATTTGTTTCAGTTGATTTAGGAAAGAGGAAAAGAAAATTTAGAAAGGTTTATAAAGCGAAGGACCATGGCCTGGCCGGGAATCGAACCCGGGACCTCTGGGATAGCAGTCGAGTACGCTACCTACTCGACTACCGAGGCGCCATATTTATCCGAGGCGCCATATTATACTATTATACTATTGACAGTTCTTTGACCAAACGCCAAAATTGTTTTAATTAGAGAAGGAAGAAGTACACTAAGGGAAAAAATATTAAATTTATCCAAAAACTTTTTTAATTTATCCAAAAAGCGAGTCATTTTTGCACCAATAACACATTTACTTAAATCGACTACGTAAATATTTAAAATTTATTTAAATATTTTCTTAATTAAATAAAATATGTAAATATTTAAACAGAATTAATAAAAAATATATAAAAATTATGCACGAATATATTTAAATATCTTTCAAATATTTACTTTTTGAAAATAAAACTATCGCATTTAAGGAAAATTTATATAAAAAAAATATTGAAATTGAAAAACAATTTATTTGAATATTTCACACGAGCTGCGTCCATATCAAACGCCATTTAGTGGTATATTTTATTTTCTTTTTGTGAAAATATGATTTGTGAGTCCGGTGGTGAGTGCGATGCATGATTAAATCATGTAGAGTGGAGTGACATTCTTGAGAAAATACCGAGTTGTCACTCCACCTTACATGAATTCATCATGCATCGCACTCATCACCGCAATCACAAATCATATTTGCCAAATATTAATGCTATATTACCCTTGCAACATTAACTTAATGAGAACTATAAGAAATCTGCAACTGCTGGTGCGAAGAAACTGCAGCAGCATCGCACAGGAACAGAGTCCAAACCAAAATCCAAATCCAAAATCCAAAATCAACTGTAAAATTTTACACAAGACTAAAAACCAGAAAATATTTCGAGCTAAAAAGTATAAAATAATTTCTCCAAATGAGGGCTTATAGTTCTCCTTAAAACTTGGGGTACATGCTGTAGAGACTATTAAGGAGTTTAGAATACCTTGGTTAAGAAAGCATTTGTTCACTAACTGCTAACAAATAATTTCCAATAATTCATCATAGATAGCAGAGCTGCAAAAGAATGCAATCATTTGCAAATCATATGATTTATATTCAAAATGAATGCAATAATTTTTTCAAATTGTTGACTGTGATTTGAAATTTCAAATCATTGATAAATTTAAAGTTGGAAAGGTAAAGCAAAAAAAAAATTGAGAATAATTCAACTCAGCGTAACAGGGACTTGCGGAATGTTTTTAAAACTTTTCAGATGATTTTAATAACTATAAATGTTTTTTTAACCAGGGTTATTACCAAAGCAGACAATGGCAAACCTCAAAAAAACTGCCATGAAAAAAAATTGAGAACATAAGCCGTAGAGAGTCGGCATAAAACTTGTAGGTCTAAATCTCGTTAATTTGTGTTCAAATATTTCGCAAAAAGCACAACACTATTGATCATAAGAAGCTCGGTCAAAGTCCTTTCAAGGGCTGAAACGGCCATTTCGTTTTTTTTTATTACCAAGGTAAGGTGTCAGATACATATCATATCATATGCGACTACTGTAAGACTCGCTTGTTTTTTTTTTAACGTATCTTACTACCAAAAGGTATTAATATCTCTGTTGAACAAGTATTGGAAATTCATAGGCGAATATAATTAGGTGTACATTTTAACTTTGTTACTTGCAGGCAAATATTTTATTAATACCGTTCGGAGAAGGGTTAAATTGAGTTAAATTGTTTCACTTTTTGATATACAAACTACTTAAAAGATTAATAATTTGTGTACACCATTTATGAATTCTACTCATATAGGTGGCTTTGACAATAACGAATAATTTTTTTAGTCAAGGGGTTCAGTGATATTTGTCGGGCTCAATAAATTCCTGAGATATATATATATATAGTAGAACGGGTCTGTCTCCATAAAAAAAAAAACGTGTTCGATAAACTTGATCTAAAATGTACCTTGGGTCAATGTGCTACCCTCCTCAAAACGATTTCGCGTTGTGTTAACCCTTAGGATTCCTGGAATTTTTTTAAAAAGTGCCTTTTTTGGTCAAAACCCACTTTTTGTATGGAAAAGTTTTTTGTTTGGCTGTATTTTCAAAAACAAAAAAAAAACAAAATTAAAGCTTCAAAAATTATTTCTATCTGAATAAATTTATTTAATTTGAGAAATTTGAAAAACTCATTGCTCCGTAAGTATTGAACTTTCCACTCTAAAATTTAGCCAGTATTAAGAAAAGTGTTTTGACTCTTATTTTTTAATAAAAAAAACAAAAAAAAAATGGGCCCAAATTCAAAAATTCTACTATATCACTGTGTGTAATTTTTTAAGTTATGGCAAAATAACCATATACGGACACCACTACGTGATAAAAGACTAAAAAAAAAGACCCGTGTCTCCCAATTTTTCCCAAAGTCATGCACTTTTTTGTTTATGGGCCGCCAAAGATTTGGGGCCTCGGTATCATTTTCGCAAAAAAGTGATCATTTTCTCGGGCTCATATCTTGCAAACCGTTCAGAATTTCGATTTACTCTCTGAGGCAAAGTTGTTGCTCTTGTCATAAAGAACAAAAATTGTGAACATATAAAATCAAAAAACTTCACCTTCCAGATCAAAATCGCAAAAAACTTAAAAAAATTCGATTTTTTTTAACCTTTTTTCCCGTGTTCAGGTCCATAGGTAGCAAACCGTTCAAAATTCAGAAAACAATAAACTACAAAAATGTACCTAAGATCTCAATTAACAAATTTCTAGAACATATAAACTGCCTGGGAATTATTCTTAACACCGTTTTTTAATTTCATTTGTTTTTTATTTACTTCAACATTGAGATACTATGCTATCTATTACAAAAGTATTAAAAAAAAGTATTCGTATTATGTTTATAATGTTGATGGCCCTGGACTTGCAAATCGCGCTCTCTTAAGTTGTGGATCGAAATCGTCGTCCGAATCGTCCGAATCTGACTCTGATTCAGAACTTATGGTGTCCACAGACACGTTGCTTCCAGACTGCCCTCCATCATCAACTCTTTCTTCTTCAAATACTTCATTAACATCATACAGGGTGATCTTGTGACTCCACCAACATACCTCTGCAAGCAATGCGTCGAGGTTTTTGCCTTTGTACCGTTTTTCCATGGGCATTGTGGTTTGGTGAAACCGTTCTCCTTGCTCATTGGATTCGGTAGGGAGTTGTTTGATAAAATCGTCAAAATGAAAAAAATTCAGCTTTAATGTCATCGGTTTGATGACCGCAAACGTAGCAAAATAAATCAATTTTTTCACACTGCATACTGAAACTGGCTACCTAAACAGTGTTAAAAAGACGAGAGTGTCTTACAAGCATTCAAAGAGTGTGTAATATTCATTTCAAAAGAAAGTATTATACAGTTTCCTTGAATTTTGAACGGTTTGCTACCTATGGACCTGAACAGGAGAAAAAAGGTAAAAAAATCAAATTAAAAAATTTTCGGCAAATTTTTCACTTTTGCGTGCTACCTAAACAGTGTTAAGAATCATCTCTTGGAAGTTTATATGTTCTAGAAATTTGTTTATTGAGATCTTAGGTAAATTTTTGTAGTTGATTCTTTCCTTGAATTTTGAACGGTTTGCTAGCTATGGACCTGAACACGGGAAAAAAGGTAAAAAATAATCGAATTTTTTTAAGTTTTTTGCGATTTTGATCTGGAAGGTGAAGTTTTTTTGATTTTATATGTTCGCCATTTTTGTTCTTTATGACAAGAGCTACAACTTTGCCTCAGAGAGTAAATCGAAATTCTGAACGGTTTGCAAGATATGAGCCCGAGAAAAGGATCACTTTTTTGCGAAAATGATACCGAGGCCCCAAATCTTTGGCGGCCCATAAACAAAAAAGTGCATGACTTTGGGAAAAATTGGGAGACACGGGTCTTTTTTTTTTTTAGTCTTTTATCACGTAGTGGTGTCCGTATATGGTTATTTTTTTTCGTGTTGCACTGTGTATGTTGCAAATATAATTTTTCTTAATAAAAAATAACATAATTAACTTTTAGTGAGTATCATTCGAAAGCTAAAGAAAATGCGCTCATTCCTTGTCTAGGCCAAATTTTTCTATCTTCGTTTGTTTTTGAAGTACAAGCAATTGAAAAAAGGTCCTTTTTACAAAAGTAGAAAAATAAATTCTAGAAAATTCCTTGTATTATATTGAAATAAAAAAATACGTATGAAATATTTTTGACTAATGAACCATTAAAAATAAAATCTTATGAAAAAAAAATTTTTGTTGCAAATATTGTGGGGAATGTCCCATATATAAATATTTATATCGTAAATAATTTATTAAGGTGACCAGAAATAAGGTTTAGACGTAATCGGCTGTTATTTGCATAGAGATTGCTAAGCAGCTTATAGTGCTAAATGCATCATAATTTCAAAACCATACTCATATATTTTATAACCATGGCGTAACGCTCTAAAATACCTATCTACAACGTTTTCTAAATACCAACTATTAAACGTTTTCTATTACTCATGTTTGCATAAGTCGATTTTTGACTTCATGGTATTCTAGTTCCAAAGAGAAGTTTATCAAAGACAATTTTAAATTAAGTTCATTTCTTTATCAACGCTTTACACTTTGACCTTTTTTTCTATACAATTTAACAAAAATTTAACTTAAGTTTATTTAGATTCGCTATATTTTGGATTTTAACAAAAAATAATATAAGTTGGATAAACTAGAAATGAAAACTGCGCATAATTATAATTTTTGTTTTATATACATATATATATTTTGCTCAGAATCAGAATCAGCTGAGCTTCAATGTTCGATACTATGTTTTAATTAGAATTTTGTGACTCCAACAATTTTCTATGCCCATGTTAGTATGTGACTTTCTATGTGCACAGATAAAACCATAGATAAACATATTTATGTTTATTAGTCAAAGTTATAAAGAGCTATTTGCAAATCAAACCATTTAATTACAGTCTATTTTGAGCTCAAAGTGTTTGCTTTGATTTTAATTAGAAAAATATGCATTGATTGGAAGATATTTAATGACAAAATAAAAGAAAGCTCATTAAATTTGTTTGTTTGTAAAGCAATTTTTAAGATTTTTTTTATGTGTCAAATTATATTTCTTAATTGGGTCAATTTTTTTATGGCATAAATCAATGTATTGGATTGCAATTAAGTTGCAATTTCCGTTTTAATTGAATTATAGATACGCACTGATTCCTTTGTTACAGTAAATTAATGATTCAAGCGTTTGTTTGGATAACTATATAATTAAGAAAATAAAAAAAGCTAAGTTCATTACAAAAATTGAATTGTCTTTAGACGAAATAAATTTGTGTTCAGTAAACTTATTTATTCCAATGCTTGTATAGATCATGTTTTCTTTTATAAATGCAAAAGTTATTTTTAGATCTCAATACTTCATTTTTATATTTTTAGTACTCCATAGAATAATACATATATAAATTATCTTAGCGCATTGTTCTCTTCAAATGTGTATAATTCTCAAGTCAACACAGAGAGAATAAATCTAGCATTCTATGCATGAACATTGAATAAAGGCAAGGAAAAAAATGCCGATTTATTTGCTTAAAACTCAGGAATATTTTTTTCTATATTCAAGAACAATATTTGCTTGAAGCGAGAAAAAATTTGCTTGATAAAAATAATTTGTTTGATTTAAGAAATTGAATATTCTTTGAATTGAGAAGAATTTGTTTGGTTAAAGTAAAGAATTTACTGAAAACTAGAATAATTTGCTTGATTTAAGTAAACAATTTTGACCCAGCTGCCAAATTCCCCCGTCACCACTTCGAGCGTTGCGATATGGCATGTAGCGCAGCGTATAGAACCACAGCTCAGATAAATCGATGTTCTCGAGCTCTAGCCACAGAAAGTCGGCTAACAGCGCTCCATACCGCATACCGACGGCTACATTTTCTTTACTTCGCACCAATCTCTATCTGGTTGATAGCCTAAGGTCCAAAAGAGTCCGCCCACGCTCAAAATTGTTCACGGTGCTATGAATTGCCTGCGCACTGAAGCCATGATGACGACCTACTTCACGACTTAATTCACATTGCGTATTTGCAATTGAGACGGTATTCCAATATTATTTTTTAATAATTTCTACAGGTTGTGCAAGCGTGAAATGATGCATGCTGAAATGACAGAACTTAATCAATATTTTGACAACTGAGTTCCATTGGTACTTTGACAGCTGCTGAAACATAATAATTAGAAAAATTATCATTGCTTTATGGTCACCCTTTATTCTCATCTCTTTTCTTATCATTATTTTTCTCTTCTTACTGCTTAGCAAATAGAAATTATGAAGGACCCAGTAGTTGGCTGCGTACGGACTATTTACTATTTGTTCTCTTATCTTCTTTTCTCTGTTGAGTAACTTAATTTTTATTGGATTTAATATTAGGATTTGAATTTTGGTCATTTGGACAACTCACACGTGAATGGTCATTTCATTATGAAATAAGTGCTTGATGTTTCTTTACTTTTGGTATTTATCATGTCATCTGAAAAAAGTCATAATTATGCAAAAAAAAATTAAAAAAAATTTTTTAACAAAAAAAAAAAAAACCGACTTCAAAATCACTACAAAGTAAAAAATAATTTTAAATAACTATTCCTATTCACTTTTTGGTCATATTTTAAAAGCTATTTATATGTATTATAATATTGGAATTCTTATCATTTTCATTTTTTTTATTTTGTTTTATTATCATCAATATATTAATTGCTTTATGAACATAAAAGCTTTGAAGTCGGCGCTCATCTTTGACACACAATCATGATCTTTTAACATCCGTGCACTATTTGGTGCCTTGGTGACACTGTAGTAATTTAAAAGCTTTGTTCACATTAAAATTCTCACTAAACTGGTTTGGGTGAGCTTGTAAAGCTTATATTGAATATGACATAGTGTGTAACAGCTGCAAAATAATGCATGGAACACATTGGCTACATTCATCATACTAAAAAATTACCAACTCAAAGAAAAAAATCGCTTAGAAGCTTTTATATTCATAAAGTTAATAATATTTTTATGATAAAACAAATTAGAAAAAATTAAAATAAAAAGATTTCGACATAGTAAGATAAGCGCCGAGTTCAAAGCTTTTATGTACATAAAGCAATTAATATATTGATGATAATAAAAAAAAATAGAAAAAATGAAAATGATAAGATTTCCAATATTATAATACATATAAATAGCTTTAAAAATATGACCAAGAAGTGAATCGAAATAGTTATTTAAAATTATTTTTTACTTTGTAGTGATTTTGAAGTCGGTTTTTTTTTTGTTAAAAAGTTTTTTTACGGTAAATTTCAGTACCCTAATGTCAATATTAACTGAAATACAGTGTTTTTCTTATATTGACACGCCCCTTTGTCGAATATCGCCCACTTTTTTAAAAAAGGACCTCCGCGTTTATGGTATCTATCTGTTGACAAAAAATTACGGAAATCGGGCAAGTGCTTTAGGAGTTATCGATGTACATACATTTAAAAAACAAAAAAAAAAAGCGACTTCTTCAAATTAGAAGCCTATACATTTTGAAGAAGTGTAGTAATAAATAGCATGATAGTAGGAAAAAGTAAAATAAACTTTGTGCCTCCTGTACATAACCCCAAAACTTTTTTCACTTCTCTAAAAATATCGTAGATGGACATTTGACAACTTCTTTAAATTTGTAGCTTGTAAATTTTGAAGAAGAAAATACCATAAATGACATAGATGGTGGGAAGTAGTTAAATTAACTTTGCGCCTCCTGTACATAACCTCAAAACTTTTTCAATACTCTAAAAATATGATACTTTTAAAAGCAACAGATGTTATACTGGTCTTTCCGCCACTACAGAAAGAAGTTTTAAAGTTTTGAAAGACTAAAAACCTATTTTAGATCCATTTTGGTTGGAAAAAGGTTCAATCATTAAACCTAAATCACGCTGTAATAACAAATTTTTTTTATTCATATATTAACTGTCATATTAGGTTGCCATGATTTAGACTTAAACATAATATACCCTACACATAAGAGAAGTTGGGGTAGAACGTCCTTTGTGGAACCGGTGTTGCTGCCTACCCTTATACCCTACCCACAAAAGAAGTTGGGGTAGAGCGTCCTTTGTAGAACCCGTGTTGCTGCCAAAATTGCTATGGCTCTATATTTTTAAACTGACATTTTATCACCGTTATTGTAAATTGACGTTATGGTAATTAAGAGATATTTTCCAATAGAAGAAAAAATATCTATGTAAAAGTTCAAAAGAATTTTTTTCTAAACGTGGCATGACCTTTTGTAAATTCTACACAGAAAAAAAAGAGTAGAACTTTTACCTAAAAATGTAGTCAATTCAGCTAAAGTAATCCGGTGATTTTCAGTCAACGAATTTGATTAGGTGCGCTACCAATTTCTAAATGTTAATTATATGCAATTATATTGGGTAGTTTAACTGCGAGAGTAGCTAAAAAAACCTAAATATTTAGGTGTACCTTCAACCATAAAATAGATAAGACACATAATTTATTAGAAGAATTAGCTAATTTTTTTTAAACTATGACCACTTCAGATTAGGCAAGCCACCTACTAAGTGTAGAAAAATCATCTAATTATTTAGATAGCATTCCCACTTAAGAGTGGGAATGCCGTGCAAAAAATATGCAAAAAATTTGTTTTTTGTTTTGCAATTTCTATTTTGAAGTGAAACTTTCCTTAGGTGACACTTTACTTCATTTCGTCACATGATAGAGAAGAAAGATTTGTTTTATAGTAGATAGAATGAGAGAGATATATATATATACATTGTATAAATTACTGAAAAATTTCCTTGCCACCGCTGAGATTCGAACCTGTGATCTCAAGATTTCAACAACCAACGCCTTATCTATTGAGCTAAATTTCCAATCCAGAAATTTTTTCTACATACCAATTAATCAAATTGCTGTAGATGGCCAGTGGAAACATAATTTCAGAGTTGTGGACCTCATATTTTTATATACATTTTGTTCACAAATTATCAGACTTCGTAACAGCACAGCGGTAAAGCGTTTGACTTGAACGCCAGCGGCCCGGGTTCAATTCTCGCAATGAGGCTTTACTTTTTGTAAAATTTTCTCACTTTGTTTTTATTTATGTTTTTTATAGGAGAGCGCTGTGCTCTCCTTGGGCTGCACAGAAATAAAAAATTCAAATACGGGAAAAAAACAAGTTGTAAGGAAAGGATTTGATTTATCCACGTAAATATTTATATAAAATTTATACTGAGGCGTGGATAATGCTAATATGCGTTATTTCCCTAGTGTACGAACAAATCGACAACTTGCATTAGGTAAAATAACTAGAAGAATTAGATGATTTAATAAGCAAAATTTTAGTTGAATTAACTAATTTTAATTAGGTGAATTACCTAATGCATGATTGTTAAATTAACTGTGTAAGTAGAAAAGTTGTTGAAAAGATTAGGTGAAATAGAAACTTTCACATTAGCTAAACTAGTTTAGGTAATAAATCAATTCTTTTATTTTCTGTGTAGTACATATATTGCATTAGGAATTTTTTTCTTGTGTTATAGATATATTCTCAACCATGATCCTTGACATGGGGAAAATAAACATTAGAGTGAGTTGTTCATTTACTGAGGGTGTCACGAAGCTGATTTTGTGAGTGTTGGAAGATATGACATTGACTTTAAACTCATGTGATGTGTAGTTGGCCTACTGTTCCTTTATATTAACAAAGTCAAAGAATGTTTCCGAGTCTTTAATAATTTGCTCTACAATTATGTTGGTATACAGGTTTTAAGCTTCTTCTGAGTTGATAGAGATTGAGATGTAATGATTGAGAGTTCATTATATCTCTTCCTCAGTTCTTCACTAACATTAATTCCACAAGGATCTAAGATATTAGTTAAGGTTCTGAAAGCTTATGTTTTTTCTTTATTTTCGGTAAGTTTTTTTCCAACTTTCGTTATACGAGCTATAGCCCCATAGCTGGAAGGAATATAAACAACTAATGATCTTTAATGAAGAACATATGGTTTTGTTGATTTAGAGTGATTATTGTTGTGTTTATGAAGAAGGTAGTTAACTACTTATACACAAAGGATAAACCAACCTCTGATACATTACAATATTTTGATTACAACTATTCAGTAAACAAATTATTTCAAAAGTTAGAAAGGTAACATTTGGAATAAATATATTATGGAAAGCTATATTAAAACAAACCATTCACATAGAACTTAAAAAAATTCTTTAGCTTTTCTGTAAAATAATATTTTTTACTAAAATACAGCGTTCATAAAGTATGCCAGGGACTAATTCAGGTGATTTCTATGCTAGTTTATTAATTTATATGTATAAACAGACTTAAACAGAGATATCTACAAATGTGGGTTGAATATGAATAAAATAATCAATGAAATCTTGTTTTAATTAAATCGAATTCTACCAATAAAATGAAAAATATGGGAAAAATATCAAAACATACTTAAAAACTGCACGGAGAGAAAAAAATCAAGCAAATAGGTTATCAGTTTACACTCACGCGCAAAATTTCTGAATTCAAGCATTATTTTGCAGAATTGAGCAAATTTAAAACACATGATATTAAGAATAAAATGCATAATTCAAGAAGCGTTTGCTTAAAACTCAGGAATATTTTGTCTATATTCAAGACTATTATTTGCGTAATGTAAGGAAAATTTGCTTGATTCAAGTAACAATTTGCTAAAAACCAGAATAATTTGCTTGATTTAAGAAATTTATTTTAATTGAATTGAGAACAATTTTCGTGATTCAAGAAGAAAATTTACTTGAAACTGGATTAATTTGCTTGAATCAAGTTAATAATTTTCTTCATACTAGAATGTATTGCTTGATATTACAAACTTAATCTTCTAATATCTTGTAGACACTTACATGTTTCCAAATAAAGTAACATATAAGACAATGTCAGTCGGCGGCAGAGGCGCAGTGTGTAGAGTGCGTGGCCCATACGCCAGGGAATTTCCATCTGTCACAGAAAGTTTTTTCAATTGAATAATTTTTCTGTTCGGGCGTCACCTCTCTGCAGACAATAGCAAACCTCAGAGAATAAATATTGCCATGTAAAGCTTCTTGAGAACATGCACATTAGCCGTTCGGGGTCGGCATAAAACAGAAGGTCCAGTTCTCGATCAATTGTATTCAAATATTTAATAACACCCACAACACAATTTGATCATAAGAAGTTCAGTCAAAGTGCTTTCAAGGGCTGAAATTACCAGTTTATTACTATATAGGACACTGCGCCTTCGAACCATGCCATATTAGTGAATCCACACCATCTTAAACATGTTGTGAATTATAAGCATGCCAATATAAGTTGAAGTGAGAAAAATTAGCTTGATCAAGTAAAAATATACTGAAAACTAGAATTTACTGATTCAAGTAAACAGTTTTCTTTATACTAGAATATTTTGCTTGATATTAGAAACTTTTTTTCTTATTATAATAAAAATCCTTCAGCAAAGGTGTAGAGTGTAGGATTACCGATCATAAAAACCTTCTGGACTATACTAAATATATTTTGTGGACGCTTTCATGTTTCCAAGTAAAGTAACTGCGCCTTCGAACCATGCCATAGTTTGTCAATCCGCACCATCTTAAACATATTTTCATGTAAACATGTTATGAATTATAAACATGCCAATAAAAGTTGAAGTGAGAAAAAACTTCTTGATTCAGACAAAATTTGCTGAGAACTGAAATAATTCTCTGCGATTGCTTAAATTGAGAAAATATTTTCTTGAATCAAGTCTTGTTCCCGGTTCTAGAATTAAGGATTTTGTTCTTTTTTCAAGCAATCATTTATTTTACTCAATTTTAGGAATAAATGCTCATTATAAGTTTGTTTTACCTAATTTTAGTTTTTTGAGCTTGATTTGAGCAAATGAGGCTAACTTTTAAATTTTCTCAGATTAATATAAGAATAATATTTCTCTCCGTGTGAAATAATAAAAACTAAAGCCATTCATTCATTGGCAATGAATATTGAAACAAAATAAACACCAACAGTTTATTTCACCTCTCATTCATAAATAAAAGTAATAATTCCAATTAGAGAAACAAAATAAACACCAACAGTTTATTTCAGCTCTCATTCATAAATAAAAGTAATAATTCCAATTAGAGAACTTAATGGCTTACTTTTAATGAATAACTTATGAAGAGATTAACTATTAAAATTAAGTTGGTCAGGCTTTACATGAACAGGTACTATTTCTTTATCTATGTATCTATATCTATATCCATATCTATATCTATATCTATATCCATATGATATGGCATTAAAACAATAACTAAGAGTTTGTTTTTAAATAAATTAAAAATTATTTTAATTCAAGGCATGAAGCTCCGCTCACGAAAATTTGCTCACAAGGAACCGGCTTTCAGAGCATCAACATCAATTTGGCTAATTAATTAAAAGCTACCGCACAAGCACGTTAAAAGCTAACCAACAACAAAAAGTTTGACTTGATACAGTGGCTAGAGAGGTTGGCCCAAATAAAAAAGAAAAAAAAAAAAACAGAAAATTAAAATAAAAATAAAACGAGAAAAATCTAAACAAAAGAACCACGACATACCTTTGAAGAGCGAAACTCCGTGTACAGCGAACAGCGCTTTTGTTGCGCTCTGACTTTTAATTAATTCGGTTGAGTTTGACAGAGCGATGAAGTTGATGTTTTGCCGATTTGCATTTATAGAACGTTAAGTTGAGAAATTAAATTAAAACAAAATTTAAAAAGTGCCGGACAAACATCGACACATCAACCGAAAACCGTCTAACAACAATCACGACTAATGAATTAATTGCTATTTGATGCGAACTACCGATAAGAAACACGGTTTTTATTTAAATTTTAAAGATTTTGACACTATTATGAACACGCTGTTGTAGATATTTTAATCTTAATATCCGTAAGATATGCAGTGTTTTGATAATTTGTATGTATTCTTAAGATATGCTGTATTCTTGGCAGATATGCGGTATTTTCAAGATATGCTGTATTTCACTGATATGCTTTGGATATGTTTTGAGATAGCACGAACTCACGATATGGTTTAGTCACGCACTGTTTGGGAAGAACTTTTAATTCCAAAACATTGATTTTTTACATTTCCCATTCGAAAACTTGTCGAGAATATTATTTTGCACAAACTTTTCTTGTGATTTGTTGTTACATTTTTGAATTTTGAAGTTGTACCGCTTGCAAACTTTTTATGTTCGGATCTGAGTTGTTGTGCTTAAAATTTTACCGGAATCACTTTTTCAAATTCTTTATAGTTTGTTTGCAAGAAAGTTTTGCCAACGACGTAGCTGAGGTTGTAGCCAATGCGTAAGGTAAACTTTTACGTTGTATTCCAAAGTTACGTCAACAAAATTGCAAGAACTTTGCTAGCGGCAAGTGAAGTTTAATTACTTCAGCAACAACAGAAACAAAAACAAAAACAAAAAATTATGTTTCAAGAACCTCAACTCGAAGGACTCGAACATGAAATTCAAAAACCTTTGAACTAAATATGTACAATAAGCGTTACGTATACGTCGTGTTTCTTTTACCGTTACGTTCTTTGCGAGCGACAGATTTGCGTAATAATTCCACTGTTCGAATGTGTCGTTCTTTTCTGCTGACAAGCTTTTTTTTTCATTCACATTTATTCATTTTTTTCTCCTCTGCTTTTATTCGAAGACTACAGTCGAGTCAGTTGACATTCGTAGAGTTATCCTTTAAAAGGATATCTTTCCTTTGTGCAACAACCATGAACGAAAGTTAACGCAAACAAACACACAGCAGCAGAAGGCAAAACAAGGACGTTACGGCGTTACAACTACACGTTATTCACAAAGGATATACGCAGGATAGCACGACGCTAAGATAGCAACAGCAAAGTTCAAAAGCAGAAGAAGAAGCAAAAACAAATTCTCATTGTTTCATTCACAATTTTGTGTACGTTGTCGAAACTTCCTTTGATATAATTAAAATGTGCTCAAGAGGAAGAATCCTTTTTTTTGCTCCCTTTTATAACTATTCGTGTGCTTGCACGTTTATGTTTTTTATTTTTTTTTTTTACTTTTTTTCACTTTAAGTCGCGTGTCTCGCGCGCAATTTACTCACTCCACAAAGTATTAACAACAAAAAAAACGAAAACCTCAACTTTGGTTAACAGCAAAAATACGTCCGCACCGTGTCCGAGTATTCGTCCATGACGTGTGCACGTTAAAGAGCTCGCGATTGTACTAAAATCCAAGCCATGTTGACTGCGTCGAAAATTCGTAAACGAAGACGACAAGCTACGGCAACGACTACGATGCCGATATATATCGCAGCCAAACGAAGTCACATGTAAATCGTTGGTTATCCAAGAAATAACAAAAACAAAACACGCAAGATTTTCGATATGATTTTCTCTGTGAAGAAGACGTAACACCAACGACACGAGGCTTGGGCACGAGAGCAGATATTTTGGGGAGCTCACGAGACTTGGTTTTGGAGCATTTACGATATTTTAATTGTGTGCTATTGGAAAGAGCGACATTGAGCGTGTGGAGCGCAAGAATGAGAGGGAGCAAATCACAGCAACTTGATTTGTAAACAAAACAAATAGTTTTTTGGACAATATATTAATGTTGCTTTCCTAGTGGTTGTTGCTGTTGGTGTTTGTGTTTGTTTACATTACTTAATATTTTCGTATACATTCTTACAGGTCACTCTTGCTCTCGCAGGTCGTTCCAGTGAGAAGATACGATTGGAGTTAGATAATACGTTACTGGAATTTTGTACTTTTTGAGAGTGGCTCTCCAAAACTGGTCCATCCACCACCTACTGTAAATGCTGTTAACAGCCACCCGATGTTTGAAATCTATGTTAATTGAACAGGGTGTTTATTTCACGGTAGGTTGAAGTAAATAAGATATTGATTAAATATTAATTTTACATGAGCTGGATAACAAAGGTTTTATTTCAATTTATTCAGGCATGTTCTGAAATCTACCTTGGAATTGGATCGGAATCGGATTTCAATTCCGATTGGTACGCGCTTAGGTCAGTTGTCATTTTTCACGCGTGTTTAAAATTCTATATAAAAAAATATTTAGCAATGGCAAAAAAGCGAAAGAGTTTTGAACTAAGGAGAATCTGTGGCTGAAATGACACCCAAAATATCCCACACAAATGCTGTGGAACACTTAAGGGCATTTAATGAAAACTGAACTTAAGGGGACATATAGGTTACAAATTTTTAAAAAGAACATTTTTTTCGGGAATTTTTTTTCATAGAAGGAAAAAAGATATCGTTTTCAAATTTTGCACATATATTAACTAACATTTAAAATATATAAACAATTTTTTTCAAAATTTTTGAAGCGGTTTTTGACGTAAATTGATTTTTTTTTTTAAATGTCAAAAAATTGACGGTGTGCAGGATATCATCAGTCTGGAACATCTGAGGAAAAAATAATATAAAAGAAATTAATCCTTGTTTAAGTGGCCCCGATGGCGACCGATTTTGTAACCTCGAAAATTGATTTTTTTCAAATGGCCGCCATTTTGTTTTTTTTCGGGGGATAAAAATTATCCTAGTTCAGGCGGTGGCCACTTAACCAAGAATTAATTTGTTTTTTTTATTTTTTCCTCAGGTGTTCCAGACTGGTGATATTCTGCACACCGTCAATTGTTTGGCATTTTTTTAAAAAAATCAAATAACATCAAAAACCGCTTCAAAAATTATGAAAAAAACTCCAGCAGTTATTTTGGAGTCAATTGAAAAAGTGAAGCTAGTTCATTTCTAGCGCAGTTCGAAGTAGCTCTGAAAAAGCACAAACGGGGTACAGTGTGGAACAGTTCAGTTTTTTGTTTTCAAAAGTATTGCTGAAAAAATAAACGGTCTCTGGCTATTTTTTGAAATTTGCTACTTACAAGACGGAATCGGTTGTTGCCTTGTATGTATAAATGTAAATCTTCTTTCATAAAACTTTTGGATGGAAAAGATCATGCAAATCAGGTCTTTAGGACCTTTACCAGTACACCACGATCAGTACACTAAATTTTTGCACTTTTAAAATGTTCACTTTCATACTATTTAAAAAATAACCACGCACAACACAATTGATCATAAGAAGCTAAGTCAAAGTCATTTCAAGGGCTGAAATGGCCAGTTATTTATTTATTTTTTTATGACATCAACCCACAAAAAGCGTCAGTTCGTTCAATGTTAAAGAGTATTGTAGTGGAACTAGTACTGGTCCTTTTTGGAACTAGTTCAGAACTATTTAAAATTTGGTCAACTTTTCTGTTGGGCTTTAAATGTTAATAAATATATGTGCAAAATTTGAAAACAATATATTTTTTCCTTCTATGAAAAAAAAATACCCGAAAAAATATTTTATTTTTTTTTTAAATTTGTAACCTATATGTCCCCTTAAATCAATATTTTACAAGAGCTTATAATGGAAGCATACCAAAAATCAATGGAAAGCATCTAGAAACAAAAGAGTTTGTTAAGTTTTTTCAAAAATGAATTAAAAAAAAAAACGTCATATTTTATTAATATCTAACATAAATAAGTTATGTTAGGCCAGTTATTTATTTTTTTTTTTTTTAACATAAATAAAAACTGAACTACTAAAAACTTTATTTCTTTGTTTAAAACATTCATTCGATATAACGAATTTTTCGATTTAACGAAAAGGTTGGACAAGAAACCATTCGTTATATTGGACGTCTACCTTAATGCCAAGTTAGGAAGACTAAAACATGGCAGCATTTCAGGAAATTAACACTTTCACTGCTTTTTTAATAAAAAATCATTAAAACATTTACAATCCGTCAACAAAAATTTGATCGGATTGTATTTCAGTTTGATTCCGATAAATCGGATTACAGAACATCTACATCTAAGAATTCTCGGACACCAACAACGTATTCGTGTTCAGCGACGCCAAATTACTAAACAGAAGTGTCGCGAAAAATAATTTTTTTACCTGCAAAGGTGTGAAAAATCATGGGAACTATATGTTTTAATACTCGTCAACGGTGTATGTATTCGAATATTTTCTCTAGTTGCCAGTATGCTAACGAAAAGTTTGAAATCGAATTTTGATTAAGTTCTTGAGTACTCGTTGTTTTTAATCTATTTTGAAAGTTAACAAAAGAAAGTTTAAAAAATAACCTTTGCAGTGGTGGTACTTTGACCCCTATATGAGTATTGGCTTGGGAGATATTCCCAAAATAGTTCAAAACTTCGTAAATAAATCTCAAGAAATATGATATCTGGCCTTCTTAATTTGTTACGATGTAATGTTTTGCATCCAATGAGAGGTTTAAAAACAATCTTTTCTATAGCCTTCAATATTCATAAAATAGGTTAAATTTTCCAAAAAATTCGATTTTTGAAATTTTTTAACGAAAATTTTATCTGTTTTGGGAATATCTTCTGAATCAATAGTCGTAGAGAGGTCAGTTGCACCACCGGAAAGAAAATTGAACTGTTTTTGATTTTGTTATTTGTTATTTGCAAATCAAAGACCAAATTCTACTTGCGTCTTTTCTGTGATCGCTTTGATTTGAGTGTGAATAATGCGTACATTACAACAAAATCTCTACGTCGAATCCTGATTAATTTTCTAAATCTGCATTGGAAGTCCACGCGCACATGGCTACTCAAATAATCGATTCCTTCACCAACCGCAATAGACCACCTCGTGAAGTTGTAATTCACGGACCCAACGGATTCAAGCTTGGTGGAGGTCACTGCTGTGTCCGATCATTAACTCTGCAAAAGTCAAACGTAACGTAAGGATGTATTTTCTGCTCCAAACAACACAAAGACTATCGAACCAATGCTATTTGTGCCTTTTGCAAAAAGACATTTTGCTCTTTTACTTTGTCGAAATTGCTTCGAAATTTATTATAGAAAAATGAAATTTTGATGTATTGATAAAAAATGCAAACAAATTTATATTTACTTCAATCAAATCAACTCTTCTACCAAATATAATATGTCATAAATATGCCTCCCGTCAGATATGGTGGTCGCGAGGATAATCAAAGTAGTTTATCTTTTTTTGTTAAAAAGTGGAAGATTGCCCGAAAGTTCTCCAAAAATTTTGTACGTGTAACTCCTCCCACATTCAAAATTTTGCAGCAAGAAGAAGGAAGAGAAAAGTGAAGATTTTCGACTTTGAGGTCATGTAGGCAAAGAAATTAATTTATCCTTAAAAAATTAAGTACTTCCTGAAAGCCACATTCATTCCCTTTTGAATGATACCTTGCAAAAAAACATCTACTGCATAGTTTTTCCAGGAAAAATCCGAAAGTAAAAGGGTCATCGGTGTGCCAGTGGTCGTCAAAGAGTTAAATAAATTAACCTATTAATTTATGGTTGATTATTCTCAAATGTATGGTCTTACTTTTGCAACTACGAAATGTTTAAATTTGTATCAATAAATCGTTTATAATCATACTTTATGTTAATTAGAAAATACAATTCATTTTTTTTTTTTACTTAAAGTTGCAATATTGAAAAAGGGACATGCCTAATAAACAAATTACACCTAAATTTCTTAAAAAAAAAAAAACATATGTGACCCGGTCTACGAAAAGGGACCTTCGGTGTGAAAATATCATTTTTCACTATTTTGGCGATTCGGATAGACTAATGTGTGCTCTTTCTAATGGCGCAAAGCAGAAGTTTCCAACTCGTAAAGAACTCGTATTAATTGACTAAGAAATACAAAGACGCCATTCAGTGTGCGACAATTAAACGTTTACAAACAGCTGTTTTCTCGAAAACTTGTTTTTACACCGAAGGTCCCTTTTCGTAGACCGGGTCACATATTCACAAAGCCGCAATTTATTGCATTACCGCATTACCGCAATTATTGCTGTAAGAATACTAAGCATCTTCAAACTCTGCACTGTTAAGTTAACAGAATTTTAACTCGTGCCTGTTAGAGTTAGAGGAAGGATTTGAAAATTCATTATCATAACACATCAGATATTCATAGAACGCACAGTAACAAAAGAAAACACATTGAGTATGGTTCTAATATCTTTGGTGGTGCTGCTGCTACTTCATGAATGACTACATTGAGTGCCAGTGGCAGTGGCAGGTAGAGAACAGTTAACAGAAAAGGGTCGGAAACTAGATGCACTTTGTTACCTTTACCTTTTAATTTCTAATGCATACGAACATTTGTTGTATTTACATAGTTAAGTGTAAGGTTTTCACGCTCATCAACAAAACGCTTATGCTTTCATTCTTTCATTCATTTACAAATGCCAGAGGTGGGCAATACAACCAACGCAATTTCTAACGCATAACGATTAAACATATTTCATGATTAATGGCTTATTCGGATTTAATGTCTGGCTATTTCGGTAACTTGGCTCTGAGTAACAACTAATTTATTAGCTTTAAGGCTACCAACACAGCATTAATTATGGCCAAAGGCTGTAGAGTTAGCCGAAGATACACTCATCATGCTGTAGATACGAAATTAAACAAACTTTTAATTTTATGCCTAAATTAGAGCCATAAAGCAAAACCTGTTATTTAACAAGAATTTTTATTCATCCCAATAGAGTTTCACGTGAACTCAACTGTTGCTGCCTTCACTGCCGACTGTCACACAGGATACGCAATGTCATTATTAGCAGCATTTTACGATTGACAGTTTTATTTTTTTAATGTTCTTACTTTACGTTACGCTGTTACGCTTACTTTGCTTGACGTTGCATAATGCGACGTATTGTAAAGTCCGAATTGAATGCAAAGCACTCGAAGTAGCAGCTAACTGCTGGCAGGTTGCTAGACTAAGTTGACAAGTTGCCGGCAGCAGCTACGCGATATGCGATAGATAAACATCTTTAAGGTGTTGCCTCTGTTGTGTGTCTGAGCAACGATGTTTGTGGCACGGTGAGTGTGTTCCCTGAACCTGAGCCTGTCTGTTGCTGTCATTGTAGTCTATAAAGAAGCACCACTTTTATTGATTGGCTTTTTATTGCCTCAGCATCTTTGATATCTTTTGATGTTGTGCTGTTGGTATGCTTGAAGATTCCTTTTCGCTTTCATCGATTACTTGTTCGGAGTTATTGTAAATTAGCTGCTTTTTTTCTTACTTTCTCCCCTCACTCTAGAATAAGCATGGATTTGTATAGGTACAGCGCAAAAACCCCCTGGTATAGTTCCGTTTTTTTTTTTATTTTCTACATTTTCAAGCACTTCTATGGAATGCATTTTATTCATTGCTCTTCTAAGGGCACCCCGCCTCTAGCCTTCACTAGCCATTCACACTGACAGTGAAGAATATTAATGGGTTTTTTTTAGTATAAGCATTAAAATTTTTTATGCTCCAAAGGAAATTAATTTTGGAAAATAAAACATTTGTGGTCTGGGCAACAATTAGGGAAGATATTTTTTTTTTTCTTCGTTTTTCATAGCAGTTCTTTCTTAATGTTACATGTGTACTAAAATAAACTCTACAATATTTAAGTGTTTTTCTATTTTTATAACTATTAATCTAAATAAAGCATTGTTCCTGAACTAGACGTTTATTGATATCTTGTAACGATTGTGCAGGGCATGGCTTATGAAGCTGCTGACTTAAGATGAAATTTATACCATCAGCGTTTTTGTTTCAATTCATTTTCACGTGCTTTTACTCAGTAAAAGCTTTTTAATTTCTTAACCTGAGTTTAAATATAACCGCCGGTAACTCATCAACTGTTTTATCAGAAAAACAAAATATTTGTAGATCAGAATTACGAACATCACTTCAATTAACCTTGACCTAAAGTTGAGGAAGTTCAACATTTGAGATAAATTAACGGGCCTTAAACCTTACAAAAAGTTATGATTTGATAAATCAACCCTCGGACTATTTCATTTAGAAATGCGAATTTCAGTGGAAACTCTTTAAAATTTACATCTGAAACCAATCCTTGGTACCTACGACAATATTGTAAAAATGACACAGAAGATTCCCTCAGTGAGGACCAACCGGATCAACAATTCTACGATCAGTACTTTAAACACATCAAAGTTTCAAAGTATGTCATAAACTTCGTTTGCTGATCGCAAACAACCACCCTACTTACATCTGAGAATGACGTAATTCTACGTCAAAACTCAATGGAGTTTCTTCTGAAGCTTTTCTGGCCGTTGCTATGTGTAATTGGAAAAATATTGCTACCAAATAATTGGAATTAAAGTCAGAACAGAATTAAAGCCATTGTCGACTGACGATGTTTTCAAGCAATAAAATACATGAGAACGTATGAAGACAACCATAATGAAAAACTTCAGTTGACAATCGCTATGAATATTCGTCGGCTTGGAATCTATTCTATTATTTTCTCTAGCGACCTAACGATCTTCTCTTTGAGTGCTGTCAAACCAAACTAGATTTGACTTATTATGGTTAAAAATTGGAACTCCGCTCGTTCTCACAAGAAACCTGTCAAAATCCAGTATAAAGGAGGATGGTCGCAGGCAACGGGTTCGCCCTATTGTGTATAAATGTAGAAGGGACTACCCAGATCCTGGAGCTGGTCGCCCAATCTGGGGGGTAGGTTGGACCGTTTTTTTAAAGAGCGGTAGCGTTATGTCTACAAGGAAATAGATTAACCCAAAATAAATTTGTTAGCACGGGGATAGTTTTTACCTCGGCAGAGAAAAGATGGCAATTTCACTGGCATATTTACATGTCTTATAGATAGTCTTAAAAAAGGATGGCAGTTTTGCTGAGTGCAAAAATTGAAAAGCCACCGTAAGATGTTTAGCAGCCTAGTGATGTTGATGGATGCGACAGAATGAAAAAGCGATCTAGAGTGTTTTCTGAGTGTTGTGCCCCCAGCACGAAGGAACGAAATGGTCACTAGAGTACTTTTGAATCATCGAGTGGAGTGCTGATAAGACGCGAGAAGACGAAATAGTCTGACCTAGTATTTTCATAGTATGAACCTAAGAGCACTCTGGGGCGAAAACCGATCTAGAGTACTTTTAAGAAGAAATTAAAGGTTAACTCCGAGTAGTTTTGGAGTGTCAGTTAAATTTCCTTTAGAGTTAAATGTGGCGGCTGTTGAATGTTGATTGGTGCCTCAGATTGAAATCGTTGTAATAGTGGTGACTAAAGTGTCATTCAGAGTCAAGTGTGATATGTCATATTCATATTCAATAGTGGTGACTTGCCAAGTACATATTCATATTCACATTCAATAGACTTAGTGTTATGCCAAGTTTTTTTTTAATTTTATTCGCAAAGTGGGAACCTTCAAAAGGCGCCACCGTGCAGGTGGGAGTGTGCGATTCTTACGGACATAACCTAAACAACCGCATTGAAACGTCGTCCATAATAACACTTCGTGGAACCACCGTAAAGCATAACTTCACGGCATGGGAATAGCACTTACCTGATATCTGGTCGACTAGTTTTTGTCTTCTGTCTGGAAAGTCGTTATGGGGTAACCTACAGCTTCTGTATCACCTATTTTTTGAGCGCTCAACCTTTCAGAGTTCATCGATAATGACTCTTGCTAGGGCGTTGACCACTGACCAGTTTGCTTCGTTTACCAACATAAGGATGATAAAGTTTTGCCACGTTACCGTTTCGCAGAGGCTCGCCGAAGCCTGTTCTCTGATATTTCGGAACTTTGGACACTCAAAGAGGACATGGTTCGCGTTTTTTTCTGTCCAATTGGACAGGTTTGGGATAAGCTGATGCATCCATCGACCCTTCACTGATCTATCCCAGCGATCTTACTACTTGAGCATGGTTCTTCCTCTAGCGAATTGTTTACGAGCGGTTGGATTAGCCGCGTTAGTGTTACTGTTGGTAAACACTGTTTCGTCTACGAGGAGGTCGATGGGAATTGAGCTTGCTAGGACCAATGCTGCGGCCCCGGAAACCGTTCTAAAGGCACAGCAAACCCTGAGTGCACCAAGTCTGTAAACCGACTCAACACCACGTAAGTAGGACTTCGTCTTCATTGCTATCACCCTTACAGTTGACCAGTACATCGTAGTGGACCTGACTGCATTAAATAGCAATGTTCTTCGCTCTTATTTGGCATTATTCTGAAGAGTGTCATTCCTGCTTCGGCTGCTTTTCTGCAAGCATACTGTAGGTGTTGTTTGAATGATAGTCGGGAGTCGATCATCACACCGAGGTACTTGATGTATGGCTTCAATTCTATCAACGTTCCACATATGCTAATTCTGGTGATCTCTACCTTTTTCCGGCTACTTATGAGCACAACCTCCGTCTTATACTCAGCCAGACTTAGCCCCACTGCCAATCACCATTTATTGATTGTGGCGATAGTTGAACTACTGAGAGTCTCTACTTCCTCCAGGTGTTTTGCTGTCACCACAACCACTACGTCGTCTGCGAAGTCAACGATTTTGAAGCCTGGGTCCCAGACATGGTTCTTGCCTTCTTCTGTGTCTTAGTGCAGGACTCTTTCGCGGTAGTAGTTTTCAATAATCCTTGTGAGGTATCATGGCACTCCAAAGTTCCGGAGTGCCGTCATAATTTGACTCCAGTTAGCCGAGTTGAATTCATTGCGTACGTCAAGCGTTAACACGAGACAGTATTGCTTTGCTCCCCTTCTCCATCTTTTCCCTTCAATAGCTTCCTGTGTGGTGCTCGTGACTATCTTGATAGCATCGGTAGGAAATTTTATTCCTGAACCCAAACTGTTGGGAAAAAAGTCCTCCACTCGCTTGAATCGCTTGTTGTAGGCGGTTGCACACCACTAGCAATAGGCAAGATCCTATTGTGTCAAGCAGACATATCGGCCTGTAGCCTGAAGGGTCGGTCATGAGACAACTTCACAACCTTTCGATATGAGCACTTATTTCTGGATCTTCCACTGTGCTGGGAATATGCTCTCTGTCAGGCACGTGTTGAATAACTGCGCAAACGTCTGCGGCTGTGAGAGATGGTGAGCTTCAGAGCTCGCTTCAGGATTCCATCAGGCGCCTTATCGTCCTTATGGCTTTTGCGATTTCCACTATCTCATCTTCGCTTGCCATCGATATGGGTTGCGACTCGGTCTGTTCTTTGGTATGTTGCATCTCTGGCTGAGAAGCACTTGAGAGAAAAGTGCTCGTACTATGGTATAGTGGATATGTCATTTGAGTGCTATTTCAAGGTAAATCTCTTTTGCCTTGGGGACTATCGCAGGGCTGGCCCTTCTGGGAGTATCATGCTGACTGTGGTAACTCAATGTCGCTAGCAGACCAGCGTTGCTCGGCGTGGAGTTACGCAGTTGTAGAACCGGATGGCAATGCCCAAATATTGTCAGAGATTTTAGATGGGTCTCGATTTCCGCCAAAAAATATGGATGGTTATCCAACTAATCTATCATAATTGGTACTGTCGTGTTCCAATATTAGTTACCATTCATACAGTGCATTTATTAATTAAATATACACTAAAATATGATGTGTGACCAGTGTTGAAACTACTATGACAGGGCGTTGGTCGTGTCTGGAGTCGTGGAGGTAATGCTAAAGAGATGGACGTTGATGTGAGTCAGTAGCATGGTATTGACGTTCGGAAGATTTATCTGTTGGGCATCAATTCCATGAACCTCGACTCCTTGCCAAGGCCCACCATAGAATTAAGCGGAACAGGCAGGTGTCTACGCTAAACTCAAGATCGGCATCTGCTAATAATGGGATACTTTCAGTGTTATTAATTTTTGCCATATTTTGACATTCGTTATTTGTGTTTATGTTATACTCTCAACCTCAGTGACAATTGAAGCAGGCCCAAAACGAAAAACAACACTTTGACAATCGCCAATCGCTTCCTTTTCAGCGTGTTCTCAGCTATTAGAGATTGGGATGTTGGGATGAGATGTTCGTTGATCGCCAATCTCTTTGATTCTGTTCCAGATCAAGACTGTTGCATTAATATAGAGTCAAGTCGGATTACTCAAAGAACTTGAAAGTTTTACTCAAATTTTCTTTGAAATTCTTAAGCAATATCTGCGAGAATTGGAAGCAACAACTCTTTTTGACAGTTTAAGCCTCGCAGCAGAAATTGTTGCTTAAATTGTTTTCTCATTATATCGAAATTAAATTTTTCACAAATTTATACCAAGAAATATTTCGGCATGGCTCATGAGAAATATATTCGTGCGTGCTTATATTTTGTAAACATATTTAAAATTAAGATAACATCTTTGTAAAGTTGTATTTACAAAACTCCAGTTTATAAATTTATAAATGTGTATATCTCGAAATGTGGGCAGAATAATTAATTTATGCAAGACGCATTGCCAATTGAGGCAGCACGTTGACAACATGTCACAGTCAGTATACATCCGTCCATACCAAGCTAGATAGATACAAGAATACACATATATATTTGTACGTTAGAGAGAGGCATAATGCGCATTTTATTATTGTTTAATAAGCATTCACGTAAATAATGTTTGTGTGAAAATCTGCTTGGAATACGTAACAACTACTATTCAACAATTTGGCAAAGATTTTGAGGAACATTTAAAATTTAAGTTATTCAATGACAACTTCACACCACTTACGCTGAGCACCCATTCTTAGCAGTTCGTGCCAAGCCTGCTGCCTCGACCATTAAAGCCAACCGAGAAGATACATCTTTTTTTTATTTGACAATTGATTTTATTTGATTTTATGCCAATTTAACGACATTCTGCTCGTTTGAGTCCAGCCTAGATTTGGACGCAAGTGAGCAGCCTGCACCCAGAGGCGGTCAATTGATATAAATATCAATTTTAATGTAACAGTTTTATATTTGACATCAGTGGCTATAAAATGCGCCATTTTCTACTAAAGTGCAGCAAGAAGTCTTTATTTTTGAGTTAACGGTAGGTAGTGGCTATTAAATAATGGCGTAAATAGATATTTTTTGTGATTTATTAGCGCATAAATTTGAAATATTTCTACCAATTTAAATTTAAAATTAAGCTGTGAATTTTTATGTTTCCAAGAAACAAATGCCTATAAATATTGACAAACGAGGAGTCCTTTTTTTTTGAAAGTGTTATGGGAAGAGCATCCGAAACAAGTTTACGATGATTATTTCATTTTTCATTTGTTATTCTCTGTCTGACCTTCTCATTTAAAGATTCCTAAATTGATTAGCCTGTTAAAGCACCAACTTCAAGGCGTCAACGCACAACAACTTAACCTTAAACTTAAATGAGGAATTTTAATAAAGCACCCCGATCGAGTTACTCGTAACACTGAACATTGATTAAATCAACTGACATCGACACACAGGGTATTAATTAATAAAAGCGCACCATCAAATCCTGCACCATGAGTGTGAGTTAAGCCCACCAAAATACTTGACATGAAGCACCAAAAGTTTCATTGCTTGAATTTGCTTAAATACAAGCGTTTATTTATGTGTGTGTGTGTGTGTGTGCCGCAGGCTGTGTTTGTGCAAAACGTCTACGAAAACAACCGAATCTGACAATAAATTACAAAAACAACAAATTCAAGTGTAAAATTACAGTGAAATTGTTGTGCAAATTGAGTCAGCAGCAGCAGGAGCAGCCCAAGTCCACATAACGAGCTGTGATATGTTAAGAACACGTGGTTGGAGGAGTGGTAGGCGGGATGAAAGCAGTCAAGTTTGTAGTTGACGGTGTCTTTACCTTAATAACAAGGCACACACACAATACAAAACACTCAACAACAACAACAACAACAACAGCAGAAATAAAAAATAGCCATTTTATCAAATTAAAGCGCGCATTCATTCCTTTTTCTTTATCCTACCTAAGGGAAGAAATACCGATGCTCCAACGTTTCAGCCTGGAATACAAAAGAAAACTGCAGTATAATAACACCTTAACAGCTAAGCAGCAACAATTACAACAACAACAACTCAGCAGCATAAGTGAAGGCACCATGAGGTGTTAACAAGATTTTTCATGGGTGATAATTTAATGGTTCAGTAAACAAAGTGCTGCTGCCTTAGTTGTTGGTTTCGGTACGTGGATATGAACGGTGTCGATACTGGTGCAGTGGCTGCTGGGTGTGTCACACACTGTTCACATAGCTGCACAGAGAAGGTGTGTGTTTCACAAAGGAAAACCGATTCAAAGGATTGCGGATTTTCGAGAGTAGATTTCTGAAGTCTTCGGTTTGATTCTTATGAAGATAGTTATTTTTAAGTTCTTGAGTTGAGTTACGTTCATTAGGTGCATTAAGTATGAACAGTGTTCGAGAAGTACTTGTGAATTTTCGATGAGTAGGAATCTTCTCAGACACTATTTGAAAAGACTTTTATGTTATATGCTAACAACAAAGGCGATTTCATTCAGTTGAAATTAACAACTGTCGCAAGTAAAATTATTACCAAATTCCCATGCAAACTAACTCACTATGTATAAGTATATCAAAATGTTACAGTCTGTAAAAATATTGGTTTCAAATACGCACACTAAGTTTTAAATATTTCAAAATGGAATGAAAACCACTCCTATCAAATAAAATGGTGGCATCAAAATAGTAAAACTTCGGATATAATATAATAAAATGAAGTGTGGTCATTGTAATAATAGGTAATATACAGAAGTACATAAATTTTAAGAATCCTTTCTTTGGTAGTAAGATCGATCTAAATCATTTTTAGTCGTTAAGGAATGCATACTAGGAATGTATACTGCAAATGTATAAGAAATCAATATAGAACATTCTAAAGTTAATAAATATGTTCCTTTACATTTGATACTAGATATTCAGGCATGTCGTGGAATCCGACTCGTTTTTGCTTGAATCAGAATTGCAAAACCGAATCCGATCTAAAATGGTGTCGTACATTTCGATCGATTTAAGCGCCTTTCGAATATAAACAAAACCGATTGTCGAATCAGTTGTTACAAAGATAAACAAAAATTCTGAAAGTGAATTTTGCATCAAATTATAAAAATTTTCTTAAAATTTATATAATTATATAATATAATTTATTTTAAGAAAAATTGTTCACAAACAAGACAGAGTCTTTTAAATGCAGTAAGAATACACATATAAAAAATAACAAATAATAAGTGATAAACAACAGAGAAATAGGTAAAATTTAACATAATATAATTACTCAAAGATCTTAACAAAATAATAAATAATATTTAAATCAAAATCGAAAAAATCGAAACAATCAAGAATAACAACAAGTGAATATTAAATATTAAAAAAAAAATTTAGAATTAGAGAAAGAGAGAGACTTAAGAGAAATGTTGGAAAATTACATGCTTAAAGTTGCGTTTACTTGCGATACTTTTTATACTTAAAGGCAGTGAATTCCACAATCTGATGGCGTTCACAAAGAAGAGTCTGTTCGAGTTTAAGAAATTATAAACAGGGATTATTAGATTCAAATTTCTAGTTGACCTACAAAATTGTAGCTTTTCAAATAAGTATTCAGGAGTGTGAGTGTAGATCAGGTTGTGTAAAAAGATGCAGTTTCTAGCATCCAAATAGTTGAAGATGTTGCAACCGAGAACATTATTGCTCAAGTGACTAATGCGGTCAAACTTTCTAAGACCAAAAATGTATCTTATAGCATTATTAAACACAAGTTGTAACTTAAGCTTGGATCGGGAATCAACTTTACTATACACTACATCTGAGTAGGAAATAATTGGAACTATTAGCTGAAGCACTAATTTTTTTCTGGTCTCTACTGGCACAAATGATGCCGTCCACCTTAGGTTTCGCAGTGCATAATAAACCTTGCTAACAACGGAATTTATATGATCTTCGCACGAGAGTGTGGAGTTAATATAAAAACCGAGATTTTTTACCTTATCAACAAATTTTAGCTCGACACCATTTAGGAAAATTCCCGGTATATTAAGTAAGGAGTAACTAGATTTAAAAACTGGCAAAACAAATGATTTAAGTGGATTAAGCATAAGGTTGTTAGCTTTTGCCCAATTTGTTATTTTACACAAATCTTCGTTTACTTTGACACATAAATCATCAACGTGACCAATAGGTCTGGACAGGTACAACTGAAGATCATCAGCATATGCATGCATTGTAACATGATTGCATATGCTGAAAATGTCATTAATGAACATTGTAAATAAGAGTGGACCAAGTACTGAGCCTTGAGGTACCCCACAGGCTAAATTTCTGAAAGCGGACAAACTATTACCCACCCTAACTCTTTGAGTCCTTCTGACTAAATAACTATATAACAGACGAACTGCCGAACCAGAAAAACCAAATTCTAACTCCAGTTTTCGACATAGAATTGCATGATCAACTGAATCAAAAGCCTTGGAAAAGTCTTAAAGGCACAGCAAACTTAAGTGCCCCAGATCATATGGCTGTCTAATGTCATCTAAGATTTTAACAATAGCTGAAGAGCAGCTGTGGCCTGATCGAAAGCCAGACTGAAGTGGTGACAAAAGATTATATTTTTTTATGTGTTCTGATATTTGCACGGCCATTATAGACTCCAACACTTTAGATAACGATGATAAGAGACTTACTGGACGAAAATCAGCTGGTTCATGAGCATTACTTTTTTGGCTATCGGGATGATTGTCGCTGTTTTCCAAGCTTCGGGAAAACAAGAGCTTGTGATACAGTGATTAAAAATGTGTGTCAAAGGGCTAATTATGTACGGTAGAATTAATTTAACAAATTTAATTGATATGCCATCCTCTCCGACGGCATTTGATTTTATCTTGTTTACACAACAAGCAACCTCATATTCATTAACAGCAACGAACTCGAAACAAAATGGACTTACAGAATTATTTACTCTTATACCATCAGTAGACGCTATATGTGTAGATGATGATCTTGTAATAAAGTACTCATTCAGAATATTGGGATCTACGCGACACTGATCAGTCTTAACATTACATACCCTAGCCAGTCTTAAGTTGTTCCAGAGCTTTTTGGATGGTTGTGCAGAATCCAGTTTAGACATGAAAAACCTACGTTTTGCTAATTTCACAGTCACGTTAGCTACATTTCTAGCTCTTTTGTGTTGTTCCCAATTTGCTGTTGTGGGGTTTCTTTTCCACCGATTGTACATTTTATTACGTTGTTTTAGAGCCAATTTCACATTATTTGTAAACCAGGGACAACATTTATCTAACACACGACGAGAAATTAATGGAACATGTAAGTCAAACAATCCACAGATTTTATTAACGAAGAAATTTAGCTTTTCATGAACAGAACTAAAAAACCAACAATCAGAACAATTGATCAAATTGATAATCAGATTGAATATAGATCATTAAACAAAGATGCATAATCGATAGATTTATAGTCACGAAAACGAAAAGTTTCTTCCGTTACAATAGGTGTAAGATTTATATTTAAAGAACAAAAAATGAGATCGTGATCAGAAATAAAAGAAAGTTGGTCAAAAAGCAAAACATCAGAGACATCTGAGACAACAAAAAGGTCCAATAAGCTCGGAGAAACGTTATTTGCGTAACGTGTAGGTATACTGGTATTCACCGTATGCAGTCCAACCTCAGCAAGTTTATCGAGAAATTGCCTAACAAGGTTATCCATCGATAAAATGTTTATGTTGAAATCTCCACATATAACAAAATGATCATAGTCAATTGCCAAATTTGACACACTAACAAAAAATCGATCCAAGCAACAATTACGATACGGACTATACACGCACGACAAGAACACTTTCGTACGATTGTCACAAATTTCAACATTAAGAAATTCAACCTCGGATCCACTGGACACCCCTAACAGATTAACATTTAAATTATTTTTGCAATAAATAGCAACACCCCCACCTTTCTTATTAGTTCGGTCATTGCGAAATAGCTTATAGTTTTTTAAATTCAGGCAAGAGTCACCGATGTCTTTGTGAAACCATGTTTCAGAGACACAAATGACATCAACGCAAGAGTTTTCGAAGCAGTACCGAACATAATCTAACTTAATATCATTGAGACTTCTAGCATTGAAATGAACAATGTTGAATCCGGAATGTTGCTTACAGAGAACGCCAATCATGGTCTTGTGGACATCACTTGATGCAAGAGACAATATTACTAAAAATACAACTGTAAGCATTAGAGAAAGCTAAGATAGTCATAGAAAACAAAGAACAGATAAAGTATGAATGAGATACAGAGAGAAGCAGATAAAGTAACTTACTAATTTTAAAAGTATTAAAAAGTTGTAGAAAAATGAGCTCTGGCGTTTTGGAAGAAGAAATTCCTGAAAGAGTAAAACGCCGAATTCTAAGAGATCACAGCAATCCGTTGGAGCTACCAGGTGCATCGTAAGGACAACCCACCTCTCAGATACAAAATTGAACATTTGTTAGCTCTATTGTTCCTTTGAAAGAAGCTTTTGTAACAGTGTTGGACACAGTAGAAGCAAACTTGCATCTGTAGTCTATTCCCCCAGTGTCGATTTCGATACCAAAAGACTAGGTTTGTATTTTTTGGTAAACCCTTTGGCAATGTCCGGGTAGATTTCCATAATTTGGACCAAAATTTAATTTGTGCCGTATTCTTATGTTTTCCTCAGAAAATAAATATTGGAATATAAAAAAAAACAAATTGTCTTCTAAAAATTGTGCAAACTTACATTTTTGACAAAAAACACAAGCGAAACAAAAGCGTTAGCAATCAGCTGACCGGTTTGTTTCCGATAAAAACCCGATAAACCGGTCTCTACGACGCCTAAAACCGAAATAAAATCCGATTCGAACATGAAACCGATAAAATCGGATTGCACGACACCAAGGATTACCAGCAAAAAAAAAATCAGGGATAAGTTTTAATGCAGTTAGCCTGGCGGCATCAGAAGTATAGTGGTTGCGAGTTTAAATGCCATCCCAGGGGTCCCGTGTTCGAATCCCGGCCAGGCCATGGTCCTACGTTTTAAGCTTTCTTTCTTTGATCCTTTCCCCATTTCTAATCAACCGAAATTCAAAAATCATAAATATTAAAGACTTAAAAGTTTAAGTTGGTGATAAAGAAATTTGTGGATGCTATTGCCTCATAAATTGAATTAACTGACGTATAGGCACATAACTCTTGCCTCAGATTCTAAATCATATGTTTCTATGTCTTCACGCCAAGTTAGACTTGGTTAAATGCTAAAAAAAACACTTTCTAAAGCACAAGGAACTAGTTTTTGTTAATTTTTGGCAAATACTTTAACAATTAACCACAAATTTCTTTGTGTCAGCGTTGCTAAGAGTAGTATGAGTATAAGAGTAGTATGTGCTACTTTGAAAGTTATAGTACGAGAGTAAAGATACTACACGGAGAGGAAAAATAAAGCATTCTATGATTGAATCAAGCAAATAGGCTATCAGTTACACTCAAGCGTAAATTTCTCAACTCAAGCATTATTTTGCTAGAATTGAGCAACTTGAAAACAAATCGCAATCCATCTTCAAAACAGACAGAACTCAAAATTTTAAAATTTTCAAGAGAAACAAAAATACAGTTTTTTTTTCAAAGGAATCCATACAAAACAAGAAGACGAAATGATTTTTTTTTTTTTAATTAAAGAGTAAAAAGATGACTGCAAAATTTTGATAGCTGATCGAGGTTATCACTACTAATAGTTTATTATTTAAAAGTAAAAATTTGTAAATTTTGAGTTTTGCCTGTTTTGAAGATGGAGTGCGACATGATATTAAAAAAAAAATGCTTATTTCAAGAAACATTTACTTAAAACTCAAGAATATTTTTTTTATATTCAAGACTTATATTTCCTTGAAATGAGAAAAATTTGCTTGATCCAAGTAACAATTTGCTGAAAACTAGAATAATTTGCTTGATTTGAGAATTGATTTTCCTTACACTGAGAATAATTTGCTTGATCCAAGTAAATAATTTTCTTAATACTAGAATGATTCGCTTGATATTAGAAACTAGATTTTCTTATTATAATGAAAATCATTCAGCAAAAATGTAGGATGTAGGATGAGTCATCCGGATGACCGAACATAAAAAACTATTCGAATATGCTAAATATATCTTGTATACCCTTTTACGTTTCCAAGTACAGTAACAGATAAGACACTGTGCCTTCTAACCATGCCATAGTTTGTCAATCTGCACCATCTTAAACATGTTTTAATGTAAATGTGATGTGAATTACAAGCTTGTCAATATATGTTGAAGTTTGCTTGATTCAAGTAAACAATTTGCTGAAAACTAAAATAACTCTCTGCGATTGCTTCAACTAGAAAAATATTTTCTTGATTTAAGTCTTGTTCCAGGTTCTAGAATCAAGCATTTGATTCTTATTTCAAACAAAAATATATTTTACTCAATTTTAGAAATAAATGCTCATTATAAGTATATTTTTCTTAATTTTAGTTTTTTGTCCTTGATTTGAGCAAATGAGGCTTCATTTTACATTTTCTAAGATCAAGCAAAATATTTGCTTAATATAAGAATTTTATTTCTAATAATAAACAGGTAACAGGTAAAGGTAACAGAAAAATTAAAGACGTCATCGAGACGCGAAGGAACTGCCTAAACAAGGAGACTTCAAATTTGTTGCATTGAATTATAACGCGTCATATATAGGTGCGATGGGAAAAAATAAAAAAATGGCAGTAAAGACTGGCACTCAAACTTCATGACAAAATAAGAAAAAATAATGCATGACATCATGAGGCCGCCACAAGCTCGAAAATGCATCAATTATGCAACGGCGTTGCATGGAATTATTACTCGGTGAATATATGCGGCCGGTTAAATGCTATAAAGTAGAAATAAAAGATTTTTACTTGATCTTACGACAAAAATTAAAAAATAAAACAATAACGTCGTGATTCCGCGTAGGTAGCAGTTTATGCAACAAAAATTCAATATTGTTGCACAGAATTATAACAGGCTGACTATGAGTGCTAGAATAAATTTTGCTCTACGACCACAAAAAATTATTCTCTGACTCCATAAAAAAAAAAAAATAAATAACTGGTCATTTCAGCCCTTGAAAGCTGAAGCTTTGAACTAGCTTCTTATGATCAATTGTGTTGTGCGTGTTCTTGAGTTTGTACACAATTGACCGAGAAAACGGACCTACAGGCTTAACGCCGACTCCGAACGGCGATGAACGAAATGTTCTTATTCTCAAGAAGCTTTACATGGCATTTTGATTACTCTCTGAGGTTTGCCATTGTCTGCAGAGAGGTGGCGGCCGTACCTACAGAAAAATCATTTTATTTCAAATAATTTTCTGTCGATGCTGGGACTCGAACCCGGGCCTCCAGGTTGGTTGACATAGCGGCCACGCACTTTAACCAACTACGCCACGGACGCCACAACGTCTGACTCCATAACGTAAATTAAAAAAAATTTTTTGTGAGCCGCAACATCAAGGTGGTTGCAGCAAAAATACAACAACAATGAAAAAAAGGTTGCATGGAATTATAGCTTCATGACTATAGACGCTACGGTAAATTTTATGGAACGACAATAAAGCTGAGGTTATCAATCACATGATAAAAATAAAATAAAAAAAAAATAATGCCGTCATGAGGCCTCTCAGGGAGTCCCTAAAGTGAATCAAATACAAAAATAAAAATAAAAAACAAAATTAAATTAAAATTAAAATAAGTTAAATTATAGGATTTATCTGTAGGATAAAGATTTGAATAAGGATTAGGACAAGGATTAGAAAAAGGATGAGGCCAAGGATTTGGACAAAGATCAGGACGAGGAATAAGGTAAGGAGTGCAACAAAGATTTGGGCAAAGATTAGATCATGGAATAGGACAAGGATAACGACAAGAATTCAGACTTGGAAATAGCACTACGAGTATGACAGAGATTAGGACAAGAATAAGGATAAAGGTTAAGAGCAATATATCGGACATGATTAGGAAAAGGTTACGGACAAAAATTTGGACAAGCAATAGAACAAGCATTTGAATACACGTCGGACAAGATTAAGGAGAAAGATTGGGATAAGAAGTGGAACAAGAATAAGGTCAGTAATTAGGGGACATGGATTTAAACAACAGTTTGAACGAGAAGAAGGAACATTATTGGGACCAATTTTGGAATAAGAATAAGGATGAGGACAAGTTTTGGGAACAAAACAAAGGATAGGGAAAATAATAAGAATTAAGATACACCGTCACGTCAAAACCGACGGGTGTCTCCACAATACAGCCAACTTCTTTTTTTTTAATAAATGGATTTCGCTGTATGAATAGAAATCGTTTTAATTTTGAACATTGTTTAAATAGTAATATAATAGAACTTCCCGAGAGTTTTTTTGCTTTTCGATTCCTAGGTTTTTAAAGCACAGCTAAATATACTACACATCATAAAACGGGCTAATAATTTAAAGGAAAAAAGAAAAGGACTGTTCTGTTAGTTCTCGTAAATATTTGTTGATGCATTTCTTCGTTGTTTTGTTTTGATCACCAAAGTTGAATATATTTTAGAACAATTATTATTTGTGACATATGTACATACAAAACTGTTTTTTTTTTTTCTACTTAACAGTTTTCTCATATTATTCCTTTCGAGTATCTTAAAATCAAAAAAATTCCACCGCAATTTATGCCCGGCGTTAATGTAAAAAATTAGCACATCTTTGAGCTTCTCGAAAGAGAAAATTTTTTACTCATGTTTGGAATTTTAAGAAACAAGAAAAACTTAAAAAGTTTGCCTTCTTTTCTATATGATATGGCTGTGGCTGATTTCTTCCCCCCCCCCCCCCCCCACCACTCTTTTTTTGTTTCGTAACGTTAACTAGTACTTAACAAATCCTTGATGGTATTAAATTTCATTTTCATGGCAATGCATTTTTAATGATTATGTCTCGTGAACGTCCTCTTTTTTGTACGTTCTCCGCTTTTTCCACATTCGCGCGGCTTTGCTCATTCTCAACACTTTGGCTGCTGCACTCTTGAATTAATTAATGCCAGGCCAGCCTTGAAGTTGAACTGGTCTGATTGTAGTCTTATTTTTATTAACTCCTTTCGTTTTTTCTTTTTTGTTTTTCGTTGTTGTGTTACTGCAAGTATGAAAGAATTGTTGTAAGCAGAGGAGCAGAGAGTACACTTATTGCACGCTATGACAATATTTGCAGAACTGGTGTGAAGCATCAACACACCATTAATAAAAAGAGCGTTGAAGTTGGTGTGGACGATGCCGCTGATGCTGGATGAAAAGAATCGAAGCTCTTTTAATAAAATACCACCAAAGTGAGGTGTTAATTTATGCAATGCGCAATCCCCACCAACCTAAGCATGCCCATCATCAGCGGGTTCATCAACGAGTTGTCGTCAGCGCCTCTGATGGCGTCCGTTGCATCAGTTAAGTTGATTTTAAGGCATCCTCGAGAAGGTTGCATTGCAGTTGCTCCAAATTGCCCTCTAGGCCAATTATACTTCAGAGTGGTTGGAATCGACGATGATGACGATGAAGGCTGGCTGAAAATAAAGTAAGCTAGCAGAAATTTATTAGCTCAAGCTTTGCTGATTTATCGTTGTAATCAAATTGTAAGCTTTAAATTGGTTCCACTTCGCTGTGGTCAGGCTTAAAGTGTGAAAATTGTGGACAACACTTTGTGCATAACAATGCAACCATAGTGTGGCATTCATAAACAAGACTGGGTTTTTTTATTCATTTATTGTTGCCAACAGGCAGAAGGAAGGCATTCTCAAGGAGTTGATCGCTCGGTACTATCAAGGTTACACGATCTCTTCATGGCGCGATCGTGCCTAAGCCTTTAAGTGTCTCAATTACAACGTAGCTCCATGACCATAGACAACCCTCTTCACACTCTAGCGCTATTCTTTAAGCCAATATTAAGTGCTCAATAACTTTTAACTAATAAATGTTTGCTAGAGTTTGCAGCATGACTTTGTTTTATATTTTTTTTTCCTCTTGTCTGCTCTGTTAAATTGGTCAAAACTCTAGCTTTTCGCTGCACCCGTTAATAAATCAAGATCAGGGGCGAACACAGGTAGGGGTTTTGGGGGTTAATACCCCCCCCAAATGAACGAATAAAAATAAAATTAAATGTATAGGGTAAAACAATTATAAATTATAAAGCATTATTTATTTAAGTTGAAATGTGTTAAGCTACTTTCATGGTGTTATTTATTGTTTTTATGAAAATATGCTCTGTATACGCAATAGAGCCCTGCCAGAGTATGCTTTTTCGCCTGAAATATCATCATTTGCATGTATGTTTTGGCAATGTTTTAAAAAATGTAGACAATTATGCATTTTTAATTAGGAAAAGAATAATCTAAGATCGAAAAACTTTAAATTAAAATTTAATAACTATATATTAAAAATAAAATTAAATTTCCATTTCATTAAAAGGTAAAACAAAAAATGATTGTGCTATTTTTTATGTTACTTATTTCATCAACATCCAATTTGATTTAAAAATATTTTATTTTTATTTAAATTTAATTTAAAATCGCAATAAATTTGCTTTTCAATCAACTCATCAATCACCAACTCAAATTAAACACATTTCGCTAACAGTTGATCAGTGCACAATAGTACATTGCTAAATATTAGCATACTTTATCAAGTATTCGATTAAGAAACAAAAACAACACAACTCACAAATTCAGATCAGAGTAAGAAGTGTGTTGTGAGAGAAAAAAGAACGAATTAGCAGTTATTCTCATGCGCTTTCTCTTTACTACACGATCTGTTGTTTACATTTATTCGCTTGCAGTGTACTCCTACACTAAAAAAAACATTAACTTAAAATGAAACACAATGTGTTCATAATTTGTCTTTTCTCATGTTTTTAAAAGTTTAAAACACATTTGCTCTTAAAAAAAAAAAATAAATAACTGGCCATTTCAGCCCTTGAAAGGACTTTGACCTAGCTTCTTATGATCAATTGTGTTGTGCGTGTTATTAACTCCGAACGGCGATGAGCCGACTCCGAACGGCGATGAACGGAATGTTCTTATTCTCAAGAAGCTTTACATGGCATTTTTATTACTCTCTGAGGTTTGCCATTGTCTTCAGAGAGGTGGCGGCCGTACAGAAAAATTATTTTAATTCGAATAATTTTCTGTCGCTGCTGGGGTTCGAACCTGGGTCTCCAGGTTATTTGACATAGCGGCCACGCACTTTAACCAACTACGCCACGGACGCCACACACATTTGCTCTTACTTTGACGAAATTTGCAAGCTATTTTTTAAAGATAAAACTCGTCAAATTAATAAAATTTGTCGTCAATTTTAAAAAATTTTTTTTCAGTGTACAACAGTTAAGCAGTGTATGTTCGTTTAACGAATATACTCATGCAGGGCTCTAATACGCATACATGTTCTACCACGCTGTTGTTCTCTGTTAAGTCGAGTTCCGCTATCAATGTGATATGAAGTTAAAACTAGAACTCTCGATTTTCAAGCTTTTCGAGCACCCGGGCTACCCGAGTATTTTCGAGTATTTCGATCTACCCGAATTTTGAATTTTGTTTTCTACAAAGCTTAAGAATCTTAACGAAAAATTAAGATGCAGTTAAATTAGTAATCGTTATTTACTAAAAAAAAACAAAAAACTTCTCTTAATCAGTCTTCATCAAACATATCTACGGACTGCCAAAGCAATGCTCTTTTTTATTTAAATGTAACCACACAGAGCCAAAACATTCTAATAAAATAGAAAAAAATCAATAAAATGTGTCTATCGTTTTCATTCAAGAAGATTGTCTTATTAAAACCATTGAGAAAATCTTATTAAAACTTTGAGATTTTTTTATTGGGCAATACACATAATTTTAAGAAGAATCCTATTAGTTTTTATGAGAAAATATTTAAAATCTATCTTATCTTATTAAATAAATGATATTTTATTAAATCAATAAGTAAATGAAATCTTATTAAAAATATGCGATTTACTTAATTATTTTAAAAGTTACCTTTTTGATTTTTAGGAAGAAATCTTATAGATTTAATAAGATTTATTTTTGAAATTTTCTTTTAAAATTTTATTAAAGAAATCTTTTTAATCAATACGGAATCTTGCTTATCTTTAACCTAGAAATATACTTTTAACTGCCTTTAATATTAAATACAAATCTACACATTGTTAAGATTTTGTTAAAATTTATGCATTATTAAATTAAGTTATTATTTATGAATATTAAATACATATCGCTCGTTTTCTTCAATAACGTTACAATCCAAAAAACATAAAAATTGAGTTAATTACACAGTAACATTCGTGTTGCCATGATCTATCCTGTATACAATTTTGGTAACGATATCTTCTTTAATTTTTGCAGGAGAGTAGAATTTCACCTCAATATATTTCCGATTAGATCGTATTATATATCGATAATCTCCAGTTTTTTTGTCACTTTGTACATTAAACCATGTACATTACAGTAGTACTTGTATATTTGATGTTTTGTCCATATTTTGAAAATGGTGATTTAATTTCCTTTGTCTGTTCAAAACTTAAAATGCTTCTTCTGAAAAATCTAGTTTTTTGAGTTGTAACGTTATTGCAGAAAACGAGCGATATGTTAAAATTAAATTAACTTTGACTTTGTAACCAAAATACCCTGCGCTGTTGAGGCCTTCAAAGAAATTGGCGGCATCCTCAATATCAAACTTTTGTCAAGAACCTCTTTCGAGTCCAAACCGTACATTTTTAAAAAAGTCGTAATTGAGTCACTCAAGCCCCACGACTGAAATATGGCTTGAGTTTCGAGAATTTTAGCCTCGTCGAAAACAAGTTCTGGAACACAAATATCATTCTCCATTATAACATTTTTCTTATTTTACTTTATTTAAATCGACGGATAACTTTTCGAATTCACTTCACAACTACGACTGAAAGCTAAAGCAAAAATCATTTTAACATTATTATCTTCTTAAAAGGGTGTCTAATAAGAAAATTTTATGAAAGCAGATCAATTAGATTTTCTTATTAATTTTAACTGGCCTCTTCTTAAGCTTTTGAGAGTGAAAAAATTTTCTTATTAAAGTTAAGTGTTAATAAGATTTCCACATTATTTCATTCATTCAATAAGAAATCTTATTAAAAAATGTTTGATAGTAGTTGTTCATTTTTAATAAGATTTAAAAAAAAAAAATTCTTATTATTTGGTAGTATTAATAAGGAAACCTCATAAAATATCTCAATTTGGTGGTCTTATTGATTTTATGTGGTGGTTTTTGGCTCTGTGCAATTATATCGGTTTATTTCCGTCTATATGTCTGCATGTAATAACGATCACAGCAGAGATTTTGGGGCCATCGTTATGAATTTCGATATATTATAAGCTTGTGTTTAAAATATAAAGATCACAATGCAAATTAGCGATCTTGTATGAAAATTACGCCAACCCCACATAGAGAGTAATATGAAATTGGTATAATCTTTTAAAATTTCATAAAAATTCAATGCCTCAATTAATTTCAATTTTATTATTGAGAACATATAAAATTCAATGGCACAAAATAAAAGAATAATTGACTTTGTACTCTAAAAATTATATCGGGTGATTTTTTTGAGGTTATGATTTTCATGCATTAGTATTTGACAGATCACGTGGGATTTCAGACATGGTGTCAAAGAGAAAGATGCTCAGTATGCTTTGACATTTCATCATGAATAGACTTACGATCTGCCACAACGTCGAATTTTCAGTGAATGGGCCCTAGAAAAGTTGGCAGAAAATCCGCTTTTTTATCGACAAATTTTGTTCAGCGATGAGGCTCATTTCTGGTTGAATGGCTACGTAAATAAGCAAAATTGCCGCATTTGGAGTGAAGAGCAACCAGAAGCCGTTCAAGAACTGGCCATGCATCCCGAAAAATGCACTGTTTGGTGTGGTTTGTACGCTGGTGGAATCATTGGACCGTATTTTTTCAAAGATGCTGTTGGACGCAACGTTACGGTGAATGGTGATCGCTATCGTTCGATGCTAACAAACTTTTTGTTGCCAAAAATGAAAGAACTGAACTTGGTTGACATGTGGTTTCAACAAGATGGCGCTACATGCCACACATCTCGCGATTCTATGGCCATTTTGAGGGAAAACTTCGGAGAACAATTAATCTCAAGAAATGGACCGGTAAGTTGGCCACCAAGATCATGCGATTTGACGCCTTTAGACTATTTTTTGTGGGGCTACGTCAAGTCTAAAGTCTACAGAAATAAGCCAGCAACTATTCCAGCTTTGGAAGACAACATTTCCGAAGAAATTCGGGCTATTCCGGCCGAAATGCTCGAAAAAGTTGCCCAAAATTGGACTTTCCGAATGAACCACCTAAGACGCAGCCGCGGTCAACATTTAAATGAAATTATCTTCAAAAAGTAAATGTCATGGACCAATCTAACGTTTCAAATAAAGAACCGATGAGATTTTGCAAATTTTATGCGTTTTTTTTAAAAAAAAAGTTATCAGGCACTTAAAAAATCACTCTTTATATATATATTAGGGCGGGTCGATTTAAAAATCGCTCAATGCTCTGTGAAAAATCGTATTCTAGGGATCAAAATAAGAAACTTCGCCGAAATATATGATTTATATGATTTATATGAAATTTGAATAAGTCCATAAATAAAAATATAAAACCCCCCCCAAAATTTTTTTCTGGGTGCGCCCCTGATCAAGATAGGCCAAGATTCAACTGGTTTTATTTGCCAGCAGCTTAATTAGCCGTTAACATGAACAGCCTTAATTTAACTAGTGGTAAAACTAGTTTTAAGCATTAATTACAAGTTCGTTAATTAGTTATGCGTTATAATTTTATTTGAGTTATGAGCTTATTTTGACAGACATATTTAAAAACATAAATTTGTTAACTTAAATATTGTGCACGAGTATATATTTCATGTCTGATATGCGTGGGTTTAACAACATCGTTGCTTTTTAAGCTATTAATTTATAGTATCTAACAATTCAACTTCTGTCACAGTGTTAAGAATAGGAGGACTTTGAGAAATAATGTGTTAAGAAGTATTGTCGGCACTGAAGATTGATATTTTGGCAATGAATTGTGCTGCTTAAATTAAGATGCTAATACAATGGATTAAAAAATATATGATGAGAAATTAAATTTATGACATAAAACGACAGTATTTACATTACATTAAGATTTTCTATTGTTCAGATAGAGCAGCAGGTTCAAATGGAAAACTGGTAAAATGAACACTTCCACGTTAACTCTATTTCTGGTAATCAGAGTCGCTGGAAAATAAGACTGGCGCTGCACTTCATGATATGTAATTTTATTGCATTGTAATTGTTTTTGTTTTGTTTGATTTTTTTGATGAGCAATATTTTCTGTTTTCTTTGTTTTTTTAAACATTGGCCCGCGCTTAAAATTTCTTAGGCCCCACTGGTGTATGCGAACAAAACAAAAATATTAAGTTATTTTATATACTATTTATAAAATTTTGTATCTATATTATATCCGCCAATTGCGTCGATTTGGTCCTACAATATTTTGAAGTTTTGAGTCCAAGCAATTTGTGAGTCCGAGCAGCAATAAATCACAAATTTTAAAGAAATTACATTAGAAGAAATGGTACTACCTAATGCATAATGGAGAACATTACAAGCGAAAGTTCGACCTGCCGAACTTGCTTTTCTAAAAATCTATTTTCAGCTTTCATGAATGCATTCATCGTGATCTGATTTTTTCCTTTTCATTGTTTTGTCTATGCAAAGAATTCTGTACAAGTGTGGCAAGCTGTTCACGGACGATTTCTCCTAGACGATACAAAATGCATTCTCATTTTTGGTTTTGCAGTCAGGAAAATTGTTGCTGCCAATCTGGACGAAACTTCCTTTTGAAGTCAGTCTTTGATTGGAAAGAAACATCAACACAATAAAATAAAATTTTACAATTTTTCAATAAAAATTAAACAACTACCTGCTGCATTCATTCCCTTAAATCTACGCAATCATTAGCTGCATTCCCGTGGTCGTTGATCTAGAACGCGGCTCTATTTTATTCACAAAGCAAAAACAAAAATTAGAACCAGCTCTTTTCCTGGCTCTATTTCTGATCTGGAAATGCTGCCAAGTTTAATGCATTTTTTGTTAAAAACGAACATAGTTGGCAAATCTAAAGTATGCTGTTTTGTATTGATTTCTATTGTTATCAAACAGCTGTTTCAAGACAGTGCACAGTCATTCGTCCCATAGACAAAAATCAAAAAAATTTATGGCAGAGAATAAGAATGTTTTGATATCAATTGGAAGGTAAAACATCAACTAAAAATATAAATAAAAATTATTTGTTTAGAGTTTAATTTACGCCCGCTATAGGTTCTAAGAGTTGATTGTTTTTCATGAATTTTATGTATTTTCGCATCTTGAAAATCGGGTTAGACAAAAAAAATTATGAAAACTGCAATTTAAAAAAAAAAAAAAAATAATAACATTTTTGTAAAGATAATAAAAAGGTCGAATTTAAGTTTTTTAAATTGTAAAAATAAAATTAAATATTTTAATTTTACTTCACTTCAAAGTCACGCTTTTTAATACTTAAAATTGCAAAATAGCAATATTACTAAGACATTTAAAAAAATATGCATAAACTTCGGTAAAATTTTTTTTCATATATCATTAGTCTTAACTTTCTACTAACAAGAACTAAAAAAATTTACTCCGCTTTCGTCCGCCTTTTAAAAATATTACTCTTTTTCCAAACATCAACTTTTGTTGTTTCTTGCTTTAACTCTTTTTCTTTGTAAACATAAAATCAAAATCGTTAAAAAATTAACCCTATATTGCATTGCATGTGAAAAGCATAAGTAATGTAATATAAAAATAACAATTGGCTTAAAATATCATAATTATTAAGAATTTTTTATAAAAATTACACAATTATTTTTATTAACTTTAAGCTTTATTTTGTTTAAATTTATGAAGTAGCCACTATTGGGTTAATTTTGTTTACATTTGACATAAAGCAAGTGGCAAAAAAGTTAAAAGTGCGATTGATTTAGTGCAAACATTATAAAATATGCCAAAAAAAATATTATATGAAGATGTTATTGATTTGTGGATTACTAGTGATGTAACAAAAAGATCATTAAATATATATTCATTTTGTGTTTCCAAGCTCGGGGAATCAAGTTTTAGTGACGGAAAACTTCGCATTAATATATCTCGATTTAACGCCGAGATGACAAAAAAGTGGCGTCAAAGCCAATATAAAAAAGAGAGGTTACTTGAAAACCACTCTGCTTGGTTGAAGTGGACTATATTCAAGGAAACTAATTCCGATAATGTAAGTAATAGCCTCGATATCAAAAATAATATTATAAATCACACATTAATTTTTCCTTTTTAAATAGGAACCGAGTACTAGTGCTGGAAAATGTGGCAGACCTGAAATAAATTTCGAAACTGCTTCAGAAAAAACAAAATTAAGAAGGGTTGAAAATCTTTTAAATGATTATTGTCCGGAAGAACTTGCTTATCCTGCTAAAAAATCCAAAAAAAGAAGTGAAGAGAAGCAAACTGAAACAACAAAAAAATTGGAACCTAGTGAAGCCCTCTCGCTAATTTTGTCATCTGATCCAGGGATTGTATCAAAAAGGAATTTGATATCAAAAGTGCAAAAGCGAAATAATAATTGTATAGCAAAATATTTAATTGAAATTAATATGGAAGGGACAGGCGAACTAGATAACTTTGCAGAAATGTTAAATGATGCAGAAGAAAGCTCGTCCGATGAAAGTTATATTTTTGATTAAAACCTTATTGAAAAAATGTAATCTTTGGTTGTTATTTCTTCGATAAAACTAAAGAAGTATCGTTTCATATCCTGTTTATGTCTTTATATTAATATTATTACTAATAACTTTCATTATGCATAATATGTAAGTTTCTGAACACTTTCCTTAACAACTTTTCATTACGCAATAAATTTTAAATTCACTTATTTATATATTATAAATAATACATTTTATCTCTAGTTTTTCTCCCTGATAGTCATAAAAATGTATCATTTTATGGCAGTACTACTTTGCAGAATAATGAAGAAAGAATAAATGATAAAAACCCATTTTTTTAAAAACTATTTAAATTTAAAAAAACAATTGTTTATTTAAATTTTTTTACGTTTTTCGATTCAGTATACCATTGTTCAGATACAAGCAAAATTTCATTCGATTCCGACCACTCCTTCTATTTTTGTCCATCGCTTGTATGGACTCGAATCACTGTGCAGTGGTGCCAAATTGTTATAAAGTTGAACTAAAGTTGATCCACTGAGATTTGATCTGATCCAGTGCCACGGGAATGCAGCTATTGATATCAGATTTGGACTTTTTTTAATGAAAACTGCAAGCAAAATATTGTTAATTTGATTGAATGATATTGAATATCGAGTGTTTATTAGTATCTTTCCATTAGGAACGTTTTTCCTTCCACCTGCACACACTTAAAGCACACACTTGAACAATTGTAAATTACATTTTGCAATGTATACACAAATTGGCGCAAAAATCAAGTTTGCTTATCTTTCTTTCAATTAGGATCTTGTACTTTTGTCTCTTTCCTTCATCTCAGAATAAAGATAGAAATTTACTTACTTTGTAAGCAGGCATTTAAGCCATGCATGAAAAACATAACAAAGAATCCTATACAGACGTTGGAGGTCTCACAGCTATATTTTATTTCAAAAACCTTCGAATTTGCCATTCTTTCATTGACGATTGGGAATATAATATAAAATATTACTGCCATTAGTATAACAAGAAACTTTATTCAATGCCTATGCACTATATGATTGTAATCAATTGCGGAGAGCTCACCACCAACCTCTTAGTTATATGGTTAGAAGATGAAGAATTTTTATGTAAATACTCTGCAGTGTATTCCACTTCATAATAAGCAATTTCACTAGTCCCCATGTTAACAGCACTACTTGCACTTCAATCATCTCTCTTTGCATTCAGCTGGCGAGTTTTGCGTGGAAAAGAAAGGGATCAATTGCTACCTTCTCATTACCATTTCCTGGTCACTTCAATAGTTCTACATAAGATTATTTGCTACACATAAAATAAAAAAAAATATACTTAGACTTGTGAAATTATGTTCATTTGTAATATCTGCGTTTTTCGTCACAATTTTTATTCGAGTTGTTGAAGCCATTTGAAAAGCTTTCTGCGCCAAGTTTTCGCGAAAATATTACTATGAATTATGAGTCAGTGTCATAACAAAAAAGAACAATAATTCGGAAAAATTAAAAATTAATTCCTCAATGGCATAGCTGAGAAAAAATGAGGTCAAAGGATATTTCTTAAATGGAAGAAATCACGAAGCGAGAAGAAATAAATTGTTTTGTTTGAGTTTAGTTTGAGTTCAACGAAAGCGGTTCAAGCAGAAATGTGTCGGTAGAATTGAGTTTAGTGTGACTTTTCTTTGTTAACTTGTGTGTTCTCATATTTTTTGCACCTCTACCACGGTGACATCAATTCCTCTAGAGGACAAGGTTGTAGCCATATCTGCATACACATGCCAGTTATTCCTTGCGCTCCGCAAATTGGAATTTTTTTCAGTCCATACTGATAAGAAGACGACCTCATCTTCTACACTTGCTCAAGTCCTTTCTTAATTTCTTTTTGTTTGAAAAAACAGCTGTTTTGAACATTTCTCAGCACAAAATTGTTCAATACTCTGAACAAACTTTGTCTTCTAAAACATTAGCATACTTTCAGGCATTTTGCCAATTGAGTTTCGATAAACTCAGAAAACAAATTGATTCAAGTTGAGTTTCATACCACATAATAGTACTGGGAACTTAAGAATGTATTTTGAGTTCAATGGCAAAACTCAACTTTGTACTGGAAACTCAAACTAACCTCTCTGTGTAGACATAGCATAAGGCTTTGAATATAGTCCCTTCGAGGCTAAGCTGAGAAAACTACTTAGGTTTCACTCGAGTTGGGCCTCTCAAGAAGCCGAAGTGTCAGAGATGTATCCATGAACACGTCCGAAATCGAATCGCTGGTCGACAATAGCGACGAATATTCGCCAGATTAGAATCTATTCCAATTTTTCTCTAGCGACCTTATGATCCTCTCTTTGAGTGGTTTCCTAATAATGGGGCACGTTCAGTGCTATTTTCTTAAGTTTTATTATCTTCTGGCATTTTTTGGATGTATTTATGTTTTCTGCATGTTAATTATGTATGCAAAAATAAAACATTTTGACAGTTCAGTCTGAATAGTTCGCCAATCGCTAATCGCTTTCATTCTGGATGTGTTCTAAGAAGAAAGGGTCATTCCCTTGAAAAGTTTTTGCTCATTAACTTAGCTTTCAAAGTGAACTCATGCATTTAATTATTAAGTTCTCACTTTTATTAGTTTTTCTAATTTAATTATTTCTATCGATTAAAACTTCACTCAGAGATCAATTTAATTGACAGATTCATTAAATTCACTTTTAAAAAATTCGCACATTTGAATATGATGGATTGTATTTTTAATTTCACACCATATATTTTGATAACATTTATATTAGCACGCTTTGCAAATTCACTTCATCACATCGCCGTTTCTTTGTGTGGTTAATCAATGGAAGGTAAAACTCTCCTACCTTTTAATCGATCCATCATTAATCAGCAAGCAAAGCGCTGAGTTGAAATTTTAATGACTGATTCGCAAATTGTTGTGTTCACACCTACTTCTTTTCGTACTTCATCCACAAGCAATGTATAGCCATCTAAGATGAATAAATCCATTAACCTCAAGAGTACCAACTACTTAAATCACGTCAACATTTAGTGGAAGCTGATGTCCGTAAGTGCTACAGGCTCGTCACCACTCTCTAGCTCTTATGGTAATGAAGTTTTCTACGCTGCATAACAGCTGCAACGGCCTGCAACGTTCTGAGTAGAAAAATTAATTGAGCTACAAGTAGTTAATGTTGCAACAGTTTGGACTTTATTGCCGCACAGATCACTGACACTGACTGACTCCCAGCAGCTTCAGTCGCATCTTGCTTTACGATAGAATCTTCCAAGTGCTCCTCAACACTATGAAGTGATCTAATGCGCAGCTTGGTACGCGTGATTAACTGCTTGTTGTTCTTGTTGGAGGCTGCTGCTATGTATGTATGTTCGTCGCCTGACGTTTGATGACAGTGTTTTAACACCAGCCACTAAGAGCCTTGTGTGTACCATCTGTTCTGTTTGTCGCCTAAGCCCAAGTATTGACACCGTAATGATTTTTACAGCCTACCTGTTGCATGCAGCAGCATGCGCTGTAGCGTGCCTGGTTAGGAAGCAGTTTCCCATCTAATGTATGCATTATTCTAAGTACTCATGATATTATTTTTTGAGTGCTGGAAAATTTATGTGTTCATCTCACATGATTTAAAAGACCAGACCCATTTGTCTGTTAGTCGCGTAGCTATTAATTCTTGGAAAAGAGCCTGAAGTTTCTTCTAGATCTATATCCCGAACCGAACCAATTCGCTAAAGTGTCTTCGATAATTATTGATCACGGTGTTCGTGATGATCGTTGTGATCGTGGTTTCTATTACTTTTTTATCACTGACCAAGATCAAAGCACATTTTTTTATGCATAGTTTGAAGAAATGGTTGGGATTTTCTTTACGTCGATGCTTTTTATGGCTTTTGTTACTCTACAACCAGTCGTAAACTGATCGTTAAGATCGGTTATGTTGAAATAATTAATTACAAATAACGGCCGTCAGCAGCAGCAACGGTTTGGCATCTGCGTGTGTGCGCCTCGACCGTGTTTAATTTTGGCTCATTTAACTTTATAATGAGTTTAACTACCAAGACGAAATTAAAGATTAATATCTCTAGGTGTAACTAGCAGTTATGTTGGATGATGTTTGAGAATTTTCGCAGTGTCAATTAGTTTGAATACTGATCATGATTTATAGCAGAATAATTCAATTTCAAGAAATTATGTGTTTTAATTAACGCATAAGTCGTTCAATCATAGTCTTAATATTTGAATGTAGGTAGATTTATGGTTGGTAAGTTTTTGTTATTTAAAAGATATGAAGGGGTCTGTTAAATAACAAAAATAAATAAATAAGAAATTCAGAATGACTTCCTGTATTCCAGTTAAAGACATTTTTGCATGCAGAGAAAATATATATTGTCACACAATCACGTTCTGAGAGGATTGGGTAAAAAAATTGCAATGATAATGTTTCTACAGCGAAACGCTGAAGCAGAAACTACTTCAATTCAAAATATTTGATTTGAGCACTTAAGTCGTTAACTTATTTTGCTTCAATAGCCGACTGTGATAATCAACTATTTATGTAATGAACTATTATGATTTAGGTAATGAATTAATATTTACATACGAGTAAATTTAATTATTGTTTTTTTTTTAAAAAAAAGTTTGGAACCAGCTCCAGTAGATACGGGACTAGTCAAAACACTTTGAACGTATCTAACATAAGCACTCAATGCTGCACCCGCGGCTACCATTTAGATGGTCCATTTTGAAAGTCCAAATTTGGCCCACTTTTTCCAACATTTCGGTCAGTATCTCACCAATAGCACGTGTAATGTTGCCTTCCAAGGCAGCAATCGTAGTTGGATTGACCTTGTAGACGAGAGTCTTGTCGTATCCCCACAGAAAATAGTCTAATTGGGTCAAATCACACGATCTTGGCTTGACTGCGCCAAAACGATAGATTAATTGCTCACCAAACACGCCTCTCAATTGGTTCATGGTATCGATTGTAGACCATCCCGTTGAAACCACATGTCAACTAAGTCAAATTGTTCCATTTTATGCAAAAAGAGTCTTAAATAGTCGAACCTTTCTCTATTGTCCTTTACTTTGCGGCCATCATCACCTCTGAAAAAGTACGGTCCAATGATTCCGCCGACCCATAAACCGCACCAAGCAGTGCACTTTTGGTGCATTGGCAGCTCTGCCTCTGGCTGTTCTTCGGACGAAATTCGGCAATTCTGTATATTTACGTGTCTCATCACTGAAGACAATTTTTCGATAATTTCACATTTTTCACACAGAACGATTTTTGATAGTAATTTTCAATAATTTGCAAACATTGTTCGGGCGTAAGTCTATTCATGGTAAAATGGCAAGACGAACTGAGCATTTTAATCTTGACACATATCAAACCAAAAGGCTTTATAAGCCTCGCAAATGGTTCTGAGGCGAAGCTGAGAGATATATTCTCTCCGAACTTGTGAGTCAAAATATTTTTCTGCCTCTAGAATCCTTGCAAAGTAGTCTTTGAAGGATATATTAACGTTCTTGAAAAAAACCAAACGCAGTCTTCTGTATCTCGGAAAGAACTCAACTCGACTAAACAACTAAACTAGTTTATAGTTTATAGTAGATAGTTTATAGTAGATAGTTTATAGTAAATAGTTTATAAATAGTTATGTTAATATATACATAGGTAACTTATATTACTATATACAAAGTATATTTGAACTAAAAAATTTTTCAGTTTACAGTTTTCTAAACTATTTCAAGACTAAGCTTTAGTCTTTTCGGATTAAAAAATGTTAAACTTTTATGGATTAAAAATTAATCCTTTTCGGAGTAGAAAATTTTTTAAATTTTTGCGGATTTAAAAGTAATCCTTTCTGGATTAGAAAATTTTAAACTTTTATTTGGATTAAAAATAATTCTTTTTTTGGTAGTGTCCTATATGTTATCCAAAAAAACTTAACATATAGTCCAAGATTTTTAACCGTGTACTTATGAAGACAAGTTCCAAATTTTTGTAATCCATTCTACAGCGAACCTCTTAAGTGCTCGAAAAAAGCTTGGAAGTAGCTACGTACGGGGAACAAGGAGAAATGTTATTTGGTGCAGGGAGTATATCCAGTGCTTTGTTTATTAATACGTAAATGTAATCAAAAATTTCCAATTTTTGTTTCAAATATGAAGTAAATCAGGATAATGAGTTCTTTCAGATGTCAGAATAAAGCGAAATGGTTACAAATACAAGTGGAAAAAGTTTAAATAATGTCAGGAGTACTAAAATTAATCGCAATTGTACAACCTTTTAAAGGATTTTTTATTGTTGTTTCTGCATTTCATACTGTATACTGCATGAGTGTAAACAACTGAACTGTGCAAAGTACAAAAACTGCCCTTTCACTGCAATATATTTTTATACTCATACATCTACCCAACTCTTTCTCTTCCGCTTGTCTTGCTTTCGAAAACAATTCGAAACCGAAGCGAGTTGTATACCGTCCACTACAGCCAGCGTTACCATTCTGAATGCTGGCTGTCAAATATTTTGACATGAGTAATTCTTCCGGTTTGAAATATTTTATTGTTCTCTCAACCTAGTCTATGTACCTACACCAACACATTCACACTAGTTCATACAAATACAGATATATATCTTTCATTGTATTTCATTTAATATAACTTCATGACTTTCTTCGTGTTTTTTTTGTTTTTTTTTTAATTTTTTTTATATTTTTTCTGTTTTCTTTTGGCGCTTGGATGGCGCATTTTGTACATTTTAATTTATTATCGCAACGTTGAAATCTTTTGTTTCTGAGGCTGCCACTTTTGGGTTTCTTATGTTGTTTATTTTGTTTTTTTCTGAAGACAGCTTAATTTCAGGATGGATTCTCATGCTTTTTGTCTGGCAGTTCTGACAAGCATATATAGAGAGAATCAGTCTGTGTGAATGTGTATGTGTGTGTGTGTATTTATATAATGGTATGCACGCGTGTTGCGCCCAATGGGCCTATAAATTTCAATTAAAGATCTGTAGTTGGCTGATAAGTGGCAGCGTTTTGTTGACGCTATCCAATTGCACAGTCAGCTATTTTTTGTTTTTTCCTTTTGTGTTTTTCTGTTTGTCATTTTAGTGGGTTGCATGGAAATTTCATCACGTTGCTTTTGACGTATCCGATTATGGATGAAGTGATAATGTATTGACACATTTTGGATGCCTTTGTTATTTTTTTTTTCTTGTTTTTTTTTTATGAATAATATTGTTTTTCTGATTTGATTGCTTCATTATGTTTGTTGAAGTATAGAATTTTCCTTTTTTTATTTAGTATTTCTTAACGATATTATTTGATTTGAAATTGTCACTAAATTTTAAAATATTTGCATTATATGGCTTCAGTTTCGCTTCATGCTGGTAACAATGTTAATTATCTCAGTTGCCTGAATACCTGAGTTAAACAAATATTATCGTTAAATATTTATGTTTACCCTTTGTACATGTTTAGTTAATGTTTGCAATACCTGCGGCGGCTACTTAAAGAGAAGCAGTGAAGATTACGCCGAGTTGTCAAACACTTGAGGTAATTAACAGCGTCCACAAATGTCACAAATGGACTTAAGATAAGTCTCGAGTTTATTGCAAATACTAACAGACGTGATCTTTTAACATTTTGAATAATTAATAGGGGGGAAAAAATTTCAATAGCTTCTTTGTGCGCTGGGAATGGGAAGATTTTCTAGTAATTAGTTATATGGAGGATATGACGAAATTTTAAGCAATTGATCGGGAACTCAAGCACGTCTGGGGAATTGTTTTTTGTTTTTTTTTTTTTTTTGTTTTTTGAAAAAGAATTTGTATCATTTCTTTGTTTCTAATTTCTGAGAAATGACCAAAAAATTACAATTAAAATGTTGATGCTTATCGCTCTATCCAGTCAACCGCATCTAAACTGTGATTTTTAAACTTTCCATATTTGTAAATTAGTAAAAAATATTTGAAACATTGTTTTTTTTTATTTTTATTTTTCTTTTTGCTCTACTCTATTTTGAAATTTTCAAAATGTCTTCTTGTTGTTATTTATTCAAAATAGAACACTTTCAGAAGTGCTGCCATAATTCTGAATCCTAAAGTTTTGGATTCATTGGAAACATATTAAAATTATGTTTGTTTCTTGATAGCAATTTATTTTTTATTGATAGAATAAATATTAGATATAAAAATAAATAGTATCCTTAATTTAAGAGGTTAAAATTCATGTTAGAATTTAATTTATCAAGCAGTTTAAGTGTTGTAATCGTCAGTAAAAAAAAAAATTTTTTTCTGAACATACATATATGAAAAACATAAATCAATTAAACATGTATAAAAAATAATTCGTTATTGACGAATGTTTTAAAGCTAGTATCCAAAACCAAGAATATCGTCACACTCATATTTCAAACATTCTTTAAATTACAGCGTTCGAATGCGGTGAGTCCTACTCTCCTACTTAAATTAAATTTTTCATCGTAATTGTTTAGTTAGAAATGGAATGGCTGATATGAGAAAACGTATAATTACGAAATAAAATGTTGTTCTCAAAAAAATTTAAAATTGTTCCTTACAATGTGAAGTTCAAATAGTTATCAGTAGGACGCGGTAGTTGTTAACCAATAGATACTTTAAAATAATGCGAAAATTTTTATAAGCAACGCAAGGTCCTTATCTAATACTTGTCTCTTCATAAGCCTGAAATGCGGTTCCTATATAAAAATGAAACAATACTTTCAGATATATGGTCGCTATTATTCGCGTTGTTATCGCCAATTTTTGACGACTGGTGAAAATATTTATATTAAAAATTTTACCACAGTCCTTTATCGTCGGATTCATTAAATCCTTTCTTCTTTTTCTTCTTCATCTTCTTCCGATTGAAGAAGTATTTTAATGAAATTATATCAATTCACTTTGTTTCACTTATCAATTGGATGGCTCGAATTGTACAATAAAAACTTTTATTAGCAGAAACCATCTCTAAATTTTTACCCATTCCTTCTTCTCCGATGATTATTTTACTCTCCTTAGAGTTAGAGAGAATAGTTAATACATCAAAATAATTTTTGAAAACAAAACTTTTATCAGTTATACTCAATCGTACAATTTTTGGTATTTTCGCGACTACCATGCAAACTGTTGTGTTGTCAAACTATTACCGACTTTTGTAAGTGGCTTTATTTTCAATTACAACATATTTCTTACAAGTGTTTCCTCAGAATTTCTTTATGAATTCTGCTTTCATCAGGTTTTATAGCTGATTGAGCTTAAAATATCTTGATTTACATACATATTAAAAACTTTTCTAGCCCTTTAAAGGTTTCAAAACTGATACATATTTTTTAAAATAAATATATATTAATATATTTTATTGTGTAAGACATTGGGGTAGCTTTTTCAACGACATTCTAAATCCACAAATTGTTTAACGTGCCAACGCACAGTGCAGAACCCATACAAAATTGGAACAAAAATAGAAGGAGTGCTCCTATGATAATGAAATTTTGGGTGATGGATTAATTTAAGCTAATTAAGAAAAACTTCAAAAATGGTTGAAATTGGTCAATTCCTTGGGGTAGCTCCCTTGGACCTATATTAATTTTTAACATTATTTTGTATGGAAGGAACATACAAAAATTGAGCGATCTTAACAAAATTTAGTCAAAAGGCTAGGCAATTAAAGAAATAGAAGTGTACTAAAAATGGTTGAAATCGGTGGGTTCCTAGGGATACCGCCCGTGGACCTTTATTGATTTTTTACATTAGTTTGTATGGGAGGTACATACAAAAGTTGGCCGATCCTTACGAAACTCGAAGAAAAGGTTAGACAAATAAAGCAATACATGTTTTCTAAAAATAGTTGAAATCGGTAGGTTTCTAGGGGTACCTCCCTTGGACCTATATTAATTTTTTACATTATTTTGTATAGGAGGTACATACAAAAGTTGGCCGATCCTTACAAAACTCGGTGAAAAGGTTAAAAAAATAAAGTAATACGTGTGTTCTGGAAATGGTTGAAATCGGTCAGTTCCTAGGGGTACCTCCCTATGGATCTACATATATTAATTTTTTACATGATTTTGTTTAAGAGTTACATCTGTAACTCATTAACATTCCCATTTGTATTAATTAAAAAAATTATTTCTTGAGCAAAATTTATTTAATTTATTTAAAAAATAAAATTGGTAACTTGTTTTTATTAACAAAATGTAAAATAAAAAATAAAAACATTAATGTGTGCATATGTACAAAAAACCAAGAACTCATCTCGCTATTAACTTCTTCGTTAGAATCACTACAAATAATGTAAGGGTCATAATAGGGATGTGCAAGTCGAAGTCGAAATTGGTCGAAAATCGACTTTTGCTTGATAATTTTCGACTTTTTGCAATCGACTTTTTAATATGCAAAAAAGTCGAAAGTCGACTTTTGCTTACGACTTTTTCTTTTTAAGCGAAACAAAACCCTTACGCTACTGACTCCACATGCTCTTATTCTGAGAACTGCTGTTCTCTAATCAAATAAACGAATTCGCTGCTTAAAAAGAAATAAAGTTGTATTGGCAATACAATTTCGATGAATGTAAAACAGTGATTGCCATAGCCATAGTATTTGTCTCTTTCACTCTTTCGTGTTGGTAAGTGAATAGTAAGTCATTATCAAGGAAGACCATGCTCAAATGGTTGTAAATTTTGAGTAGTAACCCTCTTGCCGTTAGCATGCGATATTTTCTATTTAAGAACTAAAATTGCAATATTTTGTTTTGTTTTTTCGTATTTTATTTATGAACTGAAGTACCTTGTTTTGTCTTTTTTTTTTAACAATAAAACATTTTCATATTGAAACATTTGCTTCTTAACTTCCGAACAATAGCGATAGAAAGGTATTTCGAAAAAAGTCGGGAAAAGTCGAAAAGTCGAGTTTTAAATGTTCAAAAAGTCGGTGAGTCGACTTTTACATTTTTAACGCTGAAAAAAGTCGAAGTCGACTTTTGCTTGCAATTGCACATTCCTAGGTCATCAACTAATTGAATAAACTTCTCAACTTCTTCATAAATAATTACATTTGACTTTGATTTAATAGTTCTTTTGGATGCTAAGAGAGGCTCAGATGTCAGCAACAATATTTTCATTAAATCTGTATTAGACTTAATCCTCGAGCATTGAAGGGTATGGTTAAGTCGATTTTTTTCTAAATTCTTTGTGCCTTGCTTCCAATGCCTCTTCGGACAGTGTTCAGTAATATTTTTAATTGCACTTTTATATATAAACTAGCTGAAATACCCTGTGTTACTAAAATTCTTTTGTTATCTACTATAACTTTCTTTTTAAAACGTGCAGATAATATTTTGGAAATGAAAAGCTAATACTTCAGATAAAATTACAAAAAAGTTTCGCTAAAATCAAAGAATTCTTTTTTTTGCAATTCTCTTTTGAATTTTGTTAAATTTTAAATATTTTTTCATATAAAATTTTGCATTTTTCGCAAAAAATTCACTTCTTTAAGTCTGCATAACTTTCTTGTTTATGAAAAGGAGCAGATAATATTTTGGAAATCAAAAGTTAATACTCAAAATAAAATTACAAAACAGTTTCGCTAAAATCAAAGAATCCTTTTTTTTTGTTATAGCTTATCAAAACTCGCAAATGTTTGAGTTATGATAAGCTATAATTTATATAATTTATGATTTATATGTTTTTTTTTTTAAGGTAAAGAATTTTTTTTGTTTTTTAAAATATATACTAAACAAAATTAGTTTCAGAAGCAAAATACATTTTAAAATAATCCTCTTTACTGCTTTTTAGAAAAAACATGCTGTATTTTTTAAAAAATTAACCCAATTTTAAATTACTTGATTTTCTTAAAATAACAGGGTGTGGTATAAAGTGATCGCATTTGTTTATTATTAAAAATATTTTAAAAAATCTTTTAAATTTTATTGAACTAAACAATATAGATCTAAATTGCATACTTTTTTTAAAAAAAAAAACAACAATTTTTTTTTCTTATTTTCGTACCATTTCGATGAATTGTGCAACGTTACGTTTTACCACGCAGGTTTACAAAAAAATTAGAAAAAAAAAACAATTTTTCAAAATTTATGGAATTATTTCTCGATGAGTATAAATGCTTTAATAAAAGTTATGATGCGACAGAAAAGGTTCATTATATATTCTTATAGTTAATATACAAAAAATAAATAACAAACTTAGCCCTTTTGACAAAAATAGACAAAAAATGCAAGACGTCCGCAGAGAGTTACTTCAAGATTTGAAATGCAGCAATCATGATCATGATCAGTGATTATGATGCATTGGCATTATTGATCACTCGGGGAGTAATACCTCGAGGATGACAGTCGAGCACGCTACTTACTCGACTATCGAAACCGTCAATGATGTTAGTTTACATACAATGATGATGGAATTCTTATCAATTGTATAAAAACCACATCTTTCGCCTTTACAAGATGACGCCATCAAAATAAAAAACCCTCATGATTTCGATCATCAAATATTGGAATTTTGTGATAATATCGGTAGACAAAGATGTTGTTCTCAATACTTTCGTCGCTCAAATACTACGAAAAAGTTAATTTTCAAATGTTGTGTTAATTTTCACATTAAGCCGCGGAAACTTCAACAGTGTTTTTCATACTTTGAAATTTATCACTCTCTCAATCTTCTTATTTCGTTTAGTCACCGGAGAGTGCTAAATTCATTTAGAAAATACTTAATATTGACAAAAAATCATTAGGAACCAGGACAAAAGATTTTAGGGGGTTATAAACAAACTTGAATACTTTATCATCACATGTAAAAGTTATGACAAAGAAAAATAAAAACAAAAGAAAAATAACTATGAAATCATTATAATTAAATAAAAGTGCCAGCACAAGTCATCACAAAGATTCCAACTAGTTTTGTTTCGAATAGAATAAAGCTAAACATTAATTTTTTTCAGTTAATAACAAAAGTAGGCACCTTAAGGCCCACTTAAATATGAAACGATGACAGTTTGAAAAATTCAACCTGAGCGAATACGTTGCCATAACGTTAATAATAAAATGTTTAATAAAGAAACACAAAAAAAAAAGAAAAAAACAAGCAGCTCTTCAAGGTCGTTTGCATTTTAAACAAAGAAACAACGTTTTTTATCGATCTTCCTCATCATAAATGTTATCAAAACAGTACCTCGAAAGGGCAGCAAAAAACTGGATTCTACAGTTCGATGATTGTATATTTTTAGATTTTAATCTCTCAATTAATAGCTTAGGAAAAATATAAAAATACAAAAATAATATTAAAATGGTTGCCCAAGGAAGCAATCGTCTTGAGTGGTTTATATTTATTCTATCCTACAACACGCTTCACATCAAGTGGCAATAACTTGAAGTTAAAGACGACAGTAGCTGATTTATTATTATTACTAAATTTTTATTTGATGATAACATAAAATTTTATTTGTTTAAACGCTGTAATAACTACGAAATGAATATGTAACCAAAACTTTGACTAGAGACAATAAATATGTATTTAGTGAATAGACAAAGCTTCGTTATTTGTTTGAGTTATTCAAGAAAAGCGTTTTGAATTCGTTGTTGTTGGACACAGTTGAAGTGATAGCAGCACAAATGCATAAAAAACTATTAAAGTTTTTACTTGCGTGTCGCATTTTTTAAGAAAATATTTAACTCAATGTATTATATATGGATTCCATATGAATTTCTATACGGACTTCACCATCATTACCTTCAGTATATCCTATAACTAATGGCTGCATTTAAACTAACATTATAAATAATCAAATCTTATTGAAATCTAACTCTTCCAAGAGCTACCAAAACCTTCTTAAAATTATTTTAAAAATCTCTAACAAAGTATTTGCATTAATTATAAAGTTAACTCGTAGATCAATTTTCAAATAAAAACAAAAATAAATAAAGCCCATAAATGCATCATCCAAGATAAGAAACGCTCATTTAAATGATTTAAAATTCGACAAAATTAGCATCAAATCGACTTAAAGAGCTTTTAATTGTTGTCTTCAGGCACAGGTTGAACCATTAAGAAGCAGTAGATAAAAACTCAAAACCTGGCGAAAACTATAAGATTTGTTAGTTTTTCTTCTTTTTTTTTTTTTATTAGGAAGAAATTTATTAGTAATACAGGCAGAACATTAATGCCAGCCGAACACACAATAAATAGGATGAATGGGTAGCACAGTAGAAGCACCCAACTGCCACTTTTGATTAAGTTTTACAAATTGTTTGTTGTTTGGTTTGCCCCAAAGTTTCTATTCAATAATTAATGTCTTTCATATATAACGTTAATTAAAACTTTCTAACTTTGTCGTTTGCATATAAAATTTATTTATTTATAAATGTTTTCCCTAAATAAATGGCTTATTTTGATTTTGGAGAACAGTCTTAACTCCAAATCAAAATATTTTCCAACATGTGATTCCATTTTAATTTATTCTATATTCAAGAGATAATAATATTTTATGCTTCTGTGATAACAGAAATGCGCCGATCATTTAAAAATTTAAGATAGTCTTTAATGATAGTGTCATGTTGGTGATAAATCTATGACAAATGCAGTCTTAAGACCACCTAATATTTAAAAAACTTTTTTTATGAAAGTATTGTATGTTCAAAAGCGCATCTTTAATGTTAAGTATTTAATTATGTAAAACATTTAAATGCTTTTCATTAAGAGCTCTTTAAACTCGCTGCGTTTTTCAAGTGGTAATATATGGGGAGAAGTTCAATCTTCAAATTCATGCAATTTTTCAAAAAATACTCTGGAGTCTTGATAATTAATCAAGTTCAACAGTTGCCAGGCTGTAGAAAGTGTTATTCATAAAAATAAAGTTTTATTAACATCGAAAATTTATGGGTACATTCAAGAAAATTTTTAAAATTTTATTTTTTCAAATATTTTATTTTCTTTTTTACTTTTTTCGTTCTCTAATTTATACTATTTTTGACAGTTGGTGCAATGTTAGGGCACCAAATGTGAAAAATAGTATAAACAATAAAAAGAAAAATTAAGATAGAGAATAAAAAGCAAATTATGTAGGTAAATAACAACCGGTTCAAGATGTTCCTGAGAAAATACCGAGTTGTTACTCCACCCTACATAATTTCATTATGCATTGCAATCACCATCGCACTCACAAATCATATTTGCCAAAAATCCAGGCTATATTACCCTTGCAACATTAACTAAATGAGAACTATAATAAACCTGCAACTGCAAGAAATATACTGCAGGAACAGAGTGCGATGTAGTTGCTGCTTGTCGAAATATGTGTGTACGTGTGCGATGCTGTTGCTGCTTGTTTGTATGGAATATGTGTGTACGTGTGTGGTATAAATAAAATTCAAATACGGGATAAAAACGAGTTGTAAGGAAAACATTTTATTTATTTACGTAAATATTTAAATAATATTTATACTCAGGCGTGGATAATGCTAATATGCGTTATTTCCCTTAGTGTAAACATCCTGATTTAATAGAGGATGTTCACAAACTAAAATAATCTATAAGGAATACTTCTGGATAAAAATCTCAGTAACTACTAACTACTAACTACTACTAACTTCTAACTACATACTAACTTCGTTTGTCTTACTTGGGATCGTTATTTGCAAACGTTTCAACAGTTGTCATTATAATAGTCAGTTGCGAGAAATGCGTCATTTAGTTGCGGGACATTAATTTCGTTTATCATAAACGCGAGTTATTTTTAAATCGCAGCAATTGAAAAATTTGTTTTTCCCAACTGAAAACTTCGTTTGTTTTTCCCTTCGTTGTATAAACACAACACTTATAGTTCAGAGTTACTTTTTGGATAAATTGTTACTTTATAAGCAAATTGATAATTTGCCTTATACGCGGAAGGAGATAGAAACAGAGGTATGATGAGTGCGATCCATAAGAAGACGGACGGACACAGGGAGAAATATAATGAATATCATAAATAATAATGACCGAAATAGTTTGCGGTATATATAAGATTTATATATATAGTTGTATATAGTTAAGCTATTATAGCTGTATAGTTTTATATATTATTTTATGTATTATATAATTAAGTTGATGACAACTAAATATTCGTTTGCGGCAAATACAACTCGCAAACGAAGTGTAATTGGCGAATTTTTCAGTTGCAGTAAATGAAAAGTTTCACTGCGTGTATAGCACAGCACATTACAACTGTAACGCGCATGCTATTGACTAGTATAGCAAATTATATTGTATAGCATAGCACATTATATTTGTGCAGCACATTATATCGCTATAGCACATTCTATCTGTACATTTTCTCTGATTTTATCTGACATGCAGTTAAATGTTGGAACGCCTAGCATTTAAGGTACTATTACCGTCTAAAATTTTCACAAAATGATTTTTTTTTTACATTTTTAGATTTTTATACCTTCAATAATAACTGTCTAAAATATTAAATCGAAATTCGAAGCCAGTGCCAAGATATAACGACTTCATTGAAGCGCGCTCTCTGCTCGCCGCAGGTATAAAAAAAACTTTACACGCGTTATTCTCGAGTTTATGTTTTTTTAACTGGCAGACAGATCTCCGTATCTACTGGGCCGATTTTAATAAACTTTGAAGCATTTTGTTTGTTTGTTTATCCTATGTGATAGTTTACCACAATTTGACCACAAAAAAAAAATATATACAAGGTGGCGCAAAAGTAATCCTCCTATCAGAAAATGCTATAAATTTTGCGATTAGCCCCTAATGTCAGTTCTGTTTTGACATTTGTGTAGTAAACACATGCGAAATACACGTTAATAAACAGTGTTATGCTACACTGCTCCAGAACGCGGAATTAATCACCACCAAGAGGAAGATGATTTTTCATCAAAAATAATCATGAGTGATGAGGCCCATTTCCATCTTAGCGGGTACGTAAATAAGCAAAATTTACGCTTCTGGGGCACTGAAAATCCGCGTGTAACCCACGAAGAGCCATTACATCTACTCAAAGTCACTGTATGGTGTACTGTTTCCGCTGAAGGAGTCATCGGACCTTTTTTCTTCGAAGACGGTTACTGTGAATGGTGAGCGCTACAGAGCAATGATCAACGAATTTTTTTTGCCGCAACTTGATGAATTGGTATTGGAAAACATGTGGTTCCAACAGGACGGTGCTACGGCACACACTGCACGTGCCACAACCGATATGCTGAAGGATGCATTTCCCGGGCGCCTAATCTCCCGATTTGGCGATTTGCACTGGCCAGCAAGATTGCCTGATTTGACCGCTCCAGACTTCTTTTTGTGGGGCTTTTTGAAGTCGCGGGTTTATGTCAACAAGCCTCAGACTCTTGCAGCTCTTAAAGACAATATCCGTCAAGAATGTGAGGACCTATCGCCGGAAGTTTTGACCGAAGTGATGGAAAATGCCATAAAAAGGGCTCAAATGACAATCAACTGTGGCAGCGGCCATTTACATGACATCATATTCTCGACTTGATGTAAAAAAAATTAAAAGACCAAATAAAAATAATCCACAAGAAGAATCAAAGTTTTTCATTTTTTTTTTAAATTACAGCCAAAAAACATCGGAAGGTTATTTTTGCGCCACCTTGTATAATTTTTGGGTCTGAAAAAAGGTCGAAAAAAGGCGATTTTTGAAAATAATTTTCAAATTTCCGCCATTTTTTATTTTTAATGATTTTTCTGATTTGTAACCTTTTTGAATTTTATGTTTCAGACTTACCGTTCCAGAGATTAACTATCCGCCATACAGCAGTGTTTTTTTGAGAAGAAAATTTGAGCGGCCTCTATTAAATGTACAATAGAAAATAAAAATTTTTTTCGTAATCTTCATAAAATGTTTAATACTGTAAAAAAATTTAATAACTATATATAATAAAAAAGTGAAAAAAAAAATGGTGGAATATATATCATTTTTAACCATTCTAGACGGTAATAGAACCTTAAAATAGTAATTTCAGTATAATCCGAGGTGACTTTTTAAAGTCATCATTTCATACTTTCCGGAAAAATCACACTTTTAAGCTGAAATATAAAATATTTTATAATTGACAGATAAGAGTGCATTGCATTTTATTAAATTTATGCTCCTATTAATATCAGTTTCAATGACCCCTTATATTTATTCGTCAGTATTATCTGCGATGTGCAGTTAAAATGTAATCTCATGATAACCAACTTGATCATTCAGAAATTTATTTCGCATCAAGATTTTCACAATATATTAATCTATAATATCGTTCGTTTTCTTCAATAACGTTACAATCCAAAAAACATGAAAATTGAGTTAATTACACAGCAATATTCGTGTTACCATGATCTATGCTGTGTACAATTTTGGTAACGATATCTTCTTTAATTTCTGCAGGAGAGTAGAATTTGTGATTCATTCTCCTCAATATATTTCCGATTAGATCGAATTATATATCGATAATATCCAGTTTTTTTTGTCACTTTGTATGGATTAAACCATGTACTTTACAGTAGTACTTGTATATTTGATTTGTCCATATTTTGAAAATGGTGATATAATTTTCTTTGTCTGTTCAAAACTTAAAATGCTTCTCCTGAAATATCTAGTTTTTTGAGTTGTATCGTTATTGCAGAAAACGAGCGATATATTAATCTGATATACATATAACAAGAACCTTAACGAAATGGAATACGAAAGAAAAACCAATATGGCACTGGTTAGTTGTGCCATTGAATGTTGAACTATTCAGATAACTGTCTTAAATTGGTTTATGAGCTGTCATCTTATCTTTAAGTAACGCATATGTATAACTGTAAAATGAACTGCTATGTAAATACAAGAAATATTGTTATGTTAAAATATTGATAAATTGCCCAAAAATTCTAGAACTATTATTTTTCTTAAACATTTCCAACAAAAATATCTTAATTTAGGCAATTATGTCTTATAAGGCGTTCATGCTCATAACAAAAAGCTACTTTTTGCTTTTTCGAACTTGCCTTTTCGAAGTGTGTTCATGCTGGCTATAATTCGGTATTAGCTTTTATTTTGACATTTTTGTTTCGAATATTGATCTTGGATACATGCATAAGATTGGCTGCGTTCAGCAGGTTCAACTTTTGTGCAACTATTGTGCTGGGACCACCAGCAAATGTCTGCAACCAACGCATTTGAGTTTTTCCCCTTGTATCACATCTCCATAGGCAAGTTGGTGAAGCCTTTTCCCATGCTAGTCGGACTCTGATGCCAATCGATTTTTTAAATACTCCAGATGGTGATGGAGAAAATGTAAAGTTACATTGATACTCCTAATTTTTCGAAAGATGTAAGGATGTTGCCCTCCACCTCTGTGCAATTTTTCGAGAAAACTTTGGCTGATTTCAACTGTCAACTATAGATTTCCTTATTTATTGCTTCTATTAGATGAGGAGTTGTTTTATATGGAAGCGCCAGTTTTTTTTTGTATTATTATGTTCTGCGAACTTATAGATAAGATAATAAACATTTTGTTTGTGGAAGTAATGAAAATGATATCGTCCAGAGTTTCCGAGATATAGTACTTTTTTTAATTTAAGGGAGTTTTTGACCCCCACTGTGTGAATATTAGCTTGTAATAATGTTCAACATTTTTAAATGAGATTAAATTGGCAAGAACTTTACTGAAGGTCTTAAATAAAAATTTTACGTAGTTTAGGAGTTAAAAGAAATTAACTACGGCCTGATAGTATGAATGTGACCTTGAAAAAATCGGTTATTTGATCTAACTCAGAAAAATTCCTTGGACGATATGTTCTATGGATCAATGGCTATCAGAAACTATTGGCATTTTGCAGCTGTTTCAAATCTTAATTCAAATATCTTAATTAATTTTTTTTATTGTTACTCTAACCTAGATGAAAAATAAAGAACTTAATAAAGACATTTCAAAATAATTTATTTTAATACAAATCTCAAATTCACGATGTGGTGCATTTGTGTGACATTTATCAAAAAAATACAACATAAATACCTGACGTGCGCATGTACGAGGTGAATTGCTGCATATGTATGTGCTATTTTATTTATTTTCATGTTAAAAAGAAACAGTTTTTTTGTCAGAAATATATATGTTTTGAAGAAATTATTATGTTTTCAATATGATTTTATCTACGAGTATGTTTATTTGATTAACTTTTATATAAAACTAAATGAATTTTCTTTTTGTTAATTCAAAAAAATTAGTCATATTCCACAATTATTCAATGAAAATAAGAACACACGATACAAAACAAATAACATCGCATTTTTTCTTATTATATTTAAAATAAATAATCTAACACTCAATAAGAAATATTCGGAAAAACTAAAATTAAAAAAATAAAACGATAACAATTCCGCAAAAATTCCCTTTAAACAGTTACGACTTCAAAAAAAAAAAAAAAAAATAGAAGAAGTACTTCCAAGAATTACAAGCATCATCAAATATCTACCCAATTAATGCCAAAGAATAATAGAAAAATGTAGTCACATGAAAATGTGTGATTCCAAAAATGAAACAACAGCGTGTACTTTGCTTGTTTTGCTTCCTCTGCAAATGCGTCATTATTGACAGCACATGTCAACAAAACTGACATTTAACAAAACGTTTCATCTCTATACTTCTTTCTATTTTTATTTGTATAAATGTCTAGTTTTTTTTTATTTCTTTTTTGTAGTCTTACCTTAGACTTTTGTAAGCATTCATGCTAAAGTTAAACATACACACACGTATTTATCTGGAAAAAAGGCGCACTTTGTTGTTTACATGCGTCAAACAAAACGTCATTTTGTTCGATATAAACAAATGAGCATCATCAGCACCAACCACAACCAACGCCAGCAGGAACATAACCAACAACAACTACACACATAAGACGGGGGAGTCCATTAGATATCTTCAAAAACAGTCTTTCGACTAAGCCATGAACATCAAAATTAACTCTCTGATGCTGTGTTGAATGCCGCGGGCGCAGGCACGCACGCGCGCCAAGCACGTGAGAGCGCACGCGTGCTCATTAGAAAAACAATTACGCAGTGACAGCGAACACAAGAACTATCGGTAGTTGGAACATTAGAACAACCAGCCATCAACATGCGGCGGCACCTACGTGTTTCTATTTTTTGTTTTTTTTTTTTTTGCTCTTTTTAGATGAACTTGTGTGTTTGTTTTTCCTTGGGGGAAAGGGTGCCTAGTTCTAAGGTTACTTTTGTGCTGCTTAAATACTACATAAAAAATGCATTTCCTTATTTGAAATAGTATCGAAGGCAGTAGAAGACACATTGCTAGCACACGCAGCTGGAAATGTCGAAAAAAACAACGGGGACTCATCCATTAGCAACATGTTGGGCTCTAATGGATTGTCAGAATCTCCGTTGTGCTCAACACCTGAATGAAAGAAAGAAATAACGCTGTAAAAAATATTTTAAATCAAACAACCAAACTTGAAAAAAAAACCTAAAATTATTGAGAGAACAATAAAAAAGTTACATAGATTAAATCAATAAACAAAGAGGTGCGGGTTAAGTGATTCCTTTAGAGCCGAAACATATTCCAAGTTGCTTTAATAGATTCCCTATAAATTAAAACAGTTGATAGAGCAGATCAATCTATGATACCCTACCTACTCAAAGCCAAAACTAAAAAAAAAACAAAAAAACTTACTTTGGTACACATGTTTCCGTGTTCTTAATTTTTAAGGGGCCCACCCAAAATGTGTTAACATGAGTTGAAACGCATGTCGTTGTCATTGTCAATCTTGGCGCTCCGCATGTCTTCCATGACAGAAAAAAATGTCCGCTCATAAAATTCCTCTCTTTTCGGGTATCATTTCCGAATATATATTGACTTGTTTAACATTACCCGCTGTCGAAATGACATCTCGTTTGTTTTTCCGTCGTCTGCTTGTCTGTCATTCAAAAAATGTGAACCAGTGTTGTTTTGATGAAGTTTATTGATACTTTAAGGCAGCAATTAATTTGGGCAAATATGTTGGTGCTTCGGATGAGTTCATAAAAAAAAGTGAAGAAGAAGTTCATAAAAAAAGTTCTGTTCCTTACCTAATAACTTGGAATGCTCGGAAAAATTGAATCGAAAAGTTTTTTTAAGATAATTCGTTTGATTCAAAGTAGACTCCCAAAAAATTTATTTATTTAAGATTTTTAAGAAACATTATCAATTATTTTCGATAAGACTTTACTTAACTCGATTGGCTGAATTTGAGACTAATTTTTCTCCTACTGTGATAAGAAGTCTTCGTGTGAAAACTTGATATAATAAGTAATTTACATGGAGAGAAATAATATTCTTGATATTTATTTCAGCTTGATAACTTGACATTTGTAAAAGTGACACTGTATTGAACACATCTGCGATTGTGCGTGTTTTCGATTTTGTAAAATTTTAAAGACGGAATTGAATTCACAACAACGAGTTTACATTAAATTTTGCGTTTAAAACGGTTTCAATGGTGCGACGACATTGCAAATGTTAGAAAAGTGTTTCGGCAACTATACTCTGAAGAAAACAGTCGTTTATCAGTGGCACGAACGCTTCAGAAGTGAACGATAATGAACGCAGTGGCAGGCGATCGACATCGAAAACCGACGAAAACATCAACAAAATCAAAGAATAGATGACCGTAGACTGTAAATTGACCATAAGAGAAATGGAAGAGGAGTTGGGCATTGCTCTTGGATCCGTTCGAGACATTTTGGTTAATGATTTGGTCCTCAGACGTGTCACTAGAAAGCTGGTACCTAAAGATCTGAATTGCATGCAAAAATGGACCGCGTTGATGTCGCAAAGGACATGATTTCGCCAAGGCCGAATCCGACCCAACATTCATCAAACGGATCATTACTGGAGACGAGACGTGAATTTATAAGTATGACATGCAATCCAGACATCAAACGAGTGAATGGCGTGCACCGAATGAGCCGCAACGTCTCAAAAAAAAAAAAAAACACGTCATTTTCAGTCGAAAAAGAGGGCGGTTCTCACTGTTTTCATGGATTTTAAGGGTATTGTGTATCATGAATTCCTTCCACAAGACCGAACAGTCAATAAGTAGTATTATTTGGGCATTATAAGATGTTTGAGTGAAGCTATTCGCCAAAAAAGACCGGGTTTGTGAGCAAACAACTCGTGGATATTGCACCACGATAACTCACCGTCGCACAATGCCATCGTTATCCATGAACATTTGGCTAAAAACGAAACGAAATCCATTCAACAACCACCGAATTCACCTAATTTGGCTTCCTGCGACTATTTCCTATTCGGTCAACTCAAGAAACCGCTCCGCGGAACGCATTTCAATACCCAAGATGAGATCATGGCAAAATCGAAGATGGCCATACCGCAAACCGAATATAAAAAATGTTTCGAGGATTGAATCAAGCGTTGGCATAAGTGCGTTGCAGTCGATGGGGAGTAATTTGAAGGGGGCAATATTGATTTTTATGTATAATCCTGTATTTTTAATTTCCCGAATAAATTCCGGGAACTTTTTGATTAAGGTGGTTTTTTAGTTTTCAGCAAATTGTTTACTTGAATCAAGCAAATTTCTCTCACTTCAACTTATATTGGCATGCTTATAATTCACAACATATTTACACGAAAACATGTTTAAGATAGTGCGGATTGACAAACTATTGCATGGTTCCAAGGCGCAGTATCTTATCTGTTACTTTAGTTGGGAACATGTCAGCGTCTACAAGATATATTTAGTATATTCAAATAGTTTTTTATGATAGGTTATCCTACATCTTACATCTTTGCTCAATCAAGCAAATTGTTCTCAATTCACGGAAAATAAATTTCTCAAATCGAGCAAATTCTTTTAGTTTTCAGCAAGTTGTTCACTTGAATCGAGCAAATTTTTCTCAATTCAAGCAAAAATTAGACTTGAATCTAGAAAAAGCATTTTTGAGTCTTAAGCAAATGTTTCTTGTGTTTTAATTTTGCACATTTCTAGCAAAATAATGCTTGCATTGAGAAGTTTATGCTTAAGTGTAAACTGTTAGCCTATTTTCTTGATTCAAGCATTCTTGATTGATTTTTCCTCTCCGTGTGAAAATCAAAACACTTGTTTTATTTAATCTCAAGCCTTATCAAAATTTCAATTCGTTCCAAAACTACTCATTCTATTTCACTATTCCAATAAATCTATGTAATGTATTTACTGCAGCATCATTAGATTAACATTGAAATCCCACAAGGAATACATCCCACTGTCAAAGAGATAGTTTAATTTAACATTTTACATGTAAATAAAAACCTAGTTCAATGAACCCATTCGAACTGAAACCAATTGAACACCAACCCACATAAATAATACACCGCGTGTAAGAATCTAAACAAAAATAACTCAGCTGAAATTCATTAAGGAAACAACCTATCCCAAATGAATAAACTTAAGATAACACAAAGAAAAAAAAAAAAATCAAAATCATCTCGTACAGATTCAAGAGCAGCGCGAACTGAAATGTTCCCGCGGGAATATCACATCGAAGAAGAGTGTTGCGTCAAAAAATTAAAAACACAAACAAGCATTACCACAAAAAAATGTGAATACCGTAAAATTTCCTTTTCGGTTTTCCCGATACGGAAGCAGTACAAAATAATTAACAAAAAAAAAAAAGCAGAAACATAAGAGGAAACAGTAGCGAGGGCACCAAATACGCAGAATAGAGGCCACACTAACCACCAAGAAACACAAACAAACAATTTATCACGCCTGTATGTGTTCCTGCTGGGAATTCGAAGCTGCATGCAACAGCTAGAGGCACACACAGATACCAAACATAAATAATGTTTGATTTATACTATTTTGATCTATAGGATAACGACCTCTCCTTACCGACCTCTCTATCGAGCAGTAGCTGTAGAAGAAAGTTTCAATTTTGATACCAAACGATCGAATTTTGCGTCTCCATTTATTTTCCGATCAGTAAACACACTTCAAGAAATGTTGAAACAGGTTCACCACCCGCACTTTATGACTTAACGATGCATTGAGCGAGCCAGTCAACAAAACTGCTCTGCCACTGAATTCCACTTCAACTGTAGATATTTCTTTTATCAGAGCCCACGGTATTGCATTCGATTTCTTTCATTTTCTTCTTATTCAATTCTATTTTTCTTTTATTGACATGTGTATCTGACTTTGCACGAACTCATCTGGTTATATAAACAAGATCGCTACGCTGAGAATGTGTGTTTTTGTGAATAACATCTTCAAGACAGCTTCAATTCAGAGGGTATTCATAGGGTGCATCATAGTGACAGCTTGAGGTGCGAGAATTATTGTGGCCGCTTCAAGATTCTTTACAATTTATTAAGCGTTGGTGTTTTGCTTATTAAGATAATTCAAAGAAAACCATAAAAATTTCTTTGATACTTTATAACGATGGCATTCTTTGAATTCTGATTAAGTTAACTTAGTCTAATACTGAGAATGTAGCTTGAAAAAAAAAAATTTATAAAAATACTTAAAAAAAAACAAAAATAGTTATTGAAGATCTATTAAAAAAATTCTTGAAACTATCAAACATGCTGAAATTAAATCACTTCAAAGAGAAACTTTAATATTAACATTTTGTAAGATTTTTTCTGTGAGCCCAAAGGCTTTTTGGACTTATTTTCATTTTTTTCCATACAAATTCTCCAAGGGGAAGAGAGCCCTTTCAACCCCATTTCAAGTATGTTTACTAACAACTACAACAGCTCTGTATAGAGCAAATCACACGGCAGACTAGACAGTCTATTTTTATTCCAAACATTTTATTCCAAACACTTACAATAACTTCCAAACATAACACGGAAATATTTTTCAGCTTCGATTTCGACGAGTTTACGAAAAGAATTCTATATTGTTATTACTCCCCTTCACAAAACTTTTTTCGAGGTTACGTTCGCCCACTGAACACACCACAAACAAACGATATTTGTTTCAATCGGCACCAACATTTAAGAGTGACCGGGAAATTTGAAAAATCCTTTAAAAGCAGTTTTGATTTTAGTCGGTTGGTTTCTGGAGGTAACCACTGTGCATTAAGGGTTTATACTCTATTAAAATATAAACTGCGACAAGATTTTTAGATTTTTATATAAAACTAATATTAACTTGTCGCATAGGATTATCCCAGCATGGAATGTAAAATTTCAAAACAATATAAATCAGAAAAAAATTCGCTGCAGATAATTTTAAACTTGATAAAATCGAATTTTAAATAGATGGTTTCATTATTGTCTACCAACGTTTACAAGTGTCTACCAATAATTGTTTGAATCATGAATTAGTTTTTGAATTCATTCAGTAAGATTTTATGTCCCAGAGAGTAATTAGAATAAAATGAAAAATTAAGAATCTATTTACAAAGATCTTGGCAGTTGCTAAGGTTTACTTTTTAATATTATTTTCAATATATTTTACCAGAATTAAGAATTAAGAAAACCTCATCCCGCCAAGGCACCTCAAAAAATTCAAAACCCAATTTGACGGATTTTAAAATTGTTCTTTTTTAGCTTTGAAGCAAGGAATATAAATATGTTGTTAAACATATTCAATCAAGTATGCTATTTAGCATAACGGTAAATCGCAGAAAATCAAAGCAATAACAACAGCCATAACCAAAGTCATAACCATAACCATAACCATACCTATAACCATAACCATAACCATAACCATAACCATAACCATAACCATAACCATAACCATAACCATAACCATAACCATTACCATAACCATTACCATAACCATTACCATAACCATAACCATAACCATAACCATAACCATAACCATAACCATAACCATAACCATAACCATAACCATAACCATAACCATAACCATAACCATAACCATAACCATAACCATAACCATTACAATAACCATAACCATAACCATAACCATAACCATAACCATAACCATAACCATAACCATAACCATAACCATAATCGTAATAGTCATGCCTCTTCCAAAATCATAACTTGAAATTTTTGGTTTAAATACAATTTTATTGTTTGCGAAATTAAATCTGCTTGCGACAAAACTGTAAATTTTCTCTAAGTTCACCTTCGCTTTTTGGTCGATTGGGTTTTTTAACTTGATATTTTTTCTTGCTGTTTATGGGTCTAAATAGGTGTTAATAACTTTCATATATAAATCTAAAAAGTCTGAGTTTTAAAAAAATTTATTTTCTTCATATCAATATTCCTTCCATACTTATTCATTAAACTGACCTTCAGTCAGCGCTGCAAATCTAATATCAATTAAATTTGCAACCCTTTTTTTTTGACTCATTACAATACCCTTAGGTGCTATAAGGGATAAGTACTCGATACATAAAATATTAAGTATTTAAAATTCTTCGGAGCCGCCATAAACCTAGCGACGCTAATACCATGAAATCACCAAAAAAAAAAAAATAAAACAAAAAAAAAAAAACCATGAATAAACAAACTCAAGCCATTAATTTTAATTTTCATCAAAATACTTAACAACAACAGCAACAGTGAATGAACTTTAAATCTTAATTAAAAATTCTAAACGACTTTTATTCGGTTATTTTTTAACTTGATTTTTCCGTTTATTTTTTTTTTTTTGTGACTTTATTGTGCGGTTTGTTTGTTCACTGACAATCACTCGCATTTAATTTCTTGACTTGAAAGTTTTGTCAACAAGATATGAATTAAACAGTTTATGAGTTACAAAAACAAAACCAAAAACAAAAAGAAAAAAAGGGAAAAAGGTTCTCAAATGCTAAGAAAAGGAGTGTTTTGAATCCTTAAACTTAAGCATAGGATTAGCGTTGAGGAAAAATTTGAGTAGGGATGATTTAAGCAGAGCTGACTTAGCTCAGTATGGCATCCTTAGGAAGGGAACCCTTCAACACCTGTAACACCTGAAACGTAATAAAAAACAATAAATTCGCAAGTTAAACGAAAAAATGCACGAGCATCGTAAAAATAAAATAAAGCTATGATAAATAAGAAAACAACTTGACACACGAATACAGAAGAATAGCGTATAAAAATAATAAAAAAAAAAACAGCCCAACATGATATAAGAACCTTCAATAGAAAAAATAAAAATAAGCATTATCTGCTTCTAGCTGTGTTTTTTTTTAAGGGCAACATTGCGCAACATGCTGCCGGAAAAGCGAAGAGCAACAGCCAACCAAAAATAAAAAGGACACAAAATTGTGAATTGCTGCTGGTGGCACTGGTATTGCTGCTGGTACTGCTGGTGCTGCCAGCGAAATGCCATCATGTGGAGCAATAATAATAATTTTATTGTTTTGTATAAAGGTAACAGCCAAGTTATGTATATGAACGACGGCATTTAAATTTAAGCCACGAAGGTACACGCGCTCCAACCAACTGCCAGGACAGACGACATAAAGAGGTTGCCCCCCCTGCAAACTCGCTCCCCACAGCATATAAACGCTGCTAGCATCGTAAAAGAAAGACAAAAATAATAAATAAACGAAATATTATTGCGAAATATGAACAAAAATATTTTTATATATAAACGGTTAACCATAATTTTCGCAGTCATAATTTGTCATTAATATCTAAGGATGTGCAGAGCGCGAGCGAGAGAGAGAGAGAGAGAGAGACACACTCATGGAAACCCAGTTAAATGTAAATGTTGGCTATAATAAAATAAACCAACATGTGCTGCAGGTTATGTTTAGCAGCAGCAGAATGCAAACGAGCTCCAAAAAAAAACAACCAAAAATATGGCCAACGACATAAATCAGCGAAATATGCATATGAAATGAGGCAACTCATGCCCTCCGCTCAAGATGCGCACAACGGTATTAGACTTAATTTGGCCAAAACCTAACAGTTGCTAGGATTTAGGTAAAAACCAATTATTTTTTATGTTTATTGCATATTATTTGGCAATAAATTGCAGATGAAATAATATTTGATAATGCTTGCTTCAGGAGCCAAATTCCTATAGAGGTCAATGGGAATGGCCACAAAGTGCTTAACATTCCTTAAACGCGAAACTTTCAACCATTTGTAATAGAAATAAACAATCAAAAATTAATGTTTGCAAAACGGCGAAGAGAAAATTGTTTTGGATGCCAACTCAATGCTTCTCAATTTAGCCAAAATCGCAAGAACGATAGCTTAAAATGGCACTAAAACAACCTTTTGTTGCAAGCGACCACAACTTTGGTAGCAGCATCACTGATAAATGCCAGCCGCCCGGCTATGTTGCAGCCATGCGTGTTCTCTTTGCATTAAAGTCAGCAGCGCCTTAATTGCGAGGGCGCACAAATGCCCCGTCATATTATACAGAACACATGACCAAGTTTCGGTTTTCAATGCTGGATACACATCTATTTTTGGCTCAACATCAGAATGATAAACAAATGATTCTCTATACTCAGCATTCTACAGCTGCTGGCTGGTATGCAAATAGCTAGGCAGCCTAAGAGATCCCTGGAGGCGACAAGCTGCCGCTACATTCACCTATAAGTCTCCAGCGACTTTTCATTGTGCAACAGTCTGTCGCCACCTCATTTGTCTGACGCAGTTGTTCATCCGAATACTACTTAAAATATTTATGCATTTCATTACTCAGCCATAAAGTGTTCAATTAACAGAACACTTAAGTCATTTGTTATTGTAAGGACTCCATTTTCAATGTGTTTCTTACTGTTTTTAGTAATTTTTCAAAGCTTGTCATAAGATGCAAAAGTCAATTGACAGCATTTAATTTTTCACAATGGACATGATATATTTGAATTCGATTTTTTTCAGTGGTTGTTTCTCGTAAAATATTTAAAAATTTTCAAAAATATTCCTTGGAGCATAGATACCAATAAGATTTTATCATAATTATCAAAAAATTTAGTTATTAAATTATTATTATAGTTATTGTTTCGCTGAAAAATAAGTTAGTTTTTTCTTTGTTTTATTATTTTGCTCACAGATAATACTTTATAATAAAATCTCATACCTTTTGAGAAGCTTTCGAATCGCAGAAGAAGTAAAGGCGATTCCAAATCAGCGAATGAGAAGTATTTTGATTATAAGAGGAAGAGTTGAAATATGTGTATTGCTTGTAATGGAGATTACTTTGAAGGAAATAAAATGAATATCGATTTATCGAATTTATTTATTCGAAGTTATCGAATGAAACCTTTTTTTCGATTTATTGAAGAATTCCGGGTATTTTGTTTTTAATTTATTTTAAAAAATAAACCTATTTTTTTAATTTTACTATATCAGTCGAAAATAACTGTTATTTTAGTTAAGCAAAGGTCTCTTCAGAGGTCTTTTGAAAAACTAAAAAAACTTTTTTCTTTTAACTAAGCATTTGAAGTGTCACACCTATTCAGTACAGTCTGTCTTGGTTCGGAATGGGATGACATGTCAGTGGTAAAGAAGGGGCAATGAAGTGAAACATATGTAGGATGTCTTGACGAAAATCCGTAGAAACATGCAAATTAGAATCTGAGGTAAGTGTTATGCCTCTGTCCTTACCTCAGTCAATTATAGTTACTAGTACCGGCTGTGGTCGAATTTCAACCATACCAGAGCTGTAAAAGGATTGAATCATTTCGGAATGCACACACTCTTAAAAAATAAAAAATAAATAACTGGCCATTTCAGCCCTTGAAAGGACTTTGACCTAGCTTCTTATGATCAATTGTGTTGTGCGTGTTATTAAGTTTGTACACAATTGACCGAGAACCGGACCTACATGCTTAACGCCGACTCCGAACGGCGATGAACGGAATGTTCTCGTTCTCAAGAAGCTTTACATGGCAATTTGGTTACTCTCTGAGGTTTGCCATTGTCTGCAGAGAGGTGGCGGCCGTACAGAAAAATTATTTTAATTCAAATAATTTTCTGTCGCTGCTGGGGTTCGAACCTGGGTCTCTCAGGTTCTTTAACATAGCGGCCACGCACTTTAACCAACTACGCCACGGATGCACGCACTCTTAATGCATTGAAAAGCTGCATCAACCAGATTGCAATCTTATGCTTCTGTTGAGTTAATGAATTACAGATGCACAATTCATAATTCTTGGAAGATAAAATAATGCACACCCAATGCTCTCTAAGGAATGGGACTTATGGAAATATCAATCCCATTCTTGTTGACTTAAAAAATCTGATGAATGCACTCAGTTTTATCATTCTTTTCAACTCTGAAACACTGGACATTTCATTTACTGCCAATACTAAAGAGTACTAAATATAAATATAAAGCAGGCCGATTTTAGTGACATGCTTTTGTCTTTCCTTTGACATTTTCTGGAATAATAAAGTGCTTATTAACAATAAATATTATTAACAAAATGTATAAAAATTAACTTTTACAATGTGTTGTATATAATACTTTTTCCATACATGATATCAAGCCAATGGCAACCCATCACAGTCGTGCCCAACAGTCACACACGAATACACAAAACAACTTCAGACAACAACAAATCTTTGCGGCTGAAGGCATGGCCGGCTGCATTCACTAAAATTTTAATTTGACTGCAACTATCCATGGTTGCAGCCATCGTGACTAAAGCCATCGGTGGCTGCATTCGTTAAAATTTCAATTCAGTGTGCATTCTTTACGTTTTTTAATTCATGACTTGAAAACAATTTTAATCAGCATAAAAAGTTCACACTTTGAATGCTACAAGAAAGGATTTCAGCTTTTAAATTTTTAAACAAGAGAATGAAAAGTGAAAATGAATTCACACTTTTACAGCTCTGAACCATACCAATATTAATTTTTCTCTTGTTTCTTATTTTTATTGAAAAACGCTTGGCAAAGCTAAAAAGAAATTGGCTGTATTGTGGACACATCGGTAGATTTTGTCTTCATTCATATTCTTATTCATATAATTGTTCTAATAATTGACCTACTTCCAGTCCAAACTCTTGTTTTAATCCATATTTGTCGCACATTTGTCGCAAGCATAAATGTAATTGTACAATACACTCTAACAATATAGCAATCACAAAAGTAGACTCACTCAAAATCTTAGGAATATTTATCAACAAAAGATACCAATGGAATACGCACATCGAAAATTTAATCCTTTCCTTGTCAAATCGCCTCAATATTGTAAAATGCTTATCAAGCTACAAGTTTAATTGCAATCCTATAACATTGATATCAGTTACCAATGCTTTAATTACCAGCAAGATTGATTATGGCTTATTCTTGTATGGCCACGCTCCAAAGTCAATCTTAAATAAAGTAAAAAGTCTTTACAACTCAGCAATAAGAAAATCTCTTGGTGCTTATCGGACCACCCCAATAAACAATTTGCTTTTTGAGGCAAACATGCATACTATAGAGAATCGAAGAGAATTCGTCACGGCTAAACTATTTAAATCTACATTATTCAGTAAGGATACCCCAATTGCTCCACTAGTTACAAAGGTAGCTAAAAGGAAAAAAATGCAAAAAATACCATCTGCCTTACTGCGCAGCATAGAAACAGCTAAATTCCGTGATATCCCATACATGCCGCTAAAGCTTCCTCCATCGGAAGCTCCACCCTGGCATTTTAATCACTCGGTTATTGACACTTCACTCCGGTCAAACATTAAGTCATCCACACCACCAGAAATATTTCGCTCGAAATTCTTAAATTTAAAGGAACGATTCAAGGATCACATATTCATTTATACGGATGGCTCCAAAACCGATTTTCATATAAGTTACAGCGTCACTGACTCAAATAATATAATAATACTATCAACCCTTCCAATTTATACCTCTATATGTTCCGCTGAAATAATCGCAATATTACATGCCCTTTACTACATTCAAAACTACTCCAAAAAAAAGTATGTTGTATGCTCCGATTCTCTATCCGCCATAGATTCAATAGCTAACTTCAATAATAATAACTATTACCCAACAATGATAAGAAATATACTCTCCAAACACTTTCCAAATATCAGACTATTATGGGTACCAGGACATGTCCAAATCCAGGGAAACGAACATGCGGACCAAGCCGCTAAGCTTGCAAATAACTCTCCCCTCATTATGACTCCGAACTATAGCGCCCTTGACATAAAAAGCTATCTCAAAAGAGAACATATAGCCAAAAATATTCAGCAATGGAACTCTTCCACTGCATGGTTCAAAACTTCAAACTGCAACAAAATAAACATCCAAAACTATTTGAAGCCTTCAAACACAGATGCTTCTACACCACCTAAACAGGACCTCATAAAGATCATACGGCTAAGATTAGGTCATACATCCCTAACTAATCAACATTATATAAACAAAAATCCTCCTCTCTGCTCGTACTGTAACTCATCAAACACCAGTGTTTATCACATCCTTAACAACTGCTCTTACTTTGACAATCTTAGAAAGCAAACATTTTTAAACTTAAATCCTGTCAAGCTATTATCATGTCCAACTAATGAAAATATAAGACACATTGTTAAATTCCTTAAATGTTCAAACCTTTACAATCTCATTTAAAACTTTACAACATAAACAATTAAAATAATTATTTGTAAAATTACTTCCAGATTATGAAATAATTATAATTCCTTTTGTCCATATAAAATTATTCATACACCCATATATTTTCATTAAAACACTTCAATTATTTAAATGTATTATATACAGAAATGTAAAACTATATACTATTCTATACATTAAACCCTATCTATAACATACATATGTTGAATAAATACATTAAAACAAACATAAATCTGAATGAGCTGAGGGCCATCGATGCTATTGCTCAAAAAAAAAATACCATTAGCTTATAATTTTATAAATATAAGTTAATCCTGTAATAAATAAAATCCATATTAAAATTCCTGACCTTATTCTTGTTGAAATCCTTTCCTAATTCTTATCCCACTTCCTTTCTAAATCTTTGCCCTTATTGCGTTCAAACCTTTATTCTATTCCTTGTTCTATTTCTTGTCCTTATACTTTCCCCAATCATGTCCCACATATTGTTTTAGGTATGTCTCAACCTTTATCCTTACCCTTGTCTCAGTTCTTGTCGAAGTCATCTTCCCAATTCTTGTCTGAATTCTTGCCCTAATCCTTGTCCAATTCTATAATCTAATATTTGTGGAAATTTTTGTTCCGCTCCTTATCTTATTCCTGGTGCTAATCTTTGTCTGAATTCTTCTCTAATACTTTTTCTAATCCTTGTTGTAATCCATGTTCTAATATTTGTCCTTATTTAAATTTTACCTTGATTTTCATTTTTTTTTTTTTTTTTTTTTTTGTTTTAAATAGATAGGTCCTGTAAGATTTGGTTGTCACGTGGAAAGAAGAGGTGGACTATTCTTTTTCGTTATTTCTTGATACAAAGTGGAAGGTTGCCCGCAACTTCTACAAAAATGTTGTTCCTGTAGCTCCTCCCACCCCCAAAATTAGGCAGCCAGAAGAAGGGGGAGAAACAGTATGGATTTTTCGAATTTAGAGTGGTCTGGTAGGCAAAGGGATGAATCTGCCCTTTACAGTTAAGTACTTTATGAAAGCCATATTTCTTCCCTTTTGAATGATGTCTTGTAAAAAATCGATTGAATAGCTTTTCCAGAAAAAATTCGAAAGCAAAAGGGTCACCGGTGTTCCAATGGTCGCCTAAGAGTAAATGGGTTCCCTCAAAGAGAATATCATGCCATTAATTAAAAAAAAATGTTCGTAATGGAACCAGTTTTTACTGTAGTAAAATTAAATTTTTCGTAGCACTATCATTTTTGTTCTATTACATTTAGGGTGCCTCACAAGGAATCCAAGTAATAATTCTATGCAACGCCGTTGAATGATTGATGAATTTTGGATCTAGTAGCAGCTCTCTCCGCGGTATCGAAACGGCATGAATATTTTGTCCATTTTTATCATGAAGCTATCGAAGAGAGAGAGAGAGAGAAATGTTATGCTATCAACTGTGCAAATTGCTTTAAATTGAAAAATAATATATATTTTCATAAAAACTTCCTTTATTATTTACTGCAATTTAATTGCTTTTTTGTTTGTTTTTTTCATATCTTAAATTGAATCAATGCAGTTATTATACTTAAAAAAAAATAAACTATATAAATCCCAACACGCACGCATGCCAAGATTGCGTGACGCAGACTGCCAATAATTAGCATCATTAGCGCAAAAAGATTAAACAATTTAATAACCACAGCCAATGGGTGAAAGAAAAAACTAACATTGAGAATATGGAATAAAAGGCGTCAACAGGCAGGCAGACATATTAACTTCTTCATCTCATCTGAAGTCTTCTCTCAGATTGTAAATGGCACGATCGTGCCAAAGTCAATAACAACACGATCAGGGGATAAACACACATGGCAGCAGTCAGAGAGTGGCAAGTGGCAAGTGGTTTGGCGGGGGCTCGTTCGGATATAAGTACCATTCTTTTGTTTTGACATCGTCATCAAAAAGGCGGTGCGGCAAAGACGAACCGCTTCAAAGAACTCAACTTAATACTTAAGCAAACACAACTGAACGGAGGATCTTGAAAGATCGGCACGGATTCGGCCTATGAAATGGACACTTTGTAGTGCTTAAGAATGTATTCGACAGTGCTTAAGTTTGTTTTGGCTTAAGTGTTGGTTTGTTTCTGTCATTTTTTTTTTTCGTGTTCGTTGTGGTATTTCATATTTTTTTAATGTTTTCCAGAAACTTATGAAGCTCATAAATTGACAGACATGTGAACCAGGCGAACACTTGAAACATCTGTCGGTCGTTTTGTGTTCTTGCCTACATGTCTGTCAGCTAGCATGCAACAAATTTTATTTCATTCCCCGGCATTAAGATCATAAAAAGTTCGCTATAATTTATTTAGCAATTTATTTATTTTTTGTTTTTTATCTTAATACTTAGAATGGTTTTTCACATATCTTATTCAATGGTTATTGAGTGCTAATGAAGAGGAAAAATTTTTTTTAGAGTTTAAAGTTTTTTGTGGTATTCTTTGCGTTGGACCGGCAGATTTTATTAATTAACTAGAGCGATCAAGATAAACTCTAATGATTTTGAAAGAATTCAATTTTCATAGGATTATATACAACAGAACCAACTCAAAGTCAGAGATTCGGATGTGTGGAAGTTCGAGGCGGTTCTAAGATTTGGAAGAACTAGAATTTTGCTAAACTTGGAGAATTTATTCAGTTGGACATTTCGGTGAATAGCAGTTTTGAAAATGTATAGTTTGGTAATGGTCGGAAATTCAAAACAGACTGTAAAAGACTGTAACTACAAAATTAAAGTTGTTCTACAGAAAATTTAGATGAAAAAATAATAAATAACTGGCCATTTCAGCCCTTGAAAGGACTTTGACCTAGCTTCTTATGATCAATTGTGTTGTGCGTGTTATTAAGTTTGTACACAATTGACCGAGAAATGGACCTACAAGCTTAACGCCGACTCCGAACGGCGATGAACGGAATGTTCTTATTCTCAAGAAGCTTTACATGGCATTTTTATTACTCTCTGAGGTTTGCCATTGTCTGCAGAGAGGTGGCGGCCGTACAGAAAAATTATTTTAATTCAAATAATTTTCTGTCGCTGCTGGGGTTCGAACCTTGGTCTCCAGGTTCTTTGACATAGCGGCCACGCACTTTAACCAACTACGTCACGGACGCCACTTAAACTTTAGATGACCTATATTAAAATGAGTCGAAGCTTCAAAAGAGGTCTAAATTAAGAGAAGTTGGAGTTTTGATAAAACTAGCGACCACTGGTGCGCGTTGCTGCACCCATCAACTATAAAAATAATTATAATTGGCGTTGACCGCTGACGCCGTTCATTGTGTTCAGAGCATGGTATAATAATACATGGTAGCATTGACAACTGCTTATTTTCTCTTCTACAAGAAAACATAAATTGTCAAAAACAGCTTTTTGTGGAAATACATCAGCAGCTGCTGTGGTTGTTGTTTTTTTTCACTTCAAAGTTTTCAACATTGCTTGTGTTTTCAATGGCGGATTGTGAGCGCTCTCTTTTTGAGTATATTTTTTGACAGTATATGATTTCCCAAGCAACTGTCAATGCTACCATGTATTATTATACCATGTGTTCAGAGTATATTCTAAAAGCTTTGTTCTTGTTTGCAAGCGCTCTATGAAGAAGAGGCTGAATAAAGTGAAATGTGAGCGGAAAATTGCAATAAAAAAATCAGCGTGAGCGGTTTGCGAAAGCTTTACATTTTTCTGACTTTCATTTTGTTGTTAAAAGACGCTCTATTAAGAAGAGACAGAAGAGAGCGAAATGCGAGCAGCGAATAGTTTTGCTCTGAGTTTGATAACGTTGTTCTCAGCTGCTCTGTTAAGAAACGAAAACGAAACATAACAACAACAATTATATGCAAACTTTAATAACCTATAACTTGAAAAATATAAATTTTTAAGAAATAAAAAGTCCAGTTTGCACATCTACAGGTCTAAACCTACCAAGAAATACTAAATTTATTAAGCTTGGACTTGTACTTAAAAAGCCGTATGCCGGACAAAATTTGAGTTTGCCCAATATATATAAGATTACGGCTTTCAAATAGTCGGAGTTCTAAAGGGTCTCGCCAAATTCACATGAATTGAGAAAACAATACACATTCCAAAGATTTATTATGTTTATATTATCATCGATAGACTTGAAATATTGGAGTATTCGTAAGATTAAGAAACTCATAAATTTTGAGAATAAAAAAGTGATAAATCTCAAATGGTTAGTAAAGCTGCGTTGTGATAGATTCTTAGAAAGTCACAGATCGTAAAAAGAAAAATATATTCTAATAAATAAATATTAAAAAATTGAAGATTACAAAGAGTCGAAGATTTAAAATTATAAAATAGAAGGTTCAAAAATCAAAAAAACGCGCATATTTCCAAGGTGACAGAAATCAAAGTCGAGAAGAGAAATAATTGAAAATTCAGAAGAGGTGGAGAAAAACGAATCACCAAAAAGAGTCAAAGTTAAAGATACCTAAAAGTTAGGAATTTGTAAAGGTGAAAGATTCACAAGAGTAGGAAACTTCTTGATCAGAAATTCGTAAGAGTCAGAGATTTATTAGAGTTGGAGCCCTTTAAGGGTCAGAAATTCGTAAAAGTCATACATTTGTAACAGTCGCAGATTTGTTCTTACTGAATCTTGTCAGAGATTTGTAAGAGTCGAAAATTAAAAAGAGTCAAAGATGAATGAGTAAACGTTGGGGATTTATACAGTTGGAGTTTCGAAAATGTTGAAGTTCCATAATAGTCAAGGATACGAGTAAACACGAGTCGGAGATTTCAAAAAACTGTAGATTCTAAAGTGTGGCATATTCGATATATTAGATTGGGAATATAAGTTGGAAATTTGTAAAGATGGGCGATTCACAAGAATAGGAATATAATCAGAATCATAGTTTCGTTAGAGTAGGATATTTATTAGATTTGGAGTTCTTAAGAGTAAGAGATTCGTAAGAGTCAGAGATTTGTGGGAGTCGGAGATTTATTCTTACTTACCGGCTCTTGTCAGAGGTTTGTTATAGTCGGAGATTGGAAAGAGTCAACTAAAAGTAAGAGTCGGAGATTTATAAAAGTTGGAAATTTGAAATAGTTGAAGTTTCATCTTAGTCAAGGATAAATACGAGTCGGAGATTTTAAAAAGTTGCAGATTCTAAAGTGTGGCATATTCCAATTATTTGTTTTAAAAAAAATCAAAACAATACGAATAAGAAAATCAAGTCAAAAATTTGTTAGAGTCTGTGATTAAGAGTAGTAAGGGTTGACAGGTTGTAATAGTCAAGAACTGATAAGAGTCAGAGATTTGTAAGGATCAAAGGATCGTAAGAGTAGAACTCTTAAGAGTCTAAAATATGAAGGCTTTGAAGATTCGTGAGGGCTTAAGACTGGTTAGACTCTGAGTTCTATTACAGCCGCAAGATTTGGTGATATTAATGTGTAGACATTTCTAGGGCTCGAAATTTTTAGAATTAAAGATTCCACAGAGTCCAGTGTTGGGGAAAGTCAAAGAATTTACGGAGTAGAAGATTTTTATACTGATGTACATAAATATACAATGCAAAAAATTTTCACATTATTTTGAAAATACATTTAGAAGTCTTTTTTTCGTTTTCTTTTTCATAGTAAGCCTTATTTTTATACCCCCACGTTGAAAAAAACGTAAAAGGCGTATATTCATTTTTTCACTCCGTTTGTAAAGCTCATAAGAAGGCGTAGCATAGATATAAAAGTATATATATTTTTGATCAGCATCACAAAACGAGTCGATTTAGCAATGTCCGTCCGTCTATCAGTCTGTCTGTGATCACGATTATTAGCCTGTCTGTCTGTCAGTTTGTCTGTGATCACGATATAGCCGTAATTTTCAAGCTATCATCACAAAATTCGATATTTAGGCTTGTATCTAAAAATAAAGGTCAAATCCGAAAATGAGCCAAATCCGATCAAACCCGCGCCTTTATCCCATACAAAATGACTTTATCAAAACGGTAAAATCTCTTAGAAGTCAGCAAAAATTAAGATATGGACTTGAAATTTTACACATGAACTTTGATGTATAACATTTACTCTGTGTATGAAACTCAACCAAATCGAGTAAAAACCACACCCATCTCCTACACAAATCGACTTTGTAGGAGATGGGCGAATATTTTCTGTTAAAACTATGACGAAAATGTTTTTAAAAATAAACATTTTTTGACTGCTTAGGACTTGAATATACTTTGGTTCGATTATATTTATTATAAAGTAAACTTAAAGGATTCTGCTTAAAATCAGGAAGAAAAATGTATCATATCAGAATAAGAAACTAATACTATGTCAAAAATGTATCTTTACAATTATTAAAAGTATAATCTCTTGTGTTATGCAAAGAGAAAAGTTTGTATCTATTCATACATTTTCTTTTGATTTGCTTTTTTATATTTCTATAAGAGTTCTACATGACAGTCCTTCAACTCGAACAGTATTTCAATGTATGCACTTATAACGAGTTTGTATCCAAGAGCTACTCATTCCTCAAGAGACATAGTGCCAATGTTAGCTTGATTTTTTTTTTCTTTGTTTATTTTGCTACCTATTTTCAAAAATTTTTACCTATTATTATTTTTTCTTTTTAATTGAACACTCCATTTGAAGTACTCTGCACTTTTGTTTTCTCTTCAATATATTTAAGTATGAATAATTATTTGAGCCTATAATGTTTTCAAATATTTTGTACTGTGTAAGTGTGGCGTTTGTGAATTTCATCCGTTGCGATACTGGTTAGAATTGGGATTTTTTTTCTTTTGTGCCTCTGAATATTGTGAAACACTTAAGCTGCTGGCTTATCGTCTTAATCTCTTCGCTTGTAGATTGTTTTCAAATCCATTTATTTAACCCTGGGTCACAAATTATTGGATTTACAAATGTGTGTGTGTTGCATTGAAAAAAAAAATAAAAAAATTGTTGCATTGTCTGCTAAAAAGAGACCGAAAATTCATCACAATTTTCAAGTTGATATATGTTTTTTATTGAATTCAACTCGGTCACCCACTCAAGCATGTCATCGTATATTTAATGATGAATGCCTGTGTGTCATTCATATTGGGCGTTAACTGCTACGCAGTATTGAGGCATTTTTTATTTATTTAATATTTTTGTCCAAAACTCAAATCGAGATAAATAGAAATGACTATGAAAGTCATATTTAAAAGCCAGATAACGCAATCCTTTCAGGGTGATTTAACATTTTTAACATTCACAAGTGGACGCAGCAAAAGTTGTCAACAAGAATGATGTTTTTTCTTCTATTTTTTTTTTCTTCACTGCCAAGTAATGCAATTTCAACGCAATGAGTTGTGAAACTTGATGCTGCTTGTTCTGTAGCGCCATTCATTCAATCATTTGTTCATTTATTCAATCATCAGGGTATTAAATCATCCAGCCAATCCATTCATCCAGACTTGCAGACACTCAGCCAGGCAACGAGCCAGCAAACCAACCCATCCATTGATTCATTCATTCATTCATTCATGCAACATGCGTTCATTCAATTGTGAATGCTTTTGGTTGTAGCTGTTGTTGTTGTTTTTACTTTGTTTGACTCTCATCACTCTGATGTTCCCGCACCACACAAATACGCAAGCCAACCCATCCACCCACAGCCAATAAAAGACACCAACTGTCGCTGATGTGCTCATGCATTATTTGCGAGCGTTTACGAGGACATTCTTTTGACAGAGTGGGTCAACGCATTGTATTGACAATGAAGCGTTCATAAACGTCACAATCTGTCACATCATCACCATCAACAACATCATCCCACCATCAACGCCATCATTGCCATAGTGAACAGTGGCAGCAGCAGTCTGCGTGGCTATGCTTGGCTTAGCATTTCTTTGTATTGCAGCCGTTGCCATCGTTTTTGCCCTCGTCCTCACCATGTCCACCGTCATTAACTTTAGTTTTATCTGTGTTGTCGTGGTCTCATTCATTTTTGGATGAAAATATTTGCTGAAGTTGATATTTTTTGTTTTTTTTTTAGGCACAAGTTGTTGCCATACATTTTGAAGATATTGACGCTCTCTATTTTTTTGTTTTTTTTTTTTTAAAAATATTCTTTTATTTTTGTGAAAAGCATATGTAAATAAATTTTAGTGAAATTATTATCATTATAAGTACTTTATATTGTTGAATGTATTTTTGTGTTGGATCTGTGTGTATCAAGAATATTCTTTTCGAAAGTACAAAATTTGCTCAGAAACGTCGTGTCCGTGAGCAATTTTCACATCTTAGTTAAGCTTTTAAATGCCAAGATTGAATGAATTTCATTCAAGGATATTCGTGTTTAGGAAGAGTGATTAGGAAGATTTAATATTATAAAAAAATACTTCAAAATATTATCAGACGATTAACAAGTCCCTTATAACTATGCGATAAACTAAATAATATATTATAATTAATAATATAAATAATAATATATTGGAGATGTCTAAGGTTAAAAACACTTTTCAATTTTAAGCTTTAGATTGTCATTTAAGATCAGTTCCCTAGTCAGCCTAAGTGGAATTCTGGAATATTTTCCATAAGAGTTTGATACTAAAAATAAATATATTAGTAAGCAATGATATAATTTAGACAACCCCACCCCCCCCCCCCTCCCTCTTCCACTCCAGAAGAGAGGAAAGAGATCCATTGAACGAGAATCTTTAACATTTTCATTACAATCGTAAATACCATAACTAAGTACTTGACTCACGGAAAATGATTGAGCTATTTGATTCTTAAGTCAATATTTTGAACTTTTTCAATGATCCTGATACCACCACCATCCTCCCAGAAGTACCTTACCTAACAACGAAAACACAAAAAAATTCGGCCAAAATATCTTTATTTCTCTACATAAAAATATAAAAAAAATAAACTGGCCACATTTCAGCCCTTGAAAGGACTTTGACCAAGGTCAATATGATCAAATTGTGTTGTGCGTGTTTTATTTAATGGTTGGACACAATTCATCGAGAACTGGACCTACTAGTTTTGTGCCGATTCTGAACGGCTAATGTGTATGTTCTTAAGAATCTTTACAAGGCAGTATTTACTCTCTGAGGTTGGCCATTATCTGCCAAGAGGTGACGACCGAACAGAAAAACTAATTCAATTGAAAAAACTTTCTGTGTCAGATGGAATTGAACCAGGGTTCTCTGGCGTATGGGTCACGCATTCTACCCACTGCGCCAATGCCGCCACATTTCTCTGCATACACTCAGAAAAAAGTAACTCGATTCATAGTGAAAACTGTTACATTCCATCCAACAGGCGAGTTTCTTCAATTTAACAGTCTGAAATGTTAAATTAACAGTGGACTGATAAAGTAACGCAATTATTTGATCAACAGTTCAGACTGTTAATTTGTAAAACTCAACTGTGTTATCGGATTTAACAGTTTCTCTGTTAATTTTTTTTTTTTTTTTTTGAGTGTGTTATCCTTTTAGCTCGATACAGTTTTTCCGGCAATGTTCAATAGCTTCAAAATCCTGTTTATAATAAGAACCATCAAATCGGTTGAAAACCGTTGAAAATAGAATATAATCCGAGGGGACTGAATCTAGCAAATATGATGCGTGAGAAAGCAAGTCGAACTTTAACTCATTGAGATTGACAATCGCATAAATGGATGAGCTAACTGGCTCATTGTCTTAATGAAAGTAAACTTCCTTTTCCTCCAAATGTGGTCGATTTTCTTGATTTTATCACTCAAATCCTGCAATAAGTTCACATAATAATCACCATTGATTGTTTTTCCTTAAAAAACTGATGCCTCTCCATACATACAGACGTAAATGTCTTCGCCTTTTTTGAAGCCGATTCTCTCCTTTCATTCCATTGTTTTGACTGTTCCATTATTATGAATCGACGCAAAAACTCTGCATTTTTGATGTAAAAATTCTGCAAACAGTCGGTTTAAGCATCCTTACGATGCTGTTTTTGTTCAATTGTGAGTAATCGCGGCATCCATCTTGCGGACAGCTTTCTCATATCCGAGGTACAGCACTTTTTGAAAGGCCTATCATGCGTTCTTTTAGTCGACTGTCATTCAAAATCATTTTATGGCGAGCCAGCCGCGGCGATCACAAGTCCGAAATCATATTTAAACGCTAATGGCATGAAATGATCTTTCTAATAAATCCAAATTTTCAGCTTAAAATTGTGTAATCTTAGTATTTTATTTCGATTCAAAGTTCTACACCTTTAATAAAAGACCCTATACTTCTTGGAAATTCTACATATTCTCTTAATAAATTATCTATTCCGACGATTCTGATATAAATAATCAGTCCTCTCAGAGCCTATCTGTCTTTTCGGAAAGGATCAAAAAATTTCCTCCAAGACTTTTTTAAACATTGATGTTGTTGAGAAAATAAAAATGTAATTGGTTTTCCTATCTATGATTCAAACCAAAAAAAAAAATAATCACGTTAAGTTATATACTATTGATCAGTTATATAAAATTGTAGATGAGTTGAGGAGAAATTTGCTATGCATGAATTTGCCCATTTATATATTACACTTCTCTAGAATTATCTTAAAAGTTAAAAAAAAACTGGAGTTATAACATGCTCTGGTAAAAACACCTTCGACTTGTAAACTGTTCACTAATAGAACTGTAATATTAAAACACAGACACTAGCTCCTACTATTTTCTAACACCATCTTTCGCATTTCTTTGTCAAACAAAGTTATTTTGAAGAAATAGAAAACAAGGAGAGAAAAGATCAAGCATTCTATGCTTGAATAAAACAAATCAGTTTACACTCAATTCAATATCAATCAGTTTACATATTAATTCAAGCATAATTTTCCTAGAACTAAAAAGTTTCATTAAAAAAAGCTTAATTCAAGAAACATTTGCTTAAAACACAAGAATATTTTTCTATATGCAAGACAAATATTTGTTTGAAGTAAGAAAAATTTGCTTCATTCAAGTAAACAATTTGCTTAATACTAGAATAATTTGCTTGATATAAGAAACTTAATTTTTTTATTATAATGAAAATCCTTCAGCAAAGATTTAGGATAACCGATCATCAAAAAACTACTCGAATATATTAAATATATCTTGCAGATGCTTACATGTTTAAAAGTAAAGTAAAAGATAAGACACTGCGCCTTCGAACCATGCCACAGTTTGTTAATTCGCACCATCTTAAACATGTTTTCATATAAACATGTTGTGAATTATAAGCATCCCAATATAAGTCAAGTAAACAATTTGCTGAAAACTTAAATAATTCCCTGCGATTGAATTAAATTAAATGTGACTTATTATATTGAAACAAATTAAGGCCAAAGTATGTTGACAACCAGACAACATGAAGGCAATGAAGAAAACAACCAGCAACAACAGCGGCTCTTTATAGAACAAATCATACAGCAGACTAGACAAACTGTTTGGTTGGCCGTTTCGTTGGCTCCACTGACTCATCACTAACTAGTCTTGCATGACTTTTCACTGTGATCCACCCAAGCTACTAAGGTCCTACTTATACAGTCAATTATCCCGAGAAAGCTTGCCGGAAGTTTTGTTTTTTTTTTTAAGTTTAGTAATTGAGTTCTTATCTACTTTTGATGCACCCTGTGTCTTAACATATGTATAAAACGATTAAGGTTAACCTTGACGCAGAGTGCATCAAAAGTAGATTTTAAAGAATATTTTCTTGATTTAAGTCATGTTGCAGGTTCTAGAGTATTTTATTCTTGTTTCAAACAATCAGTTATTTTACTCAATTTTAGAAATAAATGTTCAATTCAATTTATTTTATTTAATTTTAGTTTTTAGAGCTTGATTTCAGCAAATGAGGGTTAATTTCCGTTGAGGGTAAGGGAAAAAAATCTACTTTCTTCTTTCCACTCATAATTATCTATCAAGATCATGTAACTTTTAAGCTGCAAAAATTATTTCAAAGAATGAATTATAGGTATATATGTTTGTACTTTATTTATGTGAATGTCGACAATATATCAAATTTATCAAAAATACTCAATACAAGACCTTGCACACAACATTGTGAATACCCCATTATTTTGAACACTGTTTTTTTTTCAAATTGTACTTCATTTTCCAGAGTCAATTGACTTGCTTTAATCTTATACTCTACTATTCATTAATACCAGTTTGAATATTTTGACACCCATGCTAAAATATCTCACACCCAATCATTATTCAATGACCCATAAACTGTTTGAGACATCTCAGTTATATATTTTATGAAAAATAATTTGAAAATTATCATCGACTGTTTCTCTGAAATGTGAAAAAAACTGTATCAAATTGCAACAAAACATTTTGTCACCTGCTTAAACACGCACTTAAGCCAGGGTCATTGCTCTGTCCTTAGTCATAAAAATCACTAATCAATTCAAACATATCAAAGACATCAAAGTTCATAAAATATTATTCATGTTCTCTAATATCGTTATTCTCTAGCCATAATAATATAAGTGACGGCCTAGCCAGCTCTCTCCAATCTTCTGGGAAACTGTTACATTTGATACAAAAAAAAAAAACTTGGCTATAATAGACGTGAAATTTAATAGTTCTAATTTTTATGGGCTTTTGATATATTTTGTAGACCAAAAGCAGTAGAAATAAAAACCAATTCGAAGAGGCAGCTGGAAGGCTCGCTCAGCTGGTGCCACTTATCAGGCTAACAACAGTCAGTGGATGCACAGCGTGTCGCTATTGACTGAACTAAGTGGCCTTGTTTGCTTACCGATACATATCTGAGAACTAGTTCTTGGTAATTTCATGGTACTAATTGGCTTAATTACGATTAAAGATTAATAGAGAAGGAATTAAATTCCAATGTATAGCCGAGTTAAAAGTAATTTCGAATCACTAAGGAAAATATTTTATTTTTGTTTATTAACGAACATAATATTTAACATAAAAAACACATATTTATTTGTAAATAATTAGCGCATAAAACGATTCAATTAGTTAATTATCGATAAATTAAGGCTAGGGTGAAAATTGACTTAATTAAGTAAATGATTTTCTAAATAACATAATAAATGAAAATATGTAACTCAAGATAATTTTTAAATTTCCTTGGTTTTTGCGGCTTCCGTTTATTTAATTTAATAATTCTAGAGAATAAGAGGAAGGACATATAAGAGGAAATATTTCAGTGTTAATAATTAAGTTAGGAAATGATGCTATTACTAATAAAATCGCCTTTAAATAAGCATGCAGAGATCTCATAAATGAGCCAACCGCCTTTAGATATCAGAGCTTTTCGTAGTCAAAGACCAGTAAGACTGTTTGCGTATGTTTAAGACCAAGGTTTACTCACAAGATACAAATATTTGCATGCCACTTGCTTGCGTTGGCACTGCTAGATAAAATTTGCAACCAACAGATGTTAAACACTCGAACTAGCTGGCTGCTCCCTGCACAACAGAAGCAGCAACTAAAACAATGCCAGCCAACGTGCAGCAACTGGCAAATGCATCTACTACTTAAACAATGCGTTTGAGATGCCAAGAAGTAAGAAGGGGTGTGGCTGAGAAATATTTGCTAGTTGGTGGTAGCATTAAGAAATGCCTGAAATAAACATGATTTTAAGTTATGAAGCAAAGGCCATTAATACGGCAAAAAGCAATTAGCTATGAAACAATATGAAATGCATTGCAATGGAACGTCAAGAAAATGAAACACGCCACAGACATAAATAATGGCTAGCACAAAATCGTTCATATTGTTTATCTTTATATTTTATCTGAACTGCCAGCAAGCAGTTGATAGTGTTTATCTAAGGAATTGGCAAAAGCAAAAAGTAGTAAAAACAATAGCAAGCGCAATAGCAAGTATTCTTTTGTTTTTGTTGGTGTTTTTGCTACTTCCTATAATTAAAACACTTTCGAAAATTATAACTGCGGCATAAACTAAGAGCCATTTACAGTTGCCAACAAGCAGTCAGAGGCTGGTGGTTATAAGAATATGGCCAAAACATAGGTCAACAAATGCATCATAGCTCTACCAAGAATTATATTTGTATGTATTTTGACCATTTATATAAGGCTAAGTGTCTGAAGTTCAAACAAGTGTCAGCCGGCTATTAATAATTATTTAGAATAGCAAAAAACAAAAAATTATTGTGTATGAATAGATTTATCTTCACAATAAATATGCTAATTTTTTTTTGTTTTAATGGCCTTAAAATGTCTTAACATAGCCACCAATCAGCCATTCAATTTTAGCTTGATGATGTCTGCTGATGTTTTTCTTTTTTCTTTTGTTAATTAATTAACTCATAAAACAATTGTTAGTGATTAATATTTAGCCATTGACAACATTAAAAAATTGTTGATATTTCTCATTAATATTGTTTAACATGTGTAATATTTGACCTTAGAGAAGAGTATTTTTTCTATTATCAAAAGTCAGCGCCTACATTGTTAATAAAAATCCCTTGATAGTGCAGATGGGAACATACAGTATTACCTCGAACTTACTATAAATTATTTGGCAGAACTATTTACTTTGGTATCAATTGTAGTATGTAATCATAAAGATGCACGTTTTTAGGAAAAGACTACAAAATGTTAATCAGCTGTCGTCATTGACTTTGATAACAATTAATATATTTGTAAAACGACCTATAAGGTCTTCCTGTTTAACCACCATTCTAGTCAACCGTAACTGGGAAAATAACAATTTTGGAGCAGCTTGATCCAAGGCATCGTATCATGATCTTACATTAGTTTTGTTGCTGCAGTTCACTACACTAAGGGAAATAACGCATATTAACATTATCCACGCCTGAGTATATATTTCATTTAAATATTTACGTGGACAAATCAAATATTTTCCTTACAACTCGTTTTTTTCCCGTATTTAAATTTTATTTATGCCACACACTGACACACATATTCCATACAGCTGCCAAGCAGCCGCCAAGCAGCAGCAGCATCGCACTCTGTTCCTGTGCGTTGAGTTTCTTCGTACCAGCAGTTGAAGGTCTTATAGTTCTCATTTAGTTAATATTTCAAGGGTAATATATCGTGAATATTTGGCAAATATGATTTGTGAGTGCGGTGGTGAGTGCGAAGCATGATGAATTCATGTAAGGTGGAGTGACAACTCGGTATTTTCTCAAGAATGTCACTCCACTCTACATGATTTCATCATGCATCGCACTCACGACCGTACTCAAAAATAATATTTTCACAAAAAGAAAATAATATATACCACTAAATGGCGTTTGATATGGACGCAGCTCGTGGGAAATATTCAAATAAATTGTTTTTCAATTTCAATATTTTTATATAAATTTTCCTTAAATGCGATAGTTTTATTTTCAAATAGTAAATATTTGAAAGATATTTAAATATATTCTTGCATAATTTGAATATATTTTTTATTAATTCTGTTTAAATATTTTATTTAATTAAAAAAGTATTTAAATAAATTTTAAATATTTACTCGCTTTTTGGATAAATTAAAAAAGTTTTTGGATAAATTTAATATTTTTTTCCCTTAGTGTAGCAATGCATTGGGTACTGAAGCAAAAAGTACATACAATTTTTTAAAAATCTTTCTTAAATATTCATTCCTTAGCCTTTTCTCATTTCCAAGTAATTAAAAATTAAATAAATTAAATTTCATAGACTATCTTTTAAGATTGGACTCATTTCATGCCAAACCGGCCCCTTAATTTGTTGATGTCACAGTATTAAAAAAAAATGTATATTCTTTGAAAGGTCTCTAAGAGGTGCATCAAATCACTTTTTTTTTTTTTTTTTGGAAAAATACGTATTTTTGTTGTTGTAGTAACATAAACACAGTACGAAAATTCATGCTTTTTCTGCTTTATGGTGATTTTTAAAAATTCATATCTCAGGACCCGAACAAGATATCTTCATTATTTTTTTTATTGAGTAGGGTAAAGATTAAGCTTACATAAAATTTTTTAAATTATGTAACGAGAAAAAAATTAAATTTTTTGGACTTTTATGGAAAAGTTGCCATTTTCGATATATTTTCCTTCTTTAAGCTTAAATAACGGTAAACCAAAAAACTCCTCGGTTTTCACCTTTCAGAATCGATAAAAAAAAATTGGTAGATCGAAGCATTACCAGAGCTATTAAATTTCTTGTAACAACACCTTTTGCATTTTGCATTAAGAACGTGGCATATACGAAACGCACAAACAAAAACATTAAGCCAATGCAACGAATAATAGCCACTGACTTTTGCAAATATTTGCTGTTGGGTTGTGGGTTGAAAATAAGATAAATAAACGCATTTTAGCGTTCTGAAGAGAACACTACATTTGATCTAAAATATGAGCAATGATTTGAACTCAGACAAAATATTACTCATGAGCGGGTATGGGCAAAACTACATTTAAAGCTTGTGTGTTGTTTCTGTGTTTGCCTTTTGTCTTTGCTCTGGGAGCTTTGAGAGCAAGAATTGTGAGCAAATGCTTGTGTAGCAACACAAAACGCAACAAGAAATCAAAGACAAAAGATAAACACAGAAACAACACAGAAGCTTTAAATATAGTGGTGCCCATACCAGGTAATAACGAATTGATATCATCCTATTAAAATCCTTAGATTTCGAAAATATTTTGCATCGAATTTCGAATTCGTTTAAAGGATTATATTGATGGAATTGACGAGTTTTTTGATAGTTCTTAGATAGTTCTTAGTTTAAAAGTTTCTTCATGTCAAATATGATCGATTTTACTAAAGAAAGATTGTGCCCATTCAAACAGTGCTCGAGGAGAATTAATGAGTAGTAAAGTTGTTGTTTATACGCTGCATGCTTGCTTTAAATGCCTGTCTTTTTACAACACCTCCGATTCCATAACAAGCCCCTTTGCCTTGAGATGTTGCAAAAAAATTCCAGTCTGCATCGACTCTAGTGTCTTTCAACTGGTTAGTTAAATTAACGAAATTACAGGGTGTTTTTTTTAGAGGTATAGAACTTCGAATTGAAATAAAACACAAGAAAATCGTTTTAATGTCCATCAATTTGACTTTATTGGAAGGATAATTTTATGCCATTAATGTTTAAATATGATTTCGGGCATGTGGCCGCCGCGGCTGGCTCGAATAAAGCCAATTCTACAGGTCCAATTTTCAACCACTTTTTCGAGCATATGGCCGTATGTCGGCAATAACGCCACGAATGTTGGCCTCCAAGTCCCCTAACGTTTCTGGTTTGTTGGCGTAGACGAGCGACTTCACATATCCCCAAAGAAAATAATCCAATGGTGTCAAATCACACGATCTTGGTGGCCAATTGACAGGTCCATTCCGCGAAATTATGCGCTCATCGAATGTTTCCTTCAATAAATCGATTGTGACGTGCGCTGTGTGGCATGTAACGCCGTCTTGTTGGAACCACAACTCATCCACATTCATGCCATCCAATTCGGGAACAAAATAGTCGGTTATCATGGCTCTATACCGGTCTCCATTAACGGTAACTGACTCTCCAGCATTATTTCGGAAGAAGCCTGGCCCAATGACTCCACCAGCCCATAGAGCACACCAAACAGTCAGTTTTTGTGGATGTAATGGCGTCTTAAGGATCTCATGTGGATTCTCTTCACTCCAAATGCGGCAATTTTGCTTGTTGACGTAGCCACTCAACCAAAAATGAGCCTCATCACTGAACAAAATTTTGCGATGAAAATCAGCATAGAGATCAATCTCATTTTCGGCCCATACACCAAAATCACGAAGCATTGCATGGTCTCGCGGCTTTAATTCTTGCACAATCTGGATCTTGTAAGGTCGCAAGCCAAGATCTTTGCGCAAAATCTTCCATAAAGTTGATGGACAAAGCTCCAATTGCTGTGCACGGTGGCGAATCGATTCATTCGGGTCCTCTTCAACATTTTGCTCTACAAAGGCAATTGTTTCTTCGGTGCGCACTGTTTGACGTCTCTGCGGATGCGTATTATCACATAGAGTAAACGTAGTGCGAAAACGACCCATGGTTAACCGAATTAATTGCTCTGATGGACGATTTTGTCGACCATAAAATGGACGGAGCTTGCGGTAAACTTCGCGAACTGAACCATTATTTTCGAAATAAATTTGCACGATTTGCAAGCGTTGTTCTTTTGTCAACCTGTTCATGATGAAATGGCAAACCAAACTGAACATAAATGACATTAGAGTTGCCAGATTTGACCACAAAATGCCAGTTTTATCTCTATTCGAAAAACAAACCCATAAAAAAAACACCCAGTATATTTATTTTTGTATTCCGATCCTACTCCGTCAGGAAAGTAACTGACCTTTTTATTTCGCTTTTTCCAAACAAGGAACCCTATCATTTTTATATTACAAAGACGTACCGAATTCGCGTCATGACCTAGTTTTTCCGATATGACCACAAGCTCAAATGTTTCAGCTCTCCATCTTTTTCAGCTATTAATCGTTTCATTTACGTACTCTCCATATAAAATTTGTTTAAACCTAATGAAAACCACGCCTGTCTCTCATGCAAAGTGACTATAAAAAAAAAAAAAGAAATCTCGAAAAATTTACAAAAAAACTTACCTAAACACTTTAAATTTTTAACAGTGTGAGTTTTGATATTACATACACACTCTAAGTTTGAAATTTGGAAAAATCGAATGATAATCACTCCTACCTTACATACAAAATGACGCCATCATGGTCAAATCTCAAAAATTCAACAAAAATTGATATTGAATTATATCTTACATATCCTTAAATTGAATTGATATTTAACATATAAACACTTTATATTTCTAATGTACAATGATGTTAAAATAAGATAAATTGACTAAGAACCACGCCTATCCCCCATACAAGCTGACCTCATAAAAATAATAAAACCTTCATGGATGACTTAAAATGGAAAATGCGTAACTCGTTGTTTTCGAAATTGAGTTTTTAATATATTCTATTAAACCACTCTCAAATACACCTCCTTTAAAAAAAGCAATGCGCTTTTTTTGTTGTTATTGTTGCCTATTTTAAATAAAAACTGCATTAAAAAAGTTTTTACATCCAAAGTTTTACAGATATTATTCTGTTCTTTTCTACACCTGCAAAGTAATGTGTACCTAGTGAACCAAAAGTTCCCTTTTTTTAATGAACCTTTTCAGGTCGAAAAATACATTTTTGACCCATTGAAGAAGAACAACTACTCCAGAGAATTAAAGGCATTCTGAGTTTTGCATTATTTTACCTGAACTTTCGGAACTTTTATGGAAAATTCAAAATTTCTGACTATATTTTTAATAAAGAAATTTATTTTTAAAAATATTTAATGCCTTCTAACTAACCTTTTTTGTTTACATATTTGCTCTGAATTTTGACTTTCTTTATGTAAAAAAAAATTGTGAAAATTTTTATAACAATTTTATTAAAATAGTGTTTGCATTGGTTCTTTTTTCAATTAAATCTCTTTCTTTAAAATTTTTATCTATGTAAGTTTTACAATTAAGCTCCTAATACTTTCAGGATAAATAAATTATTGTTAGATTTTGAACCGTGTAGAAAGTTTAAATTCCTTGCTCTTAAACTTCAACTTAACAATGTCAAAAAACAAAACTGTTTTAATTCCGTATTGTTTATATGTATATAAAAGTTGCTATATATTTTCCAATGAGAGAATACAGTTTACTTTCTCGTATCCAGATTATGTCATTTACCCCTTCATCAGCTGTATCACGAAACAAGGCATGAACGAAAAAAATAGAAATAATCGGCACTACATTTTGCCAAACAAAACATATTGCTTCTCGTGTCTTGCTTATCGTTAGTGTGCTTTTTCGTGATACGGAATAAAGGGGTTAGTATATATTTCATTTTTTAAAATAAAATGATCTCCAACTTTTAATTGCTCTTTACATGTTACGCTTCAATATGAATTTTAATTTATAAATCCGATCGTTAAACTTTTTATATCATACTTAGATGATGAAGAATAAAAATTCCTGTATCATACATATATGTCAATATGTTTGTCTGTCATCATATTTTAATTCTACCATTAGCTATCACATTTACACTTGTTACTTTGTATATCGTCATCATCATTCTCATCACTCGTTCATCTTTCTGTGGTTGTCATCATATATGCAAATTAGGAAACTTTTCCAATGAATTTTTTACTCTTTCTTGCCTTTTTTAATTGGATCATTTTCCTTAGTTTAAATTGTTGCTGCGTCTGAGCTATAAGGGAGATTTTTAAGTCATATCAATATCATTTTTTAACTGTTTTCATAAACAGCCCAAGTGTTCATGCGCTCAATTCGAGGAATGACTGTACGAATTGATAAATTGGCTCATTTTAATTTATTACCAAACATCTCATAGATGAACTTGTTAAACATGAGTTTAATATTAATTAGATTTGAAGTTGGATAAAATGAATAGTTACATCATTGTTAATAATGATGACTTAGTTGGTGAGGAGAATGCTGAAGCAGACTTTTTTCTGTTTGTGCTGAGAAATAGCTAAAGTGAATATATGTAGGAAAATTTGAAGATCACATTTGAATCTCACAACATGTTAGGATATTCTTTCAACGTTGTTAGGCGGCTTCTAAGGAAAATTCCGAAAATTAATCATTGTAATAACCGAGTGTCGGTGTTTGAATTTAAATCTCACCATATGTTCATAAATTCTACCATGCCGTAGAAATGCTAGCCCAGACAGTCATTGAAACTGCTATCTCACAAATTAAATAAACATAAACAGACATATGGTTGTTTGTTTATTTATCACCAGTATTTTTTTCCCCATATTTAAACGAAATCAGCTTTATTATAAATAACATAACGCAATGAAATCAGTGTTCAACATTAATTAAACTCAAAAGTCAATGCAACCAGACACAAACGACCTTGCATATCCGTCCGGCATGTCACATGCAATAAATTTACTGCTCAAACACATTCAAGTCATGCCGTATCGAGCGCCTGCGGCAGATATCAGCTATATCGAAATTCTTTAAAGAATACACAAATAATAAAAAAAAATAAGAAGAAGAAGAAAAAACTAAGAACCCAACCGTCTCATAGGTGAACATCGTTAATCAAATTTCCATCCAAGGTAAGGAAAGGTAAGGGTTGTGAGGGCAGGACTTGTGCCACAACGATCAGGGAATTACAAACATCTTGACACCAATGGTCAACACATGCAATAACAACAACAGCAACACAAACAACAGCAACAACATCAACATGCCAAAAGTGCGTGTCGCATGTTAACCGCAGTGCACAGTTGAACTCGCAACCCACTCACAACATAAACATCAGCAGCACTAAGATGTATGAATTGAATTCATACATCTTTTGGTCGCTGTTGCTGTTGCTGTTTAGTGTAAACAGCCTGTGGCGCAATTCAATAAAATCTGATAAATCAATAATTAAAGCTGTATAAATCGCAATAAACGATTCTAAACAACAACAACAACAAACCACTTGTGGTCCATTGGGGCGACACTTTATGACAGTGCATTCAAAATAGACAACTTCATTAGGAGTCATATTTTTAAATTAAGTAGAAACTGAAATATATTAAATTAGGTCCTGCCAATGTTAAGAATATGATAATAACAAGAACATATTTAATAGTAAATAACACATTAAAAAGTGTCAGTCCTTAATTAACACCATTTTTATAGCATTCGTTCGAAGTGGGCATTAAGCAATAATAATACTAAATATATCTTAATATTTGTAGTCGAACCTATTTATTGATTTGCGTTTTAACCTGATTTCCCAATTTTTCAAATAATGCTCTGAAGTTCGGATAGAAGACAAAAGATGGAGTCTTTAGAACTATTTGATCATCAATCCCAAAATTTTCAATCATAATTTTTAACCAATTCCTTTATACTATATAAGCAAATATCCACATGGAAAGAAAAACACAAGGCATTCTATGCTTGAATCAAGCAAATAGTCAATCAGTTTGCAATCAAGCGAAAATTTCTGAAATCAAGCATTATTTTTCTAGAATTGACCAAATTGAAAATACATGATATTAAGAAAAAAAATGTTTCATTCACGAAACGTTTGCTTGAAACGCAGGAATATTTTTTCTAGATTCAAGTCTAATTTGCTTAAAGTGAGAAAAATTTGCTTGATTCAAGTTAACAATTTGCTCAAAATTAGAATAATTTGCTTGATTTGTGAAATTGATTTTCGATGAATTGAGAACAATTTGGTTAATTCAAGTAAACAATTTTATTTATACTAGAATGTTTTGCTTTATATTAGAAACTAAATTTTCTTATTATAATGAAAATCCTTCAGCAAAAATTTAGGATGTAGGATACCCGATCATAAAAACACTACTCTAATATACTAAATATATCTTGTAAACGCTTACATGTTTTTAAGTAAAGTAACAAATAAGACACTGCGCCTGCCGTGTCCACCAGTTTGCCCATCCTCACCATCTTAAACATGTTTTCATGTAAACATGTTGTGAATTATAAGCATGCCAATATAAGTTTTAGTGAGAAAAATTTGCTTGATTCAAGTAAACAATTGGCTGGAAACTAAAATAATTTTCTGCCATTGCAGATATTTTCTTGATTCAAGTCTTCTTCCAAGTATTTTATTCTTGTTTCAAACAATCAGTTATTTTACTTAATTTTAGAAATAAATGCTCATTATAAATTTATTTTTCTTAATTTTAGTTTTTTGTGCTTGATTTGAGCAAATAAGGCTTAATTTTAACCTTAGACCCGTTTACATGTTTTACAACTTAATCCCGTTTATCTAAGTCATATTGACCCGTATGTCATATTGATCTAAGTCATATTGACCATATTGACCCGTAGTGTATTTTGTATGGAAATTGTCTATTTTTCAATCAGATAAAATTAAAAAGTGCTGTTATTTCATGAAATATGAATTTTAGTATTTGTTTTTTTTAAAATATATGTTTGCACAAAACATTTGCATTTTACATAACTACGGTTACATTAATAACCGATTGATAAATCCGATTCGATTGAGCTGCATTTGATGAGCTAGGCATTGGTAGATCTGCCCTATCATTATCATCGTTTTCTTCCAATATATCAGGTTCTTTGTATTTATGAAGATAACACGATTAACATGCACGAACATAAAGCAAAGGTCAAAAAAGTTTTAAGCAATGGTCACACACAGCAGACGTTTTATTATCCTTTGTTTTGCTGTTATCCTTATATGCTTCGCATCTACGTCGTGGTTTCTAATCCAGTAAATACAGTGAATGAAACAAGAATGAACAACATTCATTTGAAATTGAAATTGTTTATTTATTTTTTACCTAAACTTGTGGCATTCGAAGCGATTCTGTAAAGCGTTTTAGATGCATACCAATCAAACTCAAAGCAATTCTTAGGCCGTGTGCTATCCGAAAACTTTTTACTCGGATGATGAAATTTTGACAATCTGAATAAGAATATTTGGCAGATGTGAGATGTATATGACTGTCAAAAATTCATGTTTTCTCAGGGGCTGGTGAAAATTTTGACAATCGCCAAGAGAATTTTTGACACAAGCAAAAATTATTGATTGTTTGGTATGTTCGGAGTGTTGCATCGCTTTTCCCATTGATTTTTAGCATGATATAACTCAAATACTAAAAGTCAACACAAAAGAGAACACTGAACATGCACAACAGATCTATAAAAAAGCGTGTTTTCATACGTGTAAGTGTACATAAGTGTGAAAAGTACATGCGCCAACAACAGAATAATGCTGTCTCTCACTTCCAATGTACTCACAGTTGCAAAAAATTTAGAGAGGATTGCACAACAGCAAAAAATAGTGAAAAGGGTACTACAAAAATTGATCCTTCATACAAATCGTATGGTAGAAAATGTCGGGTTATTTTGACCCAGATAAACGTATAGTGCACATGCCAGTTTTTTGTCTCTGCTATGCACATATGTCACATATGTACAATTTTTTCATTCTGGTTGCAAAGATAAAAAAAGTTCAACAAATAAAATAATATTTTTTTTTTTAATTTTTGATTTTTAGTACGTTTTTTTTTTTTTTTGCAAATGAAAAGTGCGTTGGGAAAATATGACACCATCAACGGCTTTAAGGTTAAATATTCTTAGATAAAGCACAATATTTATTTATATTGTAATACAAGAACATTATTCCTGTCCATTATCATCAAGTCCTAGGCTTTAAAATCACTGATCCAATATCCAGTATTGGAACCTTAACCACTCTGTTTCATAATCTGAGAACCATAGTGTTCTTAACGATAACCATCAGGAGGATCTATCTTTTCATTTTGATGCGAAATCTTTAATTTTAAAAAAGTAATGTGATATGGCTTCATAAACCCGGTTAATTGGGTAAAAAGTTATAGCGCAGTGCAACATTAATACGCTTTTTTCTTTGTGCTTGAAAATTCGAGATTATCTAACGAAATCCGTATGTTCTAGAGAAAAACTGAAATATACAAAGAGCCCATTACTCTGCCCCAGGTGCGATATGTTAACGCCTTGTTTTGTCCATGACTAGAAATTAATGAAAAATCCCGGCTTGATTGCTCTAAAACAGTGGGGCCCAAGAAATTTTAACGCGGGCCAATGCTTCAAAAAACAAAACAAACACAAAATGTTGCTCATCGTTGCTTTTGACAAAAAATCAAATAAAACAAAACAAAACAAAAACAATTAGGTACAATGCAATAAAATTACATATCACTGTCAGTCATTTTGACTGCCAGTCTTAATTTCTATTACAATAACAATGCTTGCATGAAAAATTTCTCGACACACAAGTAACGGGACAATCAGCTTCAGCATCGACATCATCGAGTGTGCATTTTTTATTTTCGCCTTTGTTTTTGTAAAGTTCGCTGAAAAATGTGCTCAACACTGAACGAGTGCGGTTTGTGTTGTTGTTTTTTGCAAGTGTTCTTTGATTTTGGCTCATCGCAAAGACAAAATTAAGATAGAAAAAACTTGTATGAAGAGCTACGCAGGCCATACGGGGCACTCCGTGGGCATGATTGCTCTAAAAAATATCCAATTATTCGTTTGTATCTTAACTTTAATACTGGCTCTGATTTTGGTTGAACCCTGGTAAAAATGTCAAAGTTTTGAATCATGCTAAGATGACCTATTTTATCCATACTAACACATTTACTCACATCGTTCGCTAATGAAAATAACAGTTCTATTGATATTATTATGGTCATAATTGAAGTTTTTAAGGTTTTTGCTTCCGCTTCACCATGTTTAAGCTAAAAACGCAAAGCGATTCAGTGAATTTCTGATGCACGCATTCAATGTTGTTTGAGTGTCCCATCGGACATGAAAGGATAAACTGATTCTCGAAATAATTTCACCACAAATATTTATCGCTTCAAATATTTTGCCCGTATCTCCTTTTACGGAAGTTGAAGACAGGTCTACCAGTAACTATTTTTCTGCTCTAGGCTTGTCTGAAGTTAAACACCCCACTGGGCCTGTTCCTCGAACTGTGAACAAATGACTCCCAATTGTATGGCAAACATCATTAAAAGAATTCCTTAAATTAAATCAGTTTTCTTGCTATTGACTGCTCGCAACTCACCTGCGCATGGAGGCACAAGAACCCGTAGGTGTTACTCTGATCGCCTTGTTGCCCTCTAGGACACACTCACAAACGCACTCGTAGGTGCAAGCTTCGAATGACCATGATTTCATGCTGATTTTCTGATGCCAGCAGCAGAAATTGTGACTTCATGTTGTCAGTTGCAATTTATTACAATGCATTCATTCTGCAGAGCATGGCTGAACGAAGACAGGCCTGGACACTAGCTGCACTGATGCCAATTCTTAAGTGTCTTTCTGGCTGTAAATATTTTCATTCTTTTATTATATTTATAGCGCTCTTAATTAAATCAAGCTGCATGTCACGTGATTTGAATATAGCTGCAGGACAAAATATTTGAATTTAATGAGGCAGACAAGCATTGAGGGATGTTGCTAGTGTTGCGGGCGTGTCAATAAAGAACAACAACAGCATCAGCAACACCAATATTACGACTCTTGTAAATACAACCTCATAAATGCATAGAATTAGGCGTTCAATCGTTGTGTTTGATACTTAAAATTAATTATCTTGATGTATCCTGCTGGCTGTTCACAGTATTTCATAATAAAATAAATTGTTGTGAGACATGTTGAGAATGTTCTGTTGCAATGCAATGAAAGCCATGCAATTTCATGCAATCAATAGATAAATATTAACTCCCGTTGTTTACGACTCATTATTTCTATGATGAGGAAACTTTTAATGTTAGTCGGAAATTTCGAAGTGTTGCCGACAATTTCTAGAAAAGTATGTTAAAATATAATAAAAATTTCTAAGAATGGGCAATTACGAAAGTGATGTGTTCGTTCAGCAAATCGAATGTTTTGAAACAAATCAAACATTTAGCAATTTTATTCATTCCCAGAAAAAGTTACAAAATATTTTAATATCCGTTTTGCTCTCAGGCTGCTGTTGTTGGAAGTAATTAGAAGGAAGCACAGAGGGTGTGCTGCAGCAATATAAAAAATAAAAAAAAAAAAAACTAAAGAAACATGCATGAAAACGTCTGAATAAAACTACAGGTTTGAAGCACATTTCTACACATCCACATTTCTACACATTTGTACAACGTGCAAAACATTAACACTGTATTTTTTTAATATTTACATTTAAGTTTTTCCTGTTGCACGCTAATGTTCAATCATTTGATCAACCTCAACGCTACGCAACTACCTGCACATCAGCGTTCATTCAGCCGTTGAGATATTTCATCTACTCGACTGCTATCAGCCGTTTATTTAGGTTAAAGTGCAAAAGATTCCGCATTGAAAGCAAAACTGTGTGTATGTGTGCCAAGCTTGCAACAGCTCAAAAAACTAAACATACATGAAAGTTGCGATTTACAGGTGATCGACTATTTTACTCGAGACTTGTTTATATCAACAGCAGCATTCGTGAAGTGGTTTAATGTTTACATTGTTTAAGAAATTTGTTTAGATTGTCTAAAGCACTTCAATGAGATCATATTAAAAACTGCGAGTTAATTATTTATATAAAAGAACATTTCCTAAGAATCTCTGTCAATAAAATTCTTGCGAGAAATCGCCATTCAAAAACGCGATGTATTTACGTCATAGTATTTATTTTTAATTTTTACTGTGAATTCACCCAAATAAAGTCGTTATGCACTTCGTTACTAAACGTTGCTATGTAGGAGTTAAAGTCCTTGAAAAATTAAATGACTTCTCGATTTTTAAATAAACAAGAAAATTATTTGTAAAGAGTACATTTTAAGCCAGTACTAACTTCAGGCAGTTATAGCTGTCAAACCAATTATCTGATTACAAATCATCAGTGTAATTTTTATTCAATAGTCTTTGCAATTTTATCATGATGACATACACGCTTCAACAAAGTAACCATTCGAATATTTTAAAATTCCAATTTCAATGAACAGGTATTAGATCCGGTGTTTGATTGGAAATCTGTGTTAGCGCTGCTCATTTTTGGCTCAATAGGCATGTCAATAAAAAAAATTGTCGAATTTGGAGCAAAGATAATTCACATGAGACTATCGAAAAGGCATTACATCCTCAAAAATGTACTGTTCATGTACAGAGCAATCATCGCACTATATACTCTTAGAAAAAATTCGGTATCTTCGATAAGCTTCGTCTCTCAGATGATATGCCGTGGTGGACATGTAGCCAAAATTGTATTTTAAATTAATTGAACAATGTATTCCTTCGATTTAAAATAAACAAATGTATATTTAATGAAATTTTGCGTGTTTTGCTCAAAATCAAAACTAAAACTTATGTAAAAAATACCCCCTATAGAAATAGAAGCGAACTATTCCCACAAAATAAAGGTTTAACATAAATTTCACTAGAACACGAGCCTCTTTCTCTTTTGATTAGTTCAACGCTGAGCTTAGGCTACTTCCAAATGTCGAAAATATCAAAACAGTACTAAGGACTAAGCTTCTTAACTATCCCAGATTTTTTTGTTAGTCACCATGGGGTTTAAAAATTCAATAACTTTTTCATTTGTATTTTTTTTTATTTTTTTTTCAGATTTTAAAATATACAAAATGGAAATTTTTTACACTAAGTATGGAAAATAATGTCATTTAAATGACCCCCGTTGTCAGCATCGCAATGATGAGCCCGTTTAGAGCATTTTCCATAACATCTTTTAAAATTTGGCTGTAGCTCTCAAATTTCTGCAACAATGTTAGCCTTGAGTTCAAGGATTGTCTTGGGCTTGTTCACACATACTCGCTCCATCAAATAACCCCAAAGAAAATAGTCGGGTGCTGACAAATCTGGCGAATGCGCTGGTCAACTAATTTCCAAATTTCTATATATTATTCGCTCTCCAAAATTTTACTTAAAAGTGATATTGTGTCTCGGGCAGTGTGGGCAGTAAATCCATCCTGCTGAAACCACAGCTCAGGTCTATTTTCAAGAGCAGGACGTAAAAAATTATCATAAACCGATACCCATTTACGGTTACAGCACTTCCATCTTCATTTTCGAAGAAGTAAGGCCCAATGATATTTTCAGATGTAATGCGTTGATGAATGGCTCTTAGATTTTCAGAAACTCAGAACCTACACTAAGGGGAAAAAATATTAAATTTATCCAAAAACTTTTTTAATTTATCCAAAAAGCGAGTCATTTTTGCACCAATAACGCATTTATTTAAATCGACCACGTAAATATTAAAAATTTATTTAAATACTTTTTTAATAAAATAAAATATTAAAATATTTAAAATAAAATTAATAAAAAATATATTAAAATTATGCACGAATATATTTAAATATCTTTCCAATATTTACTATTTGAAAATAAAACTATCGCATTTAAGGAAAATTTATATAAAAATATTGAAATTAAAAACAAATATATTAAAATGTTTCCCACGAGATGCGTCCATCAAATGGCATTTGTAAGTATATTTTATTTTTTACCTTTTTTGTTCTCTAATTTAAACTATTTTGACAGTAAACTAGAGAAACTAAAATTGAAAAATAAAATACCAAAAATATGCAGGCAAATGACAATCGGTGCAAGACATTTTTGAGAAAATGTCCGGTTGTCACTCAAACCCTATTTACTTTGCGATCATCAATCGCACTTACAAAAAAAATTGGCCAAACATGCGGCTATATTTTCCTTGCAACAATAACTAAATGAGAATTATAAGAACTAAGGTTGCCACTGCAAGAAATAAAATGCAGGAACAGAGTGCGATGCTGTTGCTGCTTGTCGGAATATGTGTGTACGTGTGCGATGCTGTTGCTGCTTGCTTGTATGGAATATGTGTGTACGTGTGTGGTATAAATAAAATTCAAATACGGGAAAAAAACGAGTTGTAGGGAAAATATTTGATTTATCCACGTAAATATTTAAATAAAATTGATACTCAGGCGTGGATAATGTTAATACGCATTATTTCGCTTAGTGTACAGTTCTGCTTATTAACAATGCCATTCAAATGAAAATGAACTTGATCACTCATAATAGGATTTTCAATAAAGTCGATTTCATTTCTGGCCAACTGTTGAAATTGAACTGCAAAATTTAGACGTTGCCGCTGATCTACGGGTTTTAATTCTTGCACCAATTGTGCCTAATATGGGAATAACAGTAAATCTTTTTTTTAAAATGAGCCGCAGTGACGTACAAGCCATTCCTAGCTGAGCAGAACGTCTTCTGTTAGATGTTTCTGATGCTTCATTGACACTTTGCTCTACATGTTCAATATTTTCCGCCGTGCGAATTAAACGAGGTCCGTTAGTTCGAGGCAAATCTCTATAGATGCCATAGAGTCAGTTGTGTGTTCAGTTTTTAATTTTTATATAAATTGTATTTAAAATCGATATTCTATCATGTAAAATAGTACTAAATTTTATTAAATGCATCAACCAATTGCATTTTTTTTTCGAATCGAATGTTAGACCAAGAAAATTGACAGATCATTAACTTTGACCCTGAACAAATTGCTTGTCTGATCTCACCCATGGATTTTCTCTTGATAAGTCAGTGACTAAACTTAAACTTTTTTAGTTTCAATGTTGAATTATGCAGCACTGGAGATATGAGTAGATAAATGCTCCTTTACCTAGATAAGATTTTTTGTTTTTTTTTTCCCCCACCAGACACAGAAAATTTTTTCATTTGAACTTAATTTTTCTGATCGGTCGTCAACTCTCTGCAGACAATGACAAACCGCAGATAGTAAACAATGCCATGTAAAGCTTCTTCACAACATGCACATTACCCGTTCGGAGTCGGCATTAAACTAGTAGGTCTAGTTCTCGATCAATTGTATTTTCAAGGGTTGAAATGGCCAGTTTATTATTAATTATTTAACTTCTCCAGCAAATTTCAAATTATTTCTTTATGGAAAAACGAACTAATTTGTCCATTCCGTCACCTAAATAATGCTAATGGTGGTCTCTGAAGTAAAAAGAACCTATAGTTCGGATGTTTTTAGCGAATTCAACTCCCGAACTTAGACTATCAATGTATCATTGGGAAAAAACACACAGCATAATGGATCCGTTCCAAATCCGTTATGAGTGCGTTAGCGAGGAATTTGCTCATTCATGTTTCGACGGCCCCTTTTCAAACCCTTTACAACTCCGTCAATGCAATGGTCACAACATTAAAATAAAAGGCAGTTTTCACGTTGTTATCAAATTTTTTATTGTATATTCAATGGATCAGTGATAGGAAATACAATTCTATACAGAGTTGAGAAAAAACAGTTTGCGTTTTTGAGAGGAATTTCATTCGAAAACGGATCAGTTTCGGATAAAATAAACGAAAAAGTAAGTCCATCTCGAATTTAAAACGGATCCGTATGGGATACTGGATAGTTAAGCCAAATAATGTCTCTGTTATGTATTGCAGACAATTACGATGCACTCGTCAAAATACTATGTAAGCAAGTGTTAATACCCTTTGGCGTAGCTGTCTGGTGCTAATCAAGATGCAGACGTTACCACTTCTTCCCATTAAGCTTCAACTTTTGAACATACTGTGTGTTGTGTACATACTCGTATAATTCTAATTCGCTGTTATAATTCTCAACAAGTGTGTATTTGGTTTACTTTGAAGCATTGTGTCAAATCGCTTTTCTTATGCAAATCTATAGCGTTCCCTTAAACAAAAAAAAAAAAAAAAAAAAAAAAGTAAAAGTTTTCACGTATGTCTGAAGAATAACAATTCTCTGCATGCTAAGACTCAAATATTAAGATACTTCAAACGAAAAAATCATATCGGCAACTCTTCATAAGTGGCTATTTTACGAGCGTGTTCGCATTGTAACACTTTGAAAGGCACAAATTTTACGACTCACTACTTCCGAGGAACATTAAACATAGCCCCAGCTAAGCCCAATAAATTTCAGATACATGTGTATGGAGTAAATTTATTTCGGCTATACAGCATATCTAATTTGTAGGGGGTATATTAAATAGATTTTTATAGCATTACTGCTGCATATATTTGTAAGAGTTTGTGAAAGTGTGTTTTTGGTTGTCAGTTGCTTTGGTACATAAAAGGATTTCGAAGTCATAAACAAATAAAATTTTATTTCGGCGTCATTGTTTATACTTTGTTACGCTTTGTCTTGCTTTGGCAGCACTGTTCAAGCAACATGCAAGTATAACGCTGATGCAAGTGTAGCATTTAAGCATTTTTCCATTATTATCTAAAGTTGGAGTTTCTTTTGCGGAAGGGTGTGAATAGGTCTCGTACTCGTCTATAAGTACAAAAGAAAGAGAGAGAGAGAGAGAATGAGAGTGACTTGGCTACATTACAAGCATTCTTTTTGAATTTTTTTTTAGTTGCTGTTAAATTTTTAGTAGTTTTATTGTCTGTGAAGAATTCCGTCCGCCATTAAATATTTTAATTGCACTCGTTTTTCCGCTCAGCATATTTGTAGACGTTTTAGTGCCGCAGTTAAAGGGAAAGAATTTTACAGTTAAGCTGCCCTAAATATTAGCACCAGCACTGCGGCATGAGTGATAGTTTTTGTTATGGTTGCGGCATCTGAAGAACTAGTTTCGAAGTCTTACGAGGCGAAGAAAAGTAATTTCACACACATAGCTTAGCAGTGTTTACACGGAGAGAAAAAAAGCAATAATTCTATGTTTGTATCCAAGAATGATAGAAACCAGATTACGCGTTCCACAAACGAGAGAGAGAGAGAGAGCATGACGTCACAAATGATATTGTCAGACTTTAGAATAATTTTGCTCCCTCACCCACGTCTAAATATTTTTTTCTTATTTTTCATAATGTGTATATGGACCTCTTTAACCCATTGGTACAAAAAATTTTGTCAGTCTTGAATAGTTTAGGAGATAAAAATGTTGAAAGTTTAAAAAATTCATATTTTTCGTATAAGAAAATATTCATATTTTTTACAGAAGAGTAGATATTTTTACTTTACTTTTTCGAAAGAATTTATTTTCTAATTCGTCAATTTGCCTAAAATATCGCAAATTTGCATACGTTTTTGTCAAGCAAAAGTACTGTGTGACGTCATGCACTCAGTTGAAAAAGAGAGCATTAATTAACGGGACTGCGGAACGCGTAATCTTGTTGCTATCATTCTTGGCTTGAATTATGGTATAATAATACAAAAGGAAGCATTGACAGTTGCTTGGGAAAACATCTCCTGTCAAAAAATATACTCAAAAAAAGAGCGCTCTCAATCCGCCATTGAAAACACATGCAATGTTGAAAAAGTTGAAGTGAAAAAAACAACAACCACAGCAGCTGCAGATGTATTTCCACAAAAAGCTGTTTTTGACAGGAGATGTTTTCTTGTAGAAGAGAAGATAAGCAGTTGTCAATGCTACCTTGTATTATTATACCATGGGCTTGAATCAAGCAAGTATGCTATCAGTTTAAACTCAAGAGTATTATTTTGCTAGAATTGAGCTAAATCAAAACACATGATATTAAGAAAAAAATTCTCCATTCAAGAAACATTTGTTTAAAACTCGAGAATATTTCTTCTATATTCAAGACTAATATTTGCTTGAAGTGGGACAAATTTTGCTTGATTCAAGTAACAATTTGCTGAAAACTAGAATAATTTGCTTGATTAAAGTAAACAATTTCCTTAATACTGGGTTTTCTGCTTGATATTAGAAACTTAATTTTCTTATTATAATAAAAATCCTTCAGCAAAGATGTAGGATGTAGGAAATCTACCATAAAATACTACTCGAATTATTTAAGTTTTCAACAAATTGTTTACTTGAATCAAAGCATTTATTTTTTTTCACTTAAACTGATATTGGCATGCTTATAAATCATATGCACATGACAACATGTAAGTCTAAGTAAAGTAACAGATACTGCGCCTTCGAACCATGCCATAGTTTGTCAATCCGCACCATCTTAAACATATTTTCATGTTAACATGTTGTGAATTATAAGCATAAGTTGCTGAAAATAAAAATAATTCTCTGCGATTGCTTAAATTGAGAAAATATTTTCTTGATTCAAGTCTTGTTCCAGGTTCTATCAAGTATTTTATTCTTGTTTCAAGTAATAATTTATTTTGCTTAATTTTAGAAATAAATGCTCATTATAAATTTATTTTTCTTAATTTCAGTTTTTTGTGCTTGATTTGAGCCAAAGAGCTTTAATTTTAAATTTTCTTAGAGCAAGCGAAATATTAATATAAGAGTATTTTTTCTCTCCGTGCATTACTTGGTTGTAGAATGTTTTTGTTTTGTTTTTGGAAATCGGAAAATCTATAAATATGAAAAGTTATAAATAGGAATAACATAAAATAAATATGGACTATGCCCATAAAAATCTAAATGAAAAGCTAAGTTCAACCTAAGAACATAGCACAAAAGTACCTTTATTGTTTTGACTTGAGACGGCTTTTCTTTAAAGAACACCAGCGGAGTGAAGAGGAAGCCCATTTGTAAAAACTTTTAAATGTATCAATTCGATTTAAATAAGAGCAAGAGGAATAGCAAATATTTCGTTATTGTCCTTCGTTATGCTCAACAAAGTCCTCATTATAAAGTTCAATATTTAATTAAATTGTTATGCAGTCCAACCCCACTCAAAAGTGGTTTGTTTACATTAGCTTGAGCATCGTCAAGATGTAGCCTGTCAGCGTCCAGCACAAACTTCACAAAACCACAAAATTATATCTTCACATGTCGGCCTGTCTGTTTGACCTCATATCTACTAAAATCACAACTGTTCTGTATGTGATTTGAACCCTTTTGTGTCAACAGCAGCATCAACAGACACAGCAAAGTTCATCGAGAACGTCTTGACCATCAGCTATTTGCACGACCCCAACTGCATTAACCCAACTTAAGGTGCTCCAAGAAAAGCCTTCTGCTGAAAGCTTAAGTATTTAAGTTGGCTTAACCAATTTGAATGTATCTTAGAAACACACACATAACATACATACACTCACAAACACACAAAAGTAAGCATAAAGTCGAAGCGATAGAAAAAGGTTTTCGGACCTTTTACTGCTCAAATCCAGACATATTTATAAACATTTGAAGAACGTTGTGGAAAATACCGGATAGTTATACTCGTAAATCCCAACAGTGGATTTAGAATTTAAGGAATTATTTAAAAGAGCATTAATGAGTGAAAATTGCTGTAAAGAAGCGTTCTTAAAACTAAATATTGATTCTAATGTGCGTCACCTTTGTGAAGTTTCAGAAATTTCATATGGAAAGGATTTAACAGTCATATTTAACATATAAGGCTATAAGCCTTGTAACACAAAAGAAAAGCTTTGTTCTTTGTTTTTAAATCTTTCTTGGAGAACCACAATTTTGAAGAACCGAAATAGAACAAAGGGAATGGTTTCGACTTATCTTTGCACAAATTTTGATTTGTACACTGTAAAAAAAAAGATTAGTTCAAAATTGAACACAATGTGTTCAAAAAATGTGTTCATAATTTGACTTTTTTTCATACGTTTTTCAAAAGTTTTAAACACATTTACTCTTACTTTGACGAAATTTGTAGCAAGCTATTTTTAAATACAAAATTCGTCAAATTAATAACAATTGTCGTCAATTTTAAAACATTTTTTTTTCTGTGTAGAAATTCTTATAGCAATTGAGGCGTTAGACCTTACAGGCGTTGACACTGGCAGCTGATTCTCCCTCGAAATCTTGACATAAGGTCAGTATCATACCTCCGCGGAAAGAAATGACTCGCTTTAGGCTTGAACAACGTTAGGAAATATTGGAAACTTATTTCCAAAGCGAGTGCTCTGTAGGCTAAACAGTGCGTTATTTGAAAATAAGGTTTGGCCGAAATAAAACACCCACCGCGCCTGATGTACTTAAGTTTGTGCAAAAAGTTCATGAAACTGGTATGCTAGTAGACAACAATCATGGTTCCCGTCGTCGTACGATGCGCACAGACGAGAATGTGGCCACAATCTATGTTTTGCGCATCAAATTCCCAAATCGTGTTATCAGCCGTATTGGCGATGTCAATTGACCGCCTCGGTCAACTGCGATTTGACCTCTTTGGACTTTTTTTTATTTGGAACCGTGAATGACCGATGAATGACGATTTAACCACATAATGGGAGGTTCTAGTAGAAGTCGACGGAAAATTATTTTTTTTTGTTTTTTGCTTTATTTTCATCCTTAGGATCTTGAAAATATGTAGTCAATAGGATATTTCCGTATCTAATTTATCTTACGAGTCATAACGTATTAGTCTAGAGAGTGCGTCGGCCAAAAAACAGGTATAAATCCGCGCTCGGAGCAGCTCCGAGGGACGGGCATCTTTGACTACCTAAGCAGTGACTATCTCAACGAATTTCTGTATATTCCTCTCTATTGTGTGCTCGTATATCTGCGTACCCTCGGTCGGATTAGCGTTATATATAATTGGAGGTAAAGGCGCAGGGAAATTGACAGACAAATCAATAAAGGTTTGACTTTGTACTATGGACTTGCCATTAGAAGACACCCTGATTCGGCCGTAGAGATGAAAAAATCTGTGTGGGCAACGTTCGATCACAAGTGTTCTATTTTTGAAGAGCCGAAATATGAAAACTGTCCACCAGGTTAAAACAGTTGGTGTAAATGGCGTGTTGCAGAAGCCAAGAATGAACTCGCCGATTTCCACCATGATCCTGGCCTTGAAAAATCGGTTCAAGAAGCAATTTGACGCGTATATGAAGCTCTTTCAAGTAATAATTTACTGCAAAGATGCACAGGTAGAAACTCGCAAAACAACAATGAATGTTTTTGTTGAGATATTTAAGTCTATCACTTTAAGAAGACTTTATGAGATCTAAGATGCCATCTGAATGTGAATACGAGCTTTAATATAATAGAAAATAAGAAATAGTAAACACCCCCAAAACTTATTGCTTCCTGTCTCACTAGCCTCACGGAAGTAAAGTGTCTAATTTTTGCTTAAACCTTATTTAATATTCAAAACACATTAATTGAATAATTAAATTTATAATTTTAATTTATAATTAATATAATCAATTTATTATTAAATAAAGAATATAAATAATACAACGTTCTTTTTGTGTTCACACTGAGTTATCTAAAAGAAATAACAACACTCTTGTTTGTGAAAACTGGTACCCAAACACCTTTATTGTGGCGAACAAACTATCAGAATAGCAGCATATCCTTCCGGTATCTTAAATGAAGGCTATTCATCCATATTAAAAACTATGCAGGCATTAGGAATCGTCATCGAGACAATCTGCGTAAACTTCGCTGCGAAGACTGACGACCGACGTGTTAAGTCAGCGGAGGAGAAACTCTCGGAGTTCGCAAAAAAAAAGCCAGTATTGAAATACTTGGCGTCCTGGTGCAGCAAAACATGCTCTTTAAGGATGAGGAAGGGACCCTGTATGGTGCTGGAATAGCTGATTAGATGTGTCAAAAAAACAAACATTACTTACGATTTTTTCTTTGTCAAACTTTAAACGCGTATTTCTCGAAACACCTTTTTCCGCACTGTACACGATTCCTCTTCAACGATTTGACCGATTTCGATATTTGACGGCTCAAATTAAAGCTTATTCAATTTAGGGGGCCTTCAGGAAGAGTTTTTTTTTCAAAAAATTTATTGTCATTATTTTTTTAACGTTAAAGCAAAAGAAAAAGGAGGAAAAACAGGGTTTTTTTTTTCAAAGGGCAGACATTTTTTTAAAAAAGGATTTAATGAAAATCGGATATCTACAAGGCCACCCAAATTTCATCTAGGTTAATAATTTTTTTAGTTTTTTCGCGTCAGATCACTTGTCTGGGCTGTATCAGCTATCGCCGCGCACGCACCTTCAACCGCCATTTTGAATTATTTGTCATCGAAAAAATTGTATAATGTTCTTGAAATATCCATTAATAAATGCCACAAAAGATTTTTTCAAAAAAGATTTACGTTAGCTCAAAAAAAAATCCTACAATTACGGTACGTTTCTACTAGAACTTCGCCTTAAGGCCAATATCATCTAAGCAATCCGTGAACTACAGCCCGAAACCATCAACAAGGTCAAGGAGGCAGCCACTTGAACGACGTTGTGTTCCGTAATTAATAGGAATGTTGTCTCTTACTAATAAAGTCATATTACATGGACAAAATTTAATTTTGTTGATTTTATAGCATTTAAAAAAAAACTTGTATTTTGCCCACGCTGTATATATAATCTTTTGAATTTATTTTTTTTTTTTTTTTTTCTTGAAAAACAGTAAAAATATCTCATCTCAAATGTTCATAAATTTTGAGAAATTGGCAAGACAGGCATGTGTCGTTTAAATTGAAATTTACAGTATTTATTTATCTTTTCGTCATTCTTGCCATTTATGACCGAGTTTAGGGCTCTTTTAAATCTTCTACTGATGGTCTGAAAATTATTTTCTTCCAAATTTCATGTAAAACTCTTTAAACTTACTCCGCCTTTGGCGTCATAGCTAAATGTCAGATTAGACGACAATCTCTTGTAGAATTTTATTTACTTTTGTCTAAAAACTTTTTATCTAGCTACTCCCACTCCTACAATAACATTCAAATGCACTCAATATGACTTGCCTCGATCTCAATGCCTCACTCAGCGTCAACATCAGCGTCAGCATCAGCATTCCAAAAATTTACTAACTGTCATACTAGACAAACTTATGATTAGCATTTTGACAAGAACTTGCATCAAACGAATTTTGTCTTTAGGCTATTTTGGCGACAAAACTTTTTCATAGCCATGTTTTTGGTGAATGTGAGATGAGAGAGAGAATATCTGTTAAGATAACTTTTGAGGAATTTTCCACGCTCTGAAAGTTAAAAATAAAATCTACTTAATTTCAAATATGTTGAGTCTGTCAAGATTGTCAGATATTTGCGATAAATTTTGAAGTTGAAACAATGTGTCGTAGTTGAAAGGAGCAAAGTTATTCCAAAGTTCTTTTGTATCCTTTGAAAGACTTGTTTGATGGACACGCAACTATGGCATGTTATGTAATTTTGAAAATGTTGTTACTTCCTTTAAATAAGTAGTATTATTGGCACTTTTTTTGTTTTTTTGTCCCTTGATATAAGAAATATTTGCCATCATTTGTATGTTAAGGTAAAAGTTTTTCCAAAATTCTGAAGAAAAATCCAAAAACTTTGTTCAACTGCCATCAATCAGAGTATTTGGCATGCAGAGCTATTAAAGTTGACCAACATTGAAATCTTCTAGACACACGCACTTTGACGCACACACGCTAACACAGAGCTAGCCTCATAAAGTCAAATTCAGAAACTTAAACACACAGATACATGATTTTTATTTCCCAAATGTTAGTCATATATCGTGCTTAAGATTTGTGAACGGATAAGGACTAAATATGTTTGCCTTGGTCGATTGGAAAATCATCGTGGGCAAGGCAACTTTCAACATCTCCAATAACAACAAGAACAACAACAACAACAACAACAAACAAATAACAATAATAGCAGCCAACAATCGATTGAAATCCTTGTTTCAGCCACATATTAGTTTCGATATTAAATTGAAATGTTACGTTGTCCCAAATACACACACACACACACACACCCACTTGCGCGCTTAAGCAACAATCAAAACATGCGCGCATATACACACTCACAGATACAGCTAAGCACGCATTTACGCAATTTTAGGATGTGGCTGATTTTGTTGTTGGCAAACATTTAATTCATGTAGAACGTTAAAATACAAACAAGGACAAGGACGAACAAGGTCCTGTTGCATGAGAAGCGTTTGTTAATCAATGTTTTTGCGTAAAATTGGCGAATATGGCGTGTCTACGCATATTTATGTATTCTCGTATCTATCAAACTGTGAATGGGCCTGGGTGTGTGTGTGCTTGTGTTTGTGTTTGGGGGGGAAATGAGCATTTACAAGCATATTAAATGCGTTAGACAGGAAACGGAAATAGCCAAATAAAAATGAAGGCACAAAATTTGCTAAAACTGTTTGTTGTGCTTGGTTTTGTTTGCTATTGTTTGGCAGAGTAAATATGTAACATCATAATGGGATCCAGGCGCTGTTTATGTTTTGTGTGTGTATGTGTTTATTTTGAATATTTACGAGCAGTCTTAAGCACACACATATAAGAGTGCATATAAACTTTTGTGCTTTGCCACAAACACTTGAAAGAGTTAATAAATTAAATTTGAATTTTATCAGCTAACAATATCCGTTTCCGTTGCAGCAGCACTTCCTGTCATCTCGCCCTAATCCCCTTCGGCATGTCTGACTTTTGTCAAGCTGCAGCTTTATCAACAAAACCACAAAAGCACATAAGACAATCACTCACTCACACAGACACATTTCCAAATTCAGCAAAGATCTCATGCATACATAGATCAGCTCAGAGTTTGTGCTGATGTTAGTCCTGCACGACAATGGCAAATGGCAACGAGCGTATCGAAAACTGAATTCAAATCATTTAATCCATATTTCGTAAGCATGTTTCTCTTGGTCCAGACCGCACGCAACCTCCACTTTTTCGCCTTTTCCCCCTTCTTCTCCCTAACACACTTTATCACTTCAATGCACAATTTGATTTCACTAGTCTTCATTCTTACAGTCATTTCCGTTTCCGTTTTGTGTCTGTATAAAATGACAAAATTTAGCTGCAATTGAATTCGATTGTGACTCGACAGACAGTTTGTCAACACTCAGGTTTTGTTCCATTTCATACTATTCCACTAAGACAAAAGGACTTCACTTCTAGTGGCTGACATTTACTTGCCTGCAGTTGTTCTTTTTTTAGGAGTATTTGTATATCAACGCATTGGTTTCGAGCGCATTCCTATAAATGGAATGCAATTCTATTGCTTAACTAATTGTGTGTGCGTCTGTGTGTGTGTAAATGGTTTTCTAAGCTTGCATCACTGTTTCAAATGTTTGTCCTTGTGCAAAATTTTGCTGCTTGAACTATCCTTAAACTGCTGCCTTAACTGCTTAAACTGCTTAAAGGTCAAAGTAAGCAATGTCATGCCTGAGTTGACTTTTCAAAGCTCTTTTTCGAGAATTAGCAACAGGATTGTGACTAAATGGAATTGCCGATAGTTACTATGAAAGGATATGATGGCCTTCGAAAAATCAATCGACTTTTCAAAAAATATTCAACCCATGGGAATCACAAAAAGATAAAAGGACTTGACCTTTTGTTCCCAAGTTGTCAACTGTTTGAAAGGCTTCTGTCGGAAATTCATTAAATTTATATTTTGGAAATTTTGCTTTGTATTAAGAACTTCAAGTTTTCTTCAATATAAGCTTCTACAAATTGTGCTTAAAATAGATTGAGTTAACATTTTGTGTATTTAGTTAATGGAAGTTTTTAATTGTTTCGAACATGTTTTACAAATTAACATTGTCGTTACTTCAGAAATAGTTCTTAAATTGTTCGATAGGTGTTATTCAGATTGTTAAACAAGAAATGTATGAATTAATATTGACCCCAGACTATAAATAAGCAATTCCGTACCTGCTATACAAATATTTTCAGTCCTGTTCAAAGTCCGGAATTTCTTAAGACAAAGTCTCTGGACAAAAGTTCCAACTTACAACTAAGCAACTCACATTTGCAAAATTTTATTAGGTTAGGTTAGGTTAGGTTAGGAGGGAAGGGCAACCTTACGTTGCCTACACGGGGGCCTATTGGTCCATTGTGGTTCCCTATGTCTGTGGACCTACTGTGGCAAAACCAAATAGAGTCTTAGGCACTGGAGAAAGGTTGGTTGAACCAACCGGTGCTCCGTATAAATCTGAAAAGATCCATCAGTGATACGTCCACGAGCTCTTGCAGTTCTCCGTACACTCTGCTTCCCATGTGGCGAAGTCAGCGTTGTTGGAGATTGGGACACTCGTAAAGTAGATGCTTGATGGTTTCTGTTTCCTCGACATCTCCACAGCTTCTGCAGAAGTCTGGGTGCGGGATTCCTAGTCGCGAGACCATTGTGCCTATACAACAATGCCCCGTGAGGACCCCTATTAAGATGCGAGTTTCATTTTTACTCAATGAAAGTAGGGATTGGGTCCTTTTTTCGCAGAGTTTAGGCCAGAGATGGCGAGAGATAACACAGTCGTCTCTATTTGACCAAGAGTTATTTGTGTTATTTCTGGCCTTATCATTTTTTTTTCTTCTTGAATTCTCCGATTGGAGCCATGATCGATCTAATCACAGAACTTCTTTCCAGTTCAGAGCCCTCCCTAGCCAGTCTGTCTGCTATTTCGTTTCCTTCTATGGCACGATGACCGGAGACCCAGCAGATATTGATCTTGTGGGGAGTACAAGAATTTAAAAAAATTTTATTAAAATTCATTGACTTTTAAAATACAGGAAGCTAAACCCACAAATCTCATTTTGAAATTAACAACACGACCCAGGGTTAAAACAAACTTTCTGAGATTTTCTTTTCTTTTCTTAACCTTGAACCAAGGATTCAGGGGGTGATAGATTTATAGGAAAGAAGCGGCAATTAAGTGTAACATGTGTAGATTGCTTAAAGTGTGAAACATATGAATTTGAATCTGAGGCAAGTGTTATGCATTTATCTACTTAATTCAATTCAAGTTATAAGGCAAAAACTTCTCTACCACCAACTACAACTTCAAATCGTAAATATTCATGATTTTTCAATTTGAGTTCATTAGAAAAGAGAATAGAATTGCAATGAATGAAATAAAAATAAAAATAGATATAGAAATAGAAATAGAAATAGAAATAGAATTAGAAATATAAATAGAAATAGAAATAGAAATAGAAATTGAAATTGAAATTGAAATAGAAATAGAAATAGAAATAGAAATAGAAATAGAAATTGAAATTGAAATTGAAATTGAAATTGAACTTGAACTTGGAATTGAAATTAAAATTGAAATTGAAATTAACATAGAAATAAATATACATATAAAAATAAATATACATAAAAAAAATAATTTAAAGAACACGATAAATAAAAATAAAAATGTTAAAATAAAATTAGAATTTATTTTTGTTTCTTCTGATGCATTAATCGATTTCTATAGCCTTTTGATCTCATTATAAAATGTTCAATAACATGTTTAAAGGCTATAAAAAATTTATATCACTTTCACACAAAAAAAAAGAGAACAAGTTAACTCTTGTGTAATGGAAAAATTTCGTTTTAAGCAGTTCAGCATCAGACAATAACGGCATTGCATACCATTAGTGCTTTTCACATGATAAAGCCGCATAATCATCAAAATGTTGCATGATTATGTATAACACTCTTAACAGTGTCTTCTCCTATTTAAAAACAATAAATAAAAACATACAACCACATAATAAGCACGACATTTTTTTTATGATACCTTTAAATGGCGCCAACTTATCCCCTCTTCTTCCTTTTGACTAGCACCTGCCAATGTAAATGTCACGAACGGGATTAAGTATGAACATATCTTTGAATTTAAACAATCGTATAAAAATCGGAGCAGATTTCGGTGCAGTGATAAGAAGAGCTGCTACACAGAACCGGAATTGCGATATCGTTGTTTTTATGACGTTCTAATTTTTGTTTTATGATTGGAAAATAAAACTTACAGCTATGTGTGGTTTATTGTAGATGATTAAATTAATACCTGCGCGTATAAAGAAGCGAGCTCGTAAAGAAAAGTGGCACCCTTTTATAATACTAGGGTACATCTAGTGTGTAGCGTCGAGTTGTATTGTCTAACAAAGTTAAATATTTATTGAAATATATTCTAGTATTTAGCATTTTATTGGTTTATAAACAGCATTTTTAGTGTTTGCTAGTTTATTTTTATTGGTTTTACTACAAAAACAGCTATTTTCTAATATTATAAGACATATGAGACAAAGCTGTATAAAGCTAGGAGAGCTTTGATTTTGCAGGAGAAACCATTGCAGGAGAAACTCATGCTACATTTCTTATTTTTCTTTGAAATCTTAACGAATTGCGACAGTATAAATTGAAATAGTCAAAAGATTTCCATAGAGTTCCTAGAAACGTACTTCTATTAAAAAACAATACGGTTCAATATTTGCAAATAAATACACATTTTTTTTTTTCTCTATCTTTAAATATACAAATATTGATATTCAAATGTGTAGGTTTCAATTTAATAATTTTGGTGAAATTTAAGTTATTTATTGTTATGGACAAACTTTCTCTTATCTTGTTGCAAGCCAACTGCAGGCTGCTATGGAATACTGTCTTATTTATAAACAACACATAAAAAACCAATTGGCCATTTTAGCCCTTGAAAGGACTCTTCCAAACCTTCTTATAATTATATTATGCTGTAAGTGTTGTTAAATGTTTTGTATACAAACCTACTAGTTTTATTCGGACTCCAAACGGCTAATGTTCTCAAGAAGCTTTACATGGCATTATTTGCTCTCTGAGGTTAGCCATTGTCTGCAGAGAGGTTACGGCCGATTAAGATGAGAATGATACATCATTTAGAGAGATATACGGAGAGAACTATTTTTAGAAATTAAAATAAAAAATATTTTATAAAATTAAAAGCTATTGTTTGTCAAGTATTGCTTTTAAAGAGTAGCTTAGTTTCCAATATATTGTAAGTATTATATTGTACTCACAGTTTTTCTAAAATTAAATCGGAAATATAAATGTTCCTTTGGGTTCTGAATATATTAGAAAATTACTACACAAAGCAAGTTAATTTGCCAGTACGTCTCAAATCAGCAGCTCAGAAGAGCATCTACATCAGCGGTGCCCACAAAAATTATTTAAAGAGTGCGACAATAATTTCAACCAAAACATCAACAACAAAACGTGACAGAATGAACAATTGCCGACAACAAAAAACACATTAAATCATCAACACAAATATGGTGCAGGGTCGCTGCATTTAACAGCAATGAGAAGAAATCGAAAAGCACATGAAAACAAGGAATATTGAAGTGAAACTTCTTTAACACGCTACTCTTAACACGCAGAAGAGAGAGAGTGGAACAGAATGGAGGAAATGCGTTGAAAAAGCACAAAACATTATTTGCCACCGTTGCCAGATTGGGCGATTTATCGCCAATTGGGCGCTTTTTTTCGTGTTTTTGCGCTTAAATTTTTAGGAAATCGCCTGGCGATTTTTTGGCGATTTTTGTAAAAACAACCTTTTTTCATAAACTCATCTAATGTGTTTAAAATTTCAATTAAAGAAAATAACGATTGTTTTAAGTGTTTGGAACACTCTGTTAACAATGCGACTGAACACAGCTCACAAGCCCTTATCGATAATTTATTTATATCGAAATACTTATTTTTTTGAGACCGTTTCTTCAAAACATCAACTCACTAATTCATATTTTCAACGAGAAAAAGTTGACTTTTTTCAAGCTTAATTTGAAATCACAACATTTATTCAAAGACTTGTTTCAAAAATTATTAAAGAAGATATTGTCAAAAATTTCAATTTTGATAATTTGGCTACATTCAGCTTAAATAAAATTTTAGCGGATAAAAGCAATTATAAAAGAATTAATGACCTTACATTTCATTATCAGTTTCATGAAGAAATCCACAAATTAAGTGATGATATTGTTATGATAGACATACTATCAAAATGCCAGAATTTTATTATAGTTTTAATCAAGGAAATGTTAAAACGATTACCAAGTCTGTTAGAAATTTTTGAAAATGCTTTTATTTTATGTCCTGAAAGATGTTTAAACTATATAAGACCTTCTTTCCGTGAACTCTCTCTTCATTATCTATCTCTTGAAGAGCGACGTGCAGAAGAAATCGAATACGAATCTTTGTTGACATTTCCATGGAGCAATGTTTTCAAAAACAAAGTGCCATCTGAAAGTGAAGAATTTTGGTAATCGGCATACAAAATTAAGACAGCCTTTGGCGAAAAAATGTTTGACAATATTTGTAAGTTGGCATTCATCTTGTACAAACTAAATCAATGTATGAACTAAACAATACTTCGAGAATTGACGAAACGGAGGAAGAGTCTAATATGGCTGAAGGAACTACGTTTTTTGCAAAAAGTTTTTTTTTAAAGTTGCATATTGAAAAATTCTAAAAAGTTATAGTCTCTAAAAAAATGTTCTTTAACGATCAAAATTCTCGTATAAAATGAAGTAGCTTTTTTATTATTTTTTATAGATCTCAAAAATATGAAAATAAGAATATCTAATACTATTAACAGATCTCAATATTATTTGAAAAAAAATGTATATAAATTGTTTTGTTTTTTCTAATATAATAAATTTCTTAGAAAAAATGGCGATTTTTGGCGATTTTTTTTTTTCATTGGGCGATTTTGGGCGATATTTTTTTTAAATCTCGCGCTTTTCTCAAAAAAGTTCTGGCAACACTGTTATTTGCTCTGTTGTGGTTTTTGCTCGCCATCGTAAACAAGAACCAAAACCGTACCAAATGTTTCGTTCGTTTCTGCGTTTCTTTGTGCAATCATTTTGAAAGTATCCAAATAATTCAAAGAGCTTGTGTGGGAAACGCTAATCGTATTAGGACTTTTTAGGATTCTGTGGACTACTTGGACAAAAATTGATGATTTTTTATTTTAAAATTGAAGATGGCGGATAGGGTTGCCACCTCATTTTTGTATTTTTACGAATTCGGTGCTGGGGCGAACACTAGGTTGTCAGCATTTAAGAATTGTACATTTTTAACCCTATAGAGTTGCCACCTAAAAATATGCTTTTTTTAAAGTATTAAACACGATCCAACAGTTTTAGGGGGTCGCTGATTTCGAATTGATTTCAGAATTTTAAAATTCAAGATGGCTGATAGGGTTGCCACCTAATTTTTTTTTATTTTTACGAATTCGATGCTGGGGCGAACACTAGGTAAAAATGGGTCGCTGAACCCGAATCCGTTGTCAGAATTTCAAAATTGTGTAATTTTTAACCTTATAGGGCTGCCACCTAAAAATATGCTTTTTTAAAAGTTTTAAACACGATCCTACAGTTTTAGGGGGTCGCTGATTTCGAATCTGATGTCAGAATTTTAAAATTCAAGATGGCTGATAGGGTTGCCACCTAATTTTTTTTTATTTTTACGAATTCGATGCTGGGGCGAACACTTGGTAAAAATGAGTCGCTGAACCCGAATCCGTTGTCAGAATTGGCAGCCCTAGCAGCCATCTTAAATTTTAAAATTCTGACATCGGATTCCAAATCAGCTACCCACAAATTTTCTTTGGAAGACGCTGGCACCAATAACAGTAGCAATAACAAAATCAATAACATTTTTAAACGAACAACTGCAGAAACGAACTGGAATTTGGTACGGTTTCAGTTAGCGATGGCGAGTAAAAACCTCAACACAGCAAATTTTGGTTTATGCTCGAAAAACAATCCGCTACCATTCTGTTCCGATCTCTCATTTCTGCACTAAGGTGCTAGTCAGTGCTGCCGCTACTACTTCAATCGAAGTATTTTGCTTCATTTTCACAAAATTTACTTCGTCACTCCTTCTTCCAAAAATCTGCTTCACTTTTTGTTCTGCTTCAAATTTTAAAATTGTTTCCCTATATTACCTAATTGTTTTTCCTATTCCCTTAATTACGATGAAAATAGTGGTTTTAATCACTGAACATATGCAAACGCTATTGTTCATCGCTGGAATGGCAACCCTTTATTTTTGCTTTGTAAAAGTGTCATTGCGTGAACTGTCAAATTGTTGTGAGTTAATAACCACAGATTATACATATGCGACACGGCGTGTGTTCAGGGGCAGTGCAGTGTTTATTAACTGGAGAAATTAGAGCAGGACTTATTAGGAGGATTAGATTTATTTATGCAGCTTACTCTTCACACACGGTCAGAAAACAGCTGAATTCACATTTTTCATCTGTCATTGGTGCCATATCTGGTTATATCTGTGCTAATAACGTATGGACATGTGATGTGCAAGATGAATCGGTAAGTAGTGCAATAATTTCCATAAAAAATATAAATATATTATTAATTATAAATTCTTTAATATCTTTAGCAAAGGAATACGCTCACCGACTAAGAACAGGTTAATAAGTAGGTATGTATGTTTATTTTAATCTAACTTTGCAAACAAGTATTTCTGCATGGTGCGTTTCAATTTGTAATGTGAAAGAATAACTTAAAATTCAACTTTCTTTTTCAGCTATTTCCAAAAGGAGCTACTTGCACAAAATTCAGATCCAGAAAATGAAGGGTAAGTATATCATTGAACAAATTTATTTGTGTTTTATACATATAAAAAAGCACATGAAAATCAAAATGGCGGCTATATCAAGTTTTGTCAATTGACTTTTACAGTGGCAGATGCAGATCATCTTCAAGTGAAGAATCAGAAAGAAATCATAAATAAATACCAAAAAATTAAGACCAATTAAAATTTAAAATTATTTTAACATATTTGTATACATATACATATGTACTTATCATAGTAACGAAATGTGATTTATATTATTATTTGTATGTTTATTTTATTATATGTATCTATATTTAAAATGAAATGTCATTTTTGTTTTGTTTTTCTTATTAAATAAAATGAATTATATTGTTTTGTTTTCAAAAATGTATACTACTTCAATTTTATTCAATCTACTCCACTTTTTTCCAAAATCTAATTCACTCAATTTTTCTCTAGCGGCAGCACTGGTGCTAGTGCTTTTGTTTGAACCGAAGAGCAACAAACGGAATGCAGAGAGAAAAAGTTTTTGATCGCTTTTGTAGCGCTACGTATAAGGTACGGTTTTTTTCCATTCTCTGGTTTTTGATACAAAATTCCACATATCGCATGGTTTTATGATACATGTCAACCCTCTCTGACCCTCCCTTAAAGCGCCCCTGCTCAGAAATAGGGAACAAAAAAAATAATGAAATTTGTATGGGAGCCCCCATAAGGACTGGTCGGAGGGAATAGATCTTCAAGGGAAAAATGTTCCTTTTGCAAAAAAAAGGGGGGTTCGGTCATACATATCAATGAATAATTGAATTATTATTTTTATTCTTGAGTAAAATAATAAAACTCAAAAATAATTCTTATTTTTGAACAGAAAAATAAAAATCAAAAAATTACTTTTATTTCTGATCAAAACAATAAAAATCGTAAGATAATTATTATTGCTGAGCAATAAAATAAAAATCCAAACATAGTAATTGAACTTTTATTTTTTGGATTCGCTCATAAAAATTACGATCCCTGATTAGAACAGATTTAATTTACTCTTGCCATTATATGAAATGGGAATTTCTTAGTAAGACTTTATTAAAGAGAAAATCTAATAACCACTTAAAAATCAACTTTTTTGGGTTAAAATTTCACTTCTACCGTGCGTGGTGGCCACACACATATTTTTATACCTCCACATTTAAAAAACGTAAAAGGGGTCTATTAATTTTGTCACTCCGTTTGTAACGTCCCTTAAAAGGCGTGACGGGTATAGAAAAGTATATATATTCTTGATCAGCATCACCAAACGAGTCGATTTAGCCATGTCCGTCCGTCTGTCCGTCTGTCTGTCTGTCTGTGATCACGATTACAGCCGTAATTTTCAAGCTATCATCACGAAATTCGATATTTAATCTTTTATCTAAGAATTAAAGGTCAAGTTTGAAAATGAGTCAAGTTTGATAAAGGTCAAGTTTGAAAATGAAAATGAGAAAACCACACCCACCTCCCATATAAAGTGACTTTATCAAAACAGCAAAATCTCTTAGAATTCTCCAAAAATTAATATATGGACTTGAAATTTGGCATATGAACTTTTATATATAACATATACTCTGTGTATGATCAACCAAATCGAGTAAAAACCATACCCACCTCCCATACAAAGTGACTAAATCTGTTAAAAATATGACAAAAATGTTTTTACAAATAAACATTTTATTGACTACTTAAGAATTTGAATATACTTTGGTTCGGCCGTGGGGGTATTTTAACTTCGGCCCAGTTGAAGATTATTTCTTACTAGTTTTATTAAATTTTTTTTTTAGATGAACGAATTCCGAAAAATCGTGGTCACACTGCATATTTTAGCTGCTTCACTAAACTACTGATTCCTGCTATATTATCTTATATTTGTTATATAAAGATTCACAAAATATTTTTCAAAAGTTGTATAATTATAATGCGAAAACAAAAAATTTCCTAAAATAAACATAAGTTACTTAAAAATAAAACTTTTAATACAATGTTTTTATACGTTTAAAAAACTTCAGTGGGCTTTTAATGAAGTCGAAATAATACATTGAGAATATACATCAATAGAGTACAATACACATCAATAGTCTCTATAACTTGATAAGACATTTCCAACAAGAGGGTCAGTTCTATTTCTTCGTACTAAATGCAGACAAAGTTATGTGGGAACTTTTCAGTAACTATTGAGAATTTGTAAATATCTGAAATTTAAATTATTTTTTTTTAATTTTTATAACTTTATTAATAATACGAATGCATATTATTAATTTCGTGGAAAAATACGTAGCTCCATATAGTAGCTTATGGCCATCGAAAATTGTGGTATTTATGGTTTTGAGTAAAAGTAGATAACCACGAAAAATACGAACATATTAAATAAATTCCTAGCTTACAACATGTGACACTTAGTTATTAGACTAAAAACCGAAAATTTTGTTCTTTAAAAACTAAACCCGGTCAAAATTGTGCTTAAAACAAATACATTATGACTGTGGAAATAATTGTTAATTTAAATCAATACAATATTGATGCCTTTCATGAAATAATTATCATAATATATTACGACAACAACAACAACAACAACAACAACAATAACAACAATAATAATAACCCTGTCTAAATCGCCTCCACACAATAATCACAAATGCGTTAAAATTTGTCAAAATTTTGTAATTTCGTGATAAATTGTTGGTATGCAAAACTCATTACATGCAACATTGTACGTTGCGTAACGCATTACGTTGTTACCGGCTGCGTAATACTCGATCGATATTCCTTAATCTGCATAAAACTGCAATAATTCAGGCATCGACTAGCAAGTGCATTTTATGCACGAATGCACAAATGTGCGTGCGAGGGAGTGTGCGTCTGTGGGAGTGTGTGTATGTTAGTGTTTTTATGGAACGGTATTGATATGATTTTAGTGCAGAAAGTTTAAAAGAGCCCAGCGTATGAGCATTGAGTGAATTAGTACCAAAATATTTTAAAAAAATAGAACGTAATTTCTCCAAAATATTAAGCAAGTCTTTAAAAAATTTATGGTTGCCACAATGGAAGGTGGACATCATTATGTTGTCTTAGCCTCAGGAAGATACAGTCCTCAGCACCCACGCACGTTAGCAACTCAATCACAAACGTGAACTTCGTGCCACAAACACAACCACAGCCCATTAAAGCCAAACGGGTAACCCACATGTTAGGCGCTGTTTGTGCGTGGCACCCATGGCGTTTTGTATGGCACAATTTCAGATCACGCTGTGTGGCATCACCGCCTTAAGCACTGGACGTTTCGGGCGGTCTGTTTGCCGTAAAAGTATGTGTTACGCAGATTTAGGATATGCGTGGATACCACATGTTGTACACAAAGTAACTGAAATGAATAACGAGCAAAGGAGCAACAACAACATTTCGCGGACATGTCATATTTTTGAGCAGTAAGCGCAATATTTTTAAATTTCACAGCAATGCAACATACCGCGTATAACTAACTAACTGACTGACTGACTGGTAAAAACAGCAGGTAGAACAATTGTATTTGGTTTGTATGTTTGCAGCATGGTCAAAATGCAGCAAATACTATAGCATCCGGTGAAAATGGAAAGAAGAAACAACAACAGCAGCAGCGGTGTGGACTCAAGGTGCCGCAACGTTGCTGCAAGTAAACTATTTGAATTTATTTGCCGCTTCGACTGACACACATTGTTAGCCACGTCAGCTGAGTATTCACAGCGTTTACCTTTTAGTGGGAATTTTTTAAGTTTTTCTTTTTTAAATTAAAGGCGAATGAGAAAACTTTCAGTTGACGCAAAAAATGAGATTTTTGCAGCAAAAACAGGTTGCGTAGGAGTTGCAGAGGTTTTTGTCCAACAAGTGATGATAAATTCTTCACAAAAGTTGAAATAACACCTTTTTCGGCTTTGACTTTTAATGTAGTTTTTATGATTTCTGTTGCATTTTTTTCAATTTTTGCAACATACAGGAAAGATATACTTTATCCCTTTGACGACCATTGGGACACCGGTGACCCTTTTACCTTCGAGTTTTTCCTGGAAAAACTATGCAATCGATTTTTTTTTATAACATATCATTCAAACGGTAATGAATGTGGCTTCTAGAAAGAATTTAACTTTCAAGGGCAAATTCATCCCTTTGACTACCAGAGCACCCCTAAGTAGTAAAATCTTTACTTTTTCTCCTCATTCTTCTGGCTGAAATATTTTGGGGTTGGAAAGAGCACAATTTTTGTAGAAGCTGCGGGCAGGGAAACCTTCCACTTTCAAACAAAAATGCGACAAAAAATGCAAAAACCAAATCAGACGGGACCTATATGTCCCAATGGTCTTCAAAGGCAAAAATCTATGACATATTTATTTTTGTTGACTAGTTGATTAATTTTAACTAAACATAAATCTGTTTGCATTTTTTATCAATATATAGAAATTTTGAAGTGAAACTTCCTTAGCACCGTTGTGATTTGAAACTCGATGAAACGAAAAAATCACACGAAAAAGGAAATTTTAACAAGAGTACTAAGAATAGACACTAAAATTATCCCAGTGCCACTTAATTTTACAGATCCATAGCTTCTGCAACGTTTGAAATGCGTTTGAAATTTGTTTGTGTACACCCAAAAACCTATCGGAACCAAACCAAAAAAGGACTAAGCCTGTGCGATAAGCAAACCACGCTTAGCTATGTACACAAAGCAGCATTTGTAACGTTGCAGTAGCTGTTGAACTGTAGGACAAATTTTTGTTTGTCTTTTCGTTTAAAGTTGATGTTTTTGATATGAATATTCACCCTTTATATGACTGCAGAAGGACAGTACTGCCTATTTAAAATACAGTGTGTTCACCAAGAAATAAAGAGTTCAAATGGGAAATGGAAATGGAAAAATTTGCCGCATATGGAGCTTGTCTTTGATATTCATATCAAAGACATCAACCTTAAGCGAAAAAACAACCACTAACTGCTACTAAGTAACAGAGTTATTCTGTACAAAATTTTAAAGTATCAGTATTTAAAGTATCAAACTTGAAATCAAAACGAGTACTATACAACATTCGGCTGGTTCTCAAAAGAATTTGTACAGAATTACCTGATCATGCACACCCTTTGTATAACCGCAGAAGGTAAGACATAGAGCATATATTTGTACAGAATTACAATTACAATATATGCTCTTTGGGTTAGATTCCAGTGCTGTCTGTTTAAAATACAGTGTGTTAACCAAGAAATGAAGAGTACACAGAGTATATTTCTGTATAGCATTTATTTTCCTCATATCTTTATGTTTTTGATATAAAATTCTAGATATCACATAGTTTTATGATACAGTATGACGGCTACACACAAATTTTTTTTTTTTTTATTTTTTGTTAAATTTCGAAGCAATTCCGATCATTGGCGAAGCAAAAAGCTTTTTTTGACGTGACGAAGTTACGTTGTACTCCTCTATAGTCCAAAAAAGTTAAAAAATGAATTTTTTAAAAATTCATCTGCGTTTCATTGAATTGTTACTCGCTGGGTATAAGAGCTATGATTAAAAAAATAGTATGACCATAAAGGTGAATGCTTTGAATATATTAAAAAAACAAAAAAAAAATAAATACGGCATAGGGACGTAGTGGGAGCTGCGTAAGCAACGCAACTGAAAATTTGATACATGGAATTATTACTCGCTGAGTATTAGTGCTAGGATTAAAAATACGATACGCCAATAAAGGCCTACTGTAAGCCCTCACAACAAAATTAGACAAAAAATTTCTGACATCATGGGGACGCTGAGAGAGCCGCTCAAAGATCGATAACGCAACATTCATGCAGCGGCGTTGCATTGAATTTTTACTCAATGAGTATATAACCTACGATAAAAGTTTAAAAAGGAAAATAAAGTTTTTATACATGGCTTTACGACAAAAATAAAAAAAAAATTCCGGCGTTGTCAGGTCGTGAATATAGCAGCTTATGTAACAGAAATGTAATATCGTTGCATGGATTTATAACTCACTCAGGAGAAGTGCTACAGTAAATTTTGTTTTACGGCAGCAGGGATGTGTTATTACGCTTCACAACTAAATTACAAAAAAAATTTAGTTGTCATGATTTCAGGGATGCAATCACATAATGCTGTTAAAATGCTACAGCCATGAAAAAACGTTGCATGGATTTTTAACTCTGTGACTACTGGTGCAACGGTAAATTTTAAGGAACGAAAACAAAGGTGAGGTCTTCGGGCATATGACAAAAATAAAAAAAAAAATTTGACGGCGTGTCAAAAACCCTCAGGGAACCGCCTAATGTGACGCATATGCATCACTTTTGCTGGATTAATTGAAATTAGAGCACAACCAATGGGGAAGCAAAAAAAGAGCTAAACGAAAAGCACCAACTCCAAATCCAACAACAACACCAACACCAACACCAACACCAACACCAACACCAACACCAACACCAACACCAACACCAACACCAACACCAACACCAACACCAACACCAACACCAACACCAACACCAACACCAACACCAACACCAACACCAACACCAACACCAACACCAACACCAACACCAACACCAACACCAACACCAACACCAACACCAACACCAACACCAACACCAACACCGACACCAACACCAACACCAACACCAACATCAACACCAACACCAACACCAACACCAACACCAACACCAATACCAACACCAACACCAACACCAACACCAACATCAACATCAACATCAACATCAACATCAACATCAACATCAACATCAACATCAACATCAACATCAACATCAACATCAACATCAACATCAACAACAACAACAACAACACCAACAACAACAACAACAACAACAACATCAATATCATCATCATCATCAACATCAATATTAACATTAACATTAACATCAACATCATCAACATCAACATCAACATCATCAACATCAACATCAACATCAACATCAACATCAACATCAACATCAACATCAACATCAACATCAACATCAACATCAACATCAACATCAACATCAACATCAACATCAACATCAACATCAACATCAACATCAACATCAACATCATCAACATCAACATTAACATTAACATAAACATCAACATCAACATCAACATCAACATCAACATCAACATCAACATCAACATCAACATCAAAAACAACAAAAACAACAACAACAAATCTAGTTATGATTTCAACAGTGTTTTTGTGGCAACCAACACTGCTCACAAACAACAAAATAACACAGTGAAACTGGACTATGAAAGTAGAAAAGGACTGTAACATGAATTAGGATATGATTTAGGACAAAAATTAAGACACACCTTTCCAAACTAGGAAAGGGATGCAGTATATTTGAAGTAAAGAATTTGATCATGGATTAAAAGAAGAGTTTGGAAATAGGAGTACAAAGAAACATCGTCACGTCAAAATCTACGGGTGTGTCCACGACACAGCCAACTCTTTTTTTTGCAAAAGGCACAAATAACATAGTTTTTGGTCTAAGTGTTGTTTCGAGAAGAAAATGCATCCTATTAGCAGATATAGAAAATGAATCAGGATTCGACGTTGAGATTTTGTTGTAACCAATGTACGCATTATGCACACTCAATTCAAAGCGATCGCAGAAAAGACGCAAGTAGAATTTGGTTTTTGATTTGCGATCGTGTTCGTAGTAAGACTGAAATAAAATAACAAAATCAAAAATAGTTAAATTTCCTTTCCAATGGTGGTACTTTAACCTCTCTAGGAAGAAATATTTACAAAATAGGTAGATCGTTAAAAAATCGCAACAAATGTAATATCTGGCCATCTTTGTTAGTTACGGATAAATTTTTTGGCATGGAATAAAAGATCAGATTCTTTGAAAATGTAACCTATTTTGTGAATATCTTTAATCAATAGTCATGAAAAGGTCAAAATAACACCGTTGCAAAAGTTATTTTTTAAACTTTCATAGGTTAACTTTCAAAATAGATTAAAACAACGAGTGCTCATGAAGTAAATCAAAATTCGAACTCGAACTTTTCGTCCGCGTACTGTCAACGAGAGAAAATATTCGCATACATTTTTACAGTTGACCACCATTGGGACATATTGCTGATGTTTATCACACCATGATTTATCACACCTTTGCAGGTGTTTGTTTTGTTTTGTTTGAAAAAAATTTTTTCCGTGACACTTTTATTTGGTAATTTGGGTTCGCTGAATACGAATCCATTGTTGGATTCGTCAATTTCCCAGCGGTTTAGGAGCGGTCGTCATAGGGTTAACTATATTTTTTACTATACTTGTGGCAATACGATTGTAGAGTCATAACAGCGGATTGTAAAAAGGAAACTTTTTAAAAATGTAGCCGTGAAATATAATTCAATGTGATTTCTTCTTTGGTGAATATTCCAGCTTTCACCACAACAAATGGTAAACACATAAACAAAGCTATTTTAAAATTATTTGGACTTAATATAAAAAATTTATTTTTAACGAATAAAAAATTTCGATTTACTTTTTTGTTTTCCAATTTTATCTGCTGCTCGTTGAAGTTGTTATGTGCAAACTTTTAAATTTGATCATAAAAATTAACCACATTTTGTAAATATATGTGTGTTATTTAATAACAGTTAATTGTGGTCGAATGCGTTAAGCCTTTAATCTCATTATAATGTTTAATTATATCTTTGCAAATGTGTGTCATTTAATCGAATTTGTTTATGATTTGGACCAATTTTTTTTTTTTATTAATTTTACACCTTTATAAACATATTTAGTTAAATACAACACAAATATTTAAAAGTTGCACTTTTACTAAAATTGTAACAAAAACAAAAATAGTTTAAATATTTCAATGTTTATTAAGATTAAAAACAAAACGAATAAATAATTGCTATTTTTGAATGATCCATTTACTAGTTTTTATAGTTAATATTAACCTTAATATTTGAATACGGCCTTTCATTATTCATATTGAAAACAAATTTGAGCTTTTAGGCCAAGCATGTTGACAACAAGACAACATGAAGACAAAGAAGGCTAAAACCAACAACAACAACAACGGCTCTGATAGAGCAAATCACACAGTTTGACTATACAGACTGTTTCCTTGGCCGCTACACCAACTCATCAGTAGTCTTGTATGACTTTTCACTGTGATCTCAAGCTAATTAGGTTCTACTTGTACTGTCAATTATGCCGAGAAAGTTACCCGGAATTTATTTGACAGAGAGAAGGCTTAAGTTCTTATCTACTTCGATGCACCCTGTATCAAGGCTAACCTAGATTGTATCATACTTTTAGGCAAATTCTTAATTCATGTGCATCTTCAAAATTCGATCACAGCGAATTACCGCTATCAGAGCATATTGAACCTAAGTAGAACCTAATTAGCTTGAGTAGATCACAGTGAAAAGTCATGCAAGACTACTGATATGTTGGTGTAGCGGCCAACGAAACAGTCTGTCTAGTCTGCTGTGTGATTTGATCTATACAGAGCCGTTGTTGTTGTTGGTTGTTGTCTTCATATTGTCTTGTTGTCAACATACTTGGCCTTAAGCTCGAAATTATTTTCAATATATATAATGAATGGTTCAAATTTAAATAGATAAAGCTTAAAATAAATCACAACAACATATTTTCTAAGAATATAATAAATAAAAACTAAAAATTCATTGATAACAAAAAAACTTAAAAATGAGATTATTGAATACTAGTTTTTTCCCGGTACGTTTTTCTGCACCCAGCAACTATATCGGAACATAATAATTATATTTAAAACTTTTCTTCGACCCATAGTTTGGCACCACTTTCATTTTCTACTGCCCGTTACAGTTTTCCAGTAGCAGGACATCACCAATTATTAACTCCTTTTTGAGTTTGTATGTAAGTAATGTTACTTTTACTTCGAAAGCTATTCGATAGTATCCCAGTTTTCTAGTAGATGGACATTATCCAGTTTTAGTACAGTTGCCGACAGTAATGGCATGCTTACTGTAAATACCAAATTTTAGTCTAATACGACTAAAACCGTCTGAAATAAAGTATTTCGTTGATTTGTGGGCGTTGCAGTGAGTGTGGCAGCCCATTTTTAGTACAGTTGCCGAAAGTAAGCATACAAACTAAACTACTAAATTGTAGTCGAATAGTCACGACTAAAACCGTCTGATTGTTGCCGACACTAAGTATACAAACTAAATTACAAAATGTTTGTCTAATACGACCAAAACCACGTGAAATACAGAATTTTTATTGATTTGTGGGTGGTAAAGGGATGTGGTAAAATTTTTTTTTTCCTAAACCATCTCGTACTGAATACAAATTTACTGCTAAAATTTCAGCTCAATCGGCCCAGTAGTTTTGGAGCATATAGCCATCAGACAGACAGACAGACAACGTTTTGCTTTTTATATGTATAGACTAGCTGGTACCCGACGCGTTGCTGTCGTAGCGGAAATAATATCTATCTCTATCTGAATCTCAAACTCAGTCTCAATCTCAATCTCAACCTCAACCTCAATTTCAATCTCTATCTCTATCTCTATCTCTATCTCTACTCTATCTCTATCTCTATCTCTATCTCTATCTCTATCTCTATCTCTATCTCTATCTCTATCTCTATCTCTATCTCTATCTCTATCTCTATCTCTATCTCTATCTCTATCTCTATCTCTATCTCTATCTCTATCTCTATCTCTATCTCTATCTCTACTCTATCTCTATCTCTATCTCTATCTCTATCTCTATCTCTATCTCTATCTCTATCTCTATCTCTATCTCTATCTCTATCTCTATCTCTATCTCTATCTCTATCTCTATCTCTATCTCTATCTCTATCTCTATCTCTATCTCTATCTCTATCTCTATCTCTATCTCTATCTCTATCTCTATCTCTATCTCTATCTCTATCTCTATCTCTATCTCTATCTCTATCTCTATCTCTATCTCTATCTCTATCTCTATCTCTATCTCTATCTCTATCTCTATCTCTATCTCTATCTCTATCTCTATCTCTATCTCTATCTCTATCTCTATCTCTATCTCTATCTCTATCTCTATCTCTATCTCTATCTCTATCTCTATCTCTATCTCTATCTCTATCTCTATCTCTATCTCTATCTCTATCTCTATCTCTATATCTTTCTCTATCTCTATCTCTATCTCTATCTCTAAATGGAACGACTCGTGTAAATTGATAACCAAATTTCGAGGCTATGCTACTTATAATTCCAAAGTTATTCGATATCGCAAATTTGGCTTGTATGGGCGGAGCCACACCACCTTGTTCAATGACGTCTTAGTTTTCTAGTTGATGGATATCACCCAATAGTAATTCCATACTGAATTTCGTTGTTATACGACGTTTAGTTCCAAAGCTATCTGATATCAAAAATTTAAAGTGTATGGGCGGGGCCACATCCCCTCTTCCAACGCCCATCCCAGTTTTTTAGTAGAAATATATCACCAAGTAGCAACTCCATACTGAATTTCATTATTATACGGCATTTAGTGCCAAAGCTATTCGATATCATAAATTTGAATTGTATGGGCGGTTCCACACCCCCTTGTTCAATGCTTGCTCAATTTTGCTAGTCGAAGGACGCGACTAAATAGTACGCTCCTACCAAGTTTCATTGATGTGTGACTTATAGCTTGAAAGTTATACCGAAAATTTGGTCTGCTGAAAAAGTGCCACGCCCCACATTCAACGCCCATAAAATTTTACCTGTGGAACGGCACTTGTAAATTGAGGTAGAACACCGAATTCCGATGCTATGCGTCCTATAACTTCAGAGCTATTCTCTACCGTAGATTTGGGTTGTATGGGAGGTGCCACGCCCCCTTGTCCAATGTTCCAAACTCACAGAAGGAAGTACCCAATTTGGTCCAGTAGTTTTCAAGTTTTAAACAAACCAAGATTCATTTTTATATATATAGATTAAAATCAAATTTGCAAAAAAAAAAATTTCCAATAGGTCCAAAACCCTTCACTCAAACACATATAACTCGACCAAATCAAAACATTTTCAAACAATTTTTTTAAAACCATCTAGAGAACGTACCCTACAAAATGGTATCGGCAGATTTTTTTTTTACCCAGCCGAACTCTCAAACACTCGTCAGAAACAGATTTGACAACATTTTTTTATATATATAGATATGATGGAACAAACAAAAAATGTTCATTTTCTTTTCTTGTTCTGCGCCCGAAACAATTTCAGTTTCCTATTTTCACTCATTTCATTTTCCTATTTTCATTTTCACTGCACTAAATTAAAAAGAATAGCTAATTCAAAAGAATAGCTAATTGCCTTTACCGTTAGGAGTTTTGCTAAGAGCGACTTTGCAAACAAGAAAAATTACCCGGGAAACAGTTAAAGAAAATATGAAGATATTTCTACTGTCAAAGTTTGAGCAGTTAAAAAATGTACTCGTATTATTGCTATTCCAGTTGTCAAAAAATGCAAGTAACGGTGCTGCATTCCTTAGGAAAAAGCACGATAAGTTCTACTACTAATTTTTACATGATATGAAAAAATACTTTGTAAAAGTAAAAATATATCAGAAAAACATGCTCAATTTTTAATTTTAACGCACCTAACATTTGACGCCACAGGCATAGATCTGCTATACCTGCCCCAAGAGATGCCCCTGTTGGCATTACTTACAGTCAAATGTTCCAAAGATTTTAATTCATAAACCAATGTTAGTCAGATATTGCATACTTCCAATAGGTCAAATTAGAAAGGCCACGAAACATCCCATTGGCTCTCCATCCCTACAGAAGGTACCATAGCCACAAAACATCAAGGCCAAAGACAAATGAGGATGCATTTTAAATGATGCAATCCGATGATTAAAAAATTGTTGAAACACCTAATTACCAACACCCAAACAATTGATAAAACAATTTTAAAATTTTTTATTATCAACTGATTAAAAATAATTTAAAATTATTTCAAAATGGTACAAAATCATATACAAATTCTAAAATTTCTTGAAAGAAAATTGAGAATTACAAAGGAGAAAAAGTACTAAAACGTGTTGTTTAAACCAAATTAACCCTTATTAAACCAATTTTGAAAGTGTTTACTCTCATTTGAGCACAAATATTTTCGCCTTTTCTCCCGGATTTGTTTTTCTGCTATGAATCATAAAAGATTCATTGACCTTAGACCCGTTTACATGTTTTACAACTTAATCCCGTTTATCTTAGTCATATTGCCCCGTACTGTATTTTGTATGAAAATTTTACATTTTTCAATGATTTAAACCTAAAAAGTGCAATTATTTCATGAAATATTAATTTTTCAACAAAACATTTGCAATTTACATATGAATATTGAGAAAAAAAAACAAAACAAAATTAAAAAAAAACAAAGATTTATAACCGATTGATAGTATCGCTTCGATTGTGCTGTATTTGATGTGCTAGGCATTTATGGACCTGCTCCATCATTATCATCGTAATCTTGCAATATATCAGGTTCTTTGTACTTGTGAAATTAACACGATTAACATGAATGAACATAATGCAAAGGTCAAAAAGGTTTTAAACAATGGTCACACACAGCAGAAGTTTTATTGCCCTTTGTTTTGCTGTTGCCCTTATATGCTTCACATCTACGTCATGATTTCTTGTCCTAGTAAAGACAGTGAATGAAACAAGAATGAACAAAAAAATCATTAGATATAGAAATCACTTATTTATTTCTTAATTCTTACCTAAACTTGCGGCATTCGAAGCGATTCTGTAAGGCTAATTGGCTTCATACCAATCAAACTCAAAGCAATTCTTAAGCCATGTGCTATTTGGAGACTATTCACTCAGATAACGAAATTTCGACAGTCTGAATGAGAATATTTGGCACTTGTGAGGTGAATATGACTGTCAAAAAAAAAAATTCAAGTAGCCCCAGGGGCTAGTATAAATTTTGACAATCGGCAAGATACTTTTTGACACAAGCGAAGATAGAAAAAAAGGCGACTCGAAAAGGTTTATTATTTTTCCCAAAATTACTCTCGTTAAGACATGGGGATAAATTTTGAGGTTATGGCATATATGGCACACTATGCATTTAAGGGTTAAATTCCTGAGCTAATACACTACCGAAATCTAAAACGTCAAAATTTCTTGTTAAAATATCATCGACCATTTGGCACAGTGAAAATGACAATTATATTTCAACATTCAAGTCAGTAACTTCTTCTATACCACCAGTGAAAAGTTTCCGAATAACATACGGTCTTATTGATTGTTTCATTGGAGTGTTGCGTCGCTTTTCCAATTGATTTTTAGCATGATATATATATAAGCAAATACTAAAAGACGTGCACAACAGATCCACATAAACAACTGTTTTCGTAAGTGTATGTGTACATAAGTATGAAAAGTACATACGCCAACGACAGAATAATGCTGTGTCTCACTTCCAATGAATTACAGTTACAAAAAATGTAGAAAGGATTGCACAACAGCAAAAAGTAGTGAAAAAAGTACTACAAAAACTGGTCCTTCATACAAATGGTAGTATGGTAGAAAATGTCGGGTCATTTTGACCCATATAAACGTATAGTGCACATGTCAGTTTTTTGTCTCTGCTATGCACATATGTCACATATGTAAAATTTTTTCTACATGGTTGCAAAGATAAAAGTCCAACATATAAAATGGTAATTTTTTTTTTTTATTTTTGATTCTAAATATGTTTTTTTTTTGCAAATGAAAAGTGCCTCGGGTCAATATGACCCGATAAACGGGTTTAAGGTCAAAGATCTATAACAAATCGTATATAATATAATAATTTATGGAAGTCTGTTATGGACCTTCGAAAAAAGCTTTTATAAGTCTCGTAAGATAACGCTGTAAGTTTTTTAGTATTAAGGTTAGGTTAGGTACGGTTGACGTGGCTATCTCCTATGAGACGCACTTAGGCCAGTTTGGCCCGTTGTGATACCAGGGGTTAATTATTTCCACTCTATCTGAACCAGTTGGAGCTATTTATGAAGCTTTGTATTCGGTAGACCGAAGTTTTTGAGAGTTCGTCTAGGTCACTGTAGAACCAGTTACCTAGGAAGAGATGGCGCTTTCTGGCCATGTTCTTATTCTCAAGAAGCTTTACATGGCATTTTTATTACTCTCTGAGGTTTGCCATTGTCTGCAGAGAGGTGGCGGCCGTACAGAAAAATTATTTTTAATTCAAATAATTTTCTCTCGCTGCTGGGGTTCGAACCTGGGTCTCCAAGGTTCTTTGACATAGCGGCCACGCACTTTAACCAATTACGCCACGGACGCCACATAGTATTAATAAATATTTAATTAATTATCATATTAAAAGGCAATGACGACAGAAGAAGACTTTTAAAAAATTTTGAAGATTTTCGAGTAAGGCATCTATAATGCTAGCAAATTCAAGGAATTTTTCCATTACGAGCCCGATTACTTCTACATTTATTGCGATGGATTCCTCCAACATTGATATCATCAGCTCAGTGCCGATTTCACGCATATTTTATGATACTTCTACTTTACATTCTCACATGTAACGCTCATAAATTAGAAATCACAAGAGCTTCTTTTCAATCGTTGTTTTTTAAAAATGTTTATTTAATAATTTTTTTAATTCGACTGGATAGAGCCATTTTTAGTTTTTGCACTGATTAGTTAAACACATTGCCAAGAAGATTAGTAGATAAAAGCTAATTTTTCCCTTTTTCCTAATTTTAAAAATAAAAAAACGGACTAAAAAGGACAGTCTTTAAAATTTAAATTTTTAAAGATTGAATTCATTTTGATTTTTTTTAGAATATCTTTTAACTGTATTTCTGTCAATTTGATTTCTTAATAAATTTTTTTGAGCCGTGTTAACCTTGTTGTGCCTCACATTCTTTCAAAAGCTCATCGATTCTACGCATAAAATTATTTCAACAAAGTGAAAAATTTAAAAACAAAAAAAAAAACACAAAATCATAAAATACCTCATTTAATATTCGTTAATGGTCTGCAGGAAATTTTAATAATTTTCTCGCTTAATTAGTAGCCAGCTTTATAAAATTTTATGTGCCCAACCAAAACAAAAAGTACTGCGACAACAACAATGTTGTATTTGCGGAAAATGTCGCCTATTTATGCTAGCGGCAAAATAACCACAAAAACATCAAAACCAACAAAAACAACATGATACGCTTGTACAAGCTACACTCTAATACGTAATGACAACAATATGGTACCCAATATCCGTTTTAGCGTTGATATTTTTGTTTTAGCATTGTTGTTGTTGCTGTTGTTGTTGTTGGTGTTGTTGTTGTTACTTTTGCTGCCGCTGCTTTGAAATAATTAAATCTCGTTTACCTACCTTTTGGCAGAATATATTTTAAAATATTCTCAAATTCAAACAAAACAACCCACACACACACACACAAATACTCCAACAAACAAGTGTAAATATAACTGTATGAATACATACATTTATATATAAAACCAAAGAAACACACTCACACACACAAACTCAAATACATCCATCCATATACATCAGTACATAGCACAGGCCAGATGTTGCCATTAAAAGCAACCGGAAATTGTCAACACAATGGCGTCGAACAATTTAACGTTGGCCGCCATTTTATAAATAAATTGAGTAAAACCACAGCGTATAACCTTATTTCAACGTCGATATTGTTTATGCTAATTAAATATTTGTACAACAGGGTGGGTGGGGCTGGTGACAGGGCGTAGTAAAAAGTTAGCCGAGAAATGAAAAGAACCAAGGACGCTACAGAGCGTGGGCTAGTATAATAGAAGCGTGGGCAACGCATTATTTATGTTGTATGCAAGGAAGTCAGCAGGCAAAACCTGATATTTACTTTGTTGAAAGTAAGAAGATCCCCACGACAATTTATTCAAAAGGACTTGGTCTGAGAGACATGGGCGACAGCATTTGACCCAAGGTCAAATACAATGAGTATAATTAACTGTAACTTTTTTGCATTTGAATGGATATTAATTTAACGGATACAAGTAATTTCTGGATAAAAGTCATTTTTATCTGTACTTCTATTCGAATTTCAGACTTAGCTGTTCATTAACTTTATATTTTTAAACTTTTCTCAATCAGTCACTGCTTCACTCCGACTATATGACCCTTTGTTTCCATTGACGTTGAAGTGCAGTATTTCTCTTTGTTTTTAATTATGAACTTACAACTCCCTCTCTCCCCCAACTCATTACGCTGAAAATGTGTCCCAATTCAAGGGTCTGATGTCGCTGTTGTTTTTATCAAAAATGTGGAAAACTTTCACATGTGGTTAATGCATGTTCGGGTAGGTTTGCATTTGTACAGCGCGCATGCATGTCAGTTCGAATGTTCAGCTGTATAACTACTGTAAGTATGCTTAAAATTAATTGAAGTGTAGCAAACATTTTGTAAATTGTTGTTGCCTGTTGAACATAAACTTTCAACTTTGAAAACTCGCACAAATTAATTTACACATGCTGGGATTTGCAATTATTTTGAATTGTTTCAAAATATACTCCACTGAGTGGAGGAATTCACTGAAAATACTTTTCCATACTGACTGCAATTTGAAGCATCTGAGTGTATCTCAGCGCGAGATGTCAGAAATTAAGAGCTATTCATGCTGGTTTCAAGACACATTTATTGCGCGAAAAAAGTTTATATGTTTTAATTGTTATACTTGAGTTTTGATCTATTTTGTTCTATATCTAATGTATAGTTCGCAATTCAAAAGCAGATTGAATAAACATTTATTAAATTAGTTGGGAAATTCACAAGCAGAGGAAGACATTATCAAATGTGAATTTCACAAAATATTTCGCCAGATTAATTAACAAATTAAGAACATAACGAACTATTTTCATGTAAATTAATAAGGTTGCAACTATTTCCAAAGATGTTTTCACAGGTGTTGTTACTTGTTAATAGCTAAACAAGCTGAATAATGTTTTTTATATGGTCCTTAATGATTATTCATCTTTTTATATTTTCACCGTAGTTGATAGAGTGTGAAAAGAAATGCATAAACTTTTTTTAGACTCATTTTTTGAGAAATATATTCCAAACATTCCTTTAAACATTTCAGAAAATTAACCAAAGAATAAGAAAACGTGAAAAATTTATAATAAAAACACTTAATAAAGACCAAAATTTTAGGTGAATATGATTTCTAAATTCTTGAAACAAATTTAGTCTCAATCGAATTACTTACAAACGTCATCACCACACATATATTTCCTATGAACTCAAAATTATATAACTTTGAACTCTAGTCACTCAAATGAGATTGATAGGATTCCGTAATGCCTTTTCATTTTTTTTTTTTTTTTTTTGTGGTTAACTTGTTAATATGTCCTTCAATTATTCAATACGGTTTTTTGGTGTAATACTGATTTTTAGTTTTTTTTTTTTTTGCTCTTTTAATTACTGTTGAATTTTTTATTCGAAGAGTCCCAGTAAGAATTTAAGTATTAAAACGAGCAAAAAAGATATTTTTGCAAATATTTACAGATGCATGGAATTTGAATTCTGCGAGCCCAAAATGCTCCGATGTTTTCATTCAACCATTAGTAATGAAATTGTTTTTGGGTTTTTTGAAAATTTAAGATTTTTTATTAATTGGGGAATCAATCCAAGGCATCTCGTTCTCTGATTTAGCTATTAGGGTAAATACAACGTTAAAATCAAATATATTGAACTAAAAGCAAAAAGTGCTAATGGTAGGGTAGACTGGGTATGGTTGAAACATTTAAGCGTTTATCGTCCATTACATCGGAATAAGTTAAACGAGCGATGACGGAAATATATACAATACAAGACCATATATCTGTCTACTAATGGGCAATGTTATTTGAGATTACTGTATTGTATTGAATGTGTTAAATCAAAATTTTTTTAAAAATTTAATTTGTTTCAACCGTCCCCTTGCCAGGGTTGGTTGAAACAGTGCCTGGGGTCAGTTGAAACACATGGAAATTATACAAAATATAATAATTTAACATGTTTGATTCCTTGTCTAATAATATTTGACGACTCGTAATGGCACAGTTGAACATCAAAAATATTTTTTATTAATGTTCAAGTCTTTCACGATACTTATAATCTTACACTATTATGTTTATATTAAGTATTATTTAAATAATATAATAATCAGCTGTTACTGACGATTGTTTTTTTTAGTATTTGTGTACTTCTTGCTATTATATTTCTCAAAATTCAACAGTATTATTTATAAATTCGATTTTTTCCAACTGTTTCAAGTGTTGCCAACCACCAACCAGGTATAAAACGGTTCACAGTAAGAATGATAATTCTAATTATAATAAAACCATAATAATTGCAAAAGTGTACAATCAAAAATACTTACTTCTCCTTTAAAAAACACAAGTAATAAGACTTTTCATCGATGATTTTGGGCGTAAAAAAGCATGAGTTTATAAGGATTTAATGTATGAATAAAATAAAAATAAACTGGCCATTTCAGTCATTGAAAGGATTTTGACCGAACTTCTTATAATCAAATTATATTGTGCATGTTATTAAATGTTTATACACAACTGATCGAAAACTGTACCTACTAGTTTTATGCCGACTTCGAACGGCTAATGTGCATGTTCTCAAGAAGCTTTACATGACATTATTTGCTCTCTGAGGTTTGCCATTATCTACAGAGAGGTGAGGACAGATCAGAAAAATTAATTTCAATTGGTCAAATTTTCTGTGTCTCGTGGAGGATTTGAACCTCGCACCTCGAAAGTGGCTCGAAAATTTGCACCCAGTGGTTCACGAACTTTAATACACTCGGCCACGCCACCACGATTAAATATCCGTTAGTAAAATTACCAAGTTCTCATGCATTCAGATAAGTTTAATTTTAAATGTTTTATTATTTGTAAACATTTCATAGAACACTCACTTTCGTGGCGTATCCGTCGGATCTAGTCAGGTATGTTTAGCAGATAATTATCTTTAATTGTCAACAATTTTTTAATTCTAACATTTTGTACAGGTGAAATGTCTTTAATTTTAAACCAACTTTTTTGTGTTTTTGGATAAGTGCATCTTTTCTACGGAATAAAAAGTATCCTACAAATTCAAAAAATTTCATTATTTTGTATTTCAAATGTCCAACAAAATAAGAAATAGAAAAAAAAAATACACATTTTTCGTGTAGCAGTTTTATTACAGTAGCAGATTTACTCATATATCCTTGAGAAACAACTACTCGGTTAACTTCAGCAGTGTTAAAGCTGGTTTGATAAGAAAAAGAAACATTTCAGCAAACATTTTACGCATTTTTCAACAAATACAAAACGATTTGAAAATGGGTTCAACCATTATTATCAAGCAGATTAGTTTTTTTAAAAATATAGGGCATAGATTGAGGTACGGTTCATGACTTTGCTAAGACGGTGCTTAGTCTGCGTCTAATAAAATATGAGTTATTTCTTTAGTATGACTATAGCCCAGATTTTGGGAAACCAGATATGAGAAGAAATTCATCTGAAGTGGATATAAGATTCGTGAATGGCGTTCGATATTTATTTTCCCAAAACTGTGAACATTTAGAATTTTTATTGGTCAATGGGATTTATATAATTTTTTACAGAAAATATAAGATTCGACTTCAATTAACAAAGTTAATGAATTTCATTTTAAAATATATAACTTTTTGCAGTTTAATCATGTACTTCATAATTATCTTTATGTAGTTGTAAAAATTTAAATAGGTCTAGACATAGGTTTAGGCATAGGTCTTGGACACAAAGATCTTGATTACAAAGCTATTTTACAAATAATAAATATATTGATAATAAGCTGAGGATATATGAACCGAAAAAAATTAAGAATTCATAAGTGGAGCGAAGAAATATGGGGGGTATTTTCAACGTTAGGAAGCGATAATAATTTACTTACAATCCTTTCAGAGTTGGTCTAGGCCGGAAAGAATATGATTCCTTTAATTGCGATAAAGAGATTAACAGTCTCTTTTGACTCTATATGATTAATTACTCATGCAAATTTTTTCTTTGGACGCAATTGAATATCAGTCAATAGTTTAATGCGGTTGTTAAGTGTCTGTCAACATTTTACTATGTAATTCAACAAAACTTTTTTAATGAAGGTTATACTCTATTTTTTTTTTTTTTTTTTGTTTTTGGAAAAAATACTTTATAAAACCTATACTTATTAATAATTATTGTTATCGTTACTTATCAATCGAAACAATAATTCAAATAATTAAATGTGTTCGTTGAGAAGAATTGAGAGATATTTACTTATTCACTACTCCAACGACTTTTGGAAAACCGTCATTTTTTTCTCCTTTAATCCTCTTTATAAATTAACATTACGTTCAGTTATGCTTTGGATATCCTTAGCAGCATTCCTGGCTACGAACAAAAGTTTAAAGCATTCTTTTGAAGTTTTTATTAAGAAATGAATTACATGTGTCTATCAAAGCGTCACGCTATTTGCTATGAAGACTAATGAGCACTATTATTTTACGCTAGCTATGATAATTATTTTTAAACTTTGTACAAATTTACGGCTCTCTGGTTATGTTCTCAATTACCACGAAACACAACATAACTACGCCAATAGCACGTATCACGTGACACATGGTTTCACTTGACTTGACTTATTTTGATGTTTATTTCTATTATTATTACGTGTTTTTTTTTTTTTTGTTAGTTTTCTTATTTTTCTTACTTCCGGTGCATATATACTGCGTCAAAAAGCAAGCTTATTAGCGTAGGACGCTCATAATGTTGGCTTGATTCCGCCTGCTAAATCTGAAAGCACTTCAACACAAACACGTATACACACATTGAAGTGGGCAGAGTGTTGGTCGAGTGAGTGAGAGAAAAGGGCAGAAGAGTGTTTGGTAAGATGAGGTTATTTCGGAAAATGTCACGTTCTGCAAATGGGTCATTTGAACGCACTTAAATGTCATAAAAGTAGCGAACACTCACACTCGCACACACTGGTACACTCGCTGATATACACTCACACGCCATCCACTAGCTAGTCAGTAGTGGCGACACATGTTCTAATTATTATATTTTTCATGATGATTGCATATTATTGCAGCCCTGACACAAGTAGCTGTGGCAAGAAAGTGGAAGTGTAGCGATGTAGCAGTAGCAGAAGTGCATGCGCTACGTTTAGTGAACATCCACTTGACGCCGGTTGCTGTTGTTGTTGTTGTTGTTGTTGGTGGTGTTGTTGTTTTTGAGCCTAATAAACGGTGTGCTGCTCGAGCCTTCTTCACAAAAAGGTGTCGCTGGTGGTATTGTTAAGTGCATCCTTTACAAAGTGTTGGAGCAGATTGATGCAGTTACTTTAAACGTTCTGAAGTGTGAAGTCTTATGTTTTCTCATGGAATTTAAATAAACATTTCAACTATCCAATATATTTCGCAATAATCTAAGCTACTTTTTAAGGTTATTGAAATTATGAAACTTTTTGCTTCGAATGCTCTGCTAAAATGTTTATATTTTCCATTTAATGAGTGCTCACATTCAAGGGCTCTACTCGTTCTTGGAGTCCTTTGAAAAATTAAATCTCTATTATAATGAGATTACAACACGTCGCATTCGCTCTACCGCACACGCACACGTATACACGCACACACATTTGCTCAGGTGGTACCTGCTTTGACACCCATAAGCAAATAATTAAATATGCATGTCAATAATTTTATTTGTCTGCTTGTGTTGTTCCAATTATTGTTATTGTTGTTCTATTTAAGCCTTGAAGTCGCAATTGAAAAGTTCTGCGGCATGACACAGTGGGACATATCGCACTCCATCTTCAAAACAGACACAACTCAAAATTTCAAAATTTTCAGAAGCAAAAAACCAGTTTGTAACCACCTGTTGTAATCAAAACAAGGAGACAAAACGATTTTTTTTTTTTTTTAATTAAAGAGGAAAAAGATGAGTGGAATTTCGATAGTTGATGGAGGTTATCGCTGAGAATACTTTAACATTTAAAAGTAAAAATTTGTAAATTTTGAGTTGTGCCTGTTTTGAAGATGGAGTGCGATATGTGTCATACCATAGAATAGATCAAAATGAACAAATAGGAAATCAAAATTTTTTTCTATTTCAGAATGAAAATTGGCCAACATATCCTTGTTGTCGTTAAAATCGTTTATCTTACATCCACTTTTCTCTTTTTTTTTTATTTTTATATTAAACATGTCCCAAAGTATGTTTGAACAATTATGCTACAATATTTATAAATATCTAACGGATATCCTAAGTATGTAAGTGAAGTTTATCATCAGTTTTATAATGAAACAACATTCAAGAATGTTTTCAACATTCATTACCTTTTTGATCGGATGTGTCCCATTGTGCCTCGTCGTCCTCATTCTTCAATAGTAACTCGTTTCTATTTATTTCTCAATATCAAAGACATTCTTGTACGTGTCTTTCGCTGTATCATATGGTTGGGGTTGTCTTTTCTGTTTGAACCCCTTCAAGCTATTTCAAATAATTAAAAGCTTCAAAGCTTCGCCATTGTTGTAGCTTAATTTGCACCAGTTTTGCAGGGTTATATTTTAATTTTAAATTAAGACATTATCTTCGAGTGTTCGTTAATGGTTCTGTGTGATATATGAGCACGATATAAATAAGTCATGTTTACGAATGGATTGTCTAATTTGCATCCACCTGTTGTAATCCGTTTAAGAATTGTGCTAGTCACAATTGTATTCTACGTCGATGAATATAAATATCTTCAACCTAAAAACCTAGAGATCGCAGAGGCAGATTTCTTTGAATATAATAGTTTACATTGTGTAACCACCAGGCTACAGAAAAGTCCGCCCATGTATGCACACGTGCCCACACATACCTGTTTTTCTACACGCTCCAGTTTGTATTGTACACCTTTTAAAAATTCTCACGCCCACGTACAACAGCAAAATTTTACAAGTATTCGTACTTGCTCATGCACGAGAACGCTAAAAAATATTTGTTTAGTACGCGCCCCTGAGTACATGGGCCAATGAGACTATTTAAGCTTATGAGCAGTACATGGCACTGAATTAAAAAATCTAATTGACCTTAATATGACTTTGAAGATGTTATTGAATGTCTTTTATTATTGTTATGAAATGTTATTAAATTCTTGTCCACAATGATCGAAAATTCGACCTACAAATATTTACAAGGGCGTTCAAGATGCTGCCGGTCTCCAAGTGGCGGCACCATTCTTTAAATGCATGGAATTGTTGACTGATGACAACCTTAACATGAACACACCATCAATATCAGAACGATCTGTCAAAGAATAGTGACATTACAGTGTTCTACTTGAACATCTTTCGGTATTGTTATAAAAATGGATAAAAAAGAATTTCGTGCCTTGATTAAGCATTACGTTTTGCGTAACAAAAGTGCGAAAGAAACAAAAGAAAATCTCGATAAATATTATGGTGAATATCCTCCGTCGTATTCAACCGTAAAACATCGCATTGCCGAGTTCAAAAGAGGTCGAAGCAGCACAAAAAATAAACACGCGGCGGGAGCAGCAAAAACAGTGACCACTCCAGAATATATTGGAAATATCCATGATTTCGTATTGGACAATCTGAAAGCGAAAGTGCATGAGATAGTTACAGCCGTATGTATATTAAGTGGGTCGGTGGTTTCAATTTTACATGAACATTTGGGTAGGAGAAAGCTGACTGCAAGATGGATGCCGCGTTTGTTAACAATGCATCAAACACATGAACATGAACAAAATCCGACTAATTTTTTTTTTTGCGTAAAATAGTGACCATAGATGAAACATGGTTCCACCACAATGCAACAGAACAGAACATTGAACAAATCAGCAAGGAGTATGTAAATCCCAGTGGAAGTGTACCAAAGCGAGCGTAGACTTAACAAACGGCCGGAAGGGTGTTGGCGCCTTTTTTTGCGATTTAAGTGGCATTTTGTTCAACGACTCTTTGAGAAAAGGAAAAATAACTAACAACGACTATTTCTGTAAATTATTAGACCGATTGAAGAACAAAATCGCTAACCAACCAAAAATCATATTTTAACAATACAATGCTCAAGCTCACAAATCGATCGAAACTATGGCTTTCTACTTCCATATCCTCCATATTCTCCAGATTTGGCCCCAGCGACTATTATCTGTTCCCAAACTTAAAAATGTGGCTCCAGGCAAGGAGATTTGCGACAAATGAACAGGTCTAGTTAGAAACTGAAGCATTTTTCGGAGATCTTGAGAAATCTTACTATTCAAAGGGCATCTCAATATTGGAAAATCATAGAATAAGTGTATAGAGCTGAAAAGGGATTATGTGGAAGAATAAGCAATAATTTTGGTAAAACTCAAACAAATATAGCGTCTTATTTTTAAATCCTGGGATCCCAAAAGAAAAATCCCGGAATTCGGAAAGATTAAAGCTGTCTGAGATCCCGGGACACTGACTACCCGATATGGTATGTATGGTACGTACCATGTATACCAGTATAGTGATACCATCGTCATCGCTTTTTTTCGAAACGAATAACATAGAACACAAATGACTGCCTATGCAAAAACGTATATTTTTAAAGTTTTTTACTTTAAAGAAAACTATCATTTTTGATTTTTGTTTTTTGTTTTTGAACAAAAACTGATTCGTTTTTGAGAGGCATTTAAGCCTAGCATATGATTCCAAAATACATTATTAATGAGTGCCGGAAACGCAGTCTTCTTGCCGCAAACGTTCATATATGAATTTAAAATGATTCTTTTGGATCATTGGTAAGAGTGGTTTGATATAAGTGTCAAGTTTCAGACTTCCATGAGCTCAAGTCTTAAATATCACAGATGTTTTCTTAAGAAGAGAAAAGAAAAAGGCAAAAATATTTCTGAATATTTTCCAGCTAAAAGTACACCGGTAAGTAAGGCAAAAATACTCACCACAATAATTTTTTACTACATGTTCAGACATACGAAACCACAAATACACACACACACATTAAATGGTGTCCAGCCTAAGGTAGATACAGATGAAGAACGCAGCGAGGCATCCCAGAACAGCCCGTGGTCTGTGGTGTTCCTCACCTTGTGCTGCTCGTAAAACAAACTACAACAAAATCGAATGATTAAACAAGCAATTTGTTTTCTGTGTGAATGTGTATGAAAAGTGGTACATGCAGATCCCCACTTATTTGGTATTTTTATGTTGTTTTTGTTGGTTTTTATAGATACATCTTCTATAGTATTTATTTTCGTTGTAGCCACAAATCGTGTTCCACATTTGTGTAGCCTATAAATAAATTGCAGTCTTTTAGCCGCTGGGAATCGCACACGCTCGGATCCTTGCTGTAGGTTTTGGCATTGCATGGTAGGGCATGGCTCCGACACCAAAAAGGATAAATCGTTTTTTGAGCTCCTTGTTTACCTTTGAGCACTTTTTATGCGTGTTTGTAAAATCATTTTATTTTTATTTGTGTGCTGTTAGGGTTTCATTTAAATGTATTGCTGCTACCTCTGCTGCTGGTGTTGCTGCTGCTGCTGCTGCGGCTGGTGCCAAACATTCGCTTTGTTGGTGTTGCCACTTAATGTATTGCTACACTTATTTATTGATTTGGGTGTTGTTAGCCTTCGTTGAGTTCGTAGAGCTCCCACCCGCACCAGCCAAATGTGATTGTGTTGGTGTGAAAACAAATCGGAATTGGTTTTTATGATGATATTAAATGGGGCCACATTTCGCGCATAGCAAATTAATTTAAAATGTTCAATGTGTGGAAAGCGGTTAATTGACTTATTTGTATCTTGGTAACAATAAAGCGTGTCGTAAGAAAATAATCAAATTTTTGGCATGGAGCGTAAACAATGGGATGCACCAGGATCGGTGATTCTTTTGAGGGTTTTTGCTGTGTTTTTATTTACGATTTGAAAAAGGTTTCATTTCAATAAAAGATCACATGGCTATGAGACCCAGCTATTCTCTACAAAATCAAAGTTTGCAATTCCTTCAAAACGAAAAGAAATACAAGCGATATAACTATTGGCTATATTCGTAATAGAACAAAAAATGCCAGTTTTTGTGAAGTAAAGGCCGTAACGTTTTGTAAAGAAAATTAAAAAAAAGTATTTTTTAAGAAAACATTTGCAAAACTTGCAACTTTGCAACAAACATTCACTTGTACCAACATAGTGGGAACCCTTTTATTTCATGATAGGTTACCACATTTAGAATTAGATGCGGTAACGTAGTGTATACAACATAAGGCGGACCAGCCGCGGCAAACCGCAATTTGCACAACGCTTATGCTAAATAATTTGAGCAATCATCGGAGTATTTGCAATGCGTGCAAAGGGAAGATGATGCCAGAAATTAGTTTAAGTCAATTTGAATGAAATAAACCAACTTAGATATTTCTTAAAAAAAAAAAAATAAGTTAATAAGCTTGATTAACTAAGACACCAAAACATCACCAGCAAAATGGTTGGAAAATAGCGCAAAACGCAAATATTATTGAATATCATGAGAAATCTTATTGAAGTGTTGTTATTGTTGCTGCTGTGGATTATGCTGTTCTTCTCGCCAATGCTGCGGTTTCTTTGCTCTGCCTATTAATAACTTAAAAGCTGCAATTGACAGGCGTTGAGGTTGTTGTGCCATTAAACAGCGTCTTTCTTCGATTAACACACAGCACCTCTTCATCACTCCTACTCTTCATGAAACAAAAGTTGTAAGCACACCATCCTGGCTTGGACACCGCCGAGTGGTTTGTTTATTAAATGATTGCAAATGATTTGAATACCTCGACGGATTCAATGAGTGAGTGCGTGAGTAACTGATTAATTATGAATAGCATTTAAACCAACTTTATGGTTACTGAGTTGTTGTAATTGCTGTTGTTGTTGTTGTCAACGTTTATACCTGTAATTGTTGTTGTTAAATAGCCGCAGGCAATCATTTGTTTGCCAACAAATTTATTGTCAGAGATAAATGTTTGCCCATGAATAAAGTTATTACCAGATCATAAATTACTATAGTGGGGCTCATTACAATACGGGCCGGACGATAGGTGGGAGTGGTCTGATTCGTTAGACAATACCATCACTTTATACTGAAAGTGTTGAACTGACATTTAAATGTTTGCTAATCAGAGCTGTTATGAGTTGCAGCAACAGCAGCAGCAACGTCAACAGCACTGCTCAAGATTTAAACGTTTCAATTGTTCTCAAAATGACAGCTCAATTTCAATGGCTCATCGTTCGAAGGAAACAATTATAAAAATACTATGGCACTTACAGCTGAATCTGTGGTTAATTGTAGCATAATATTTTTTTAAATTAACGACGTGAAAAATTTACCATTTAAAGCACTCATGGGCAGGAAAATAAATTGGTGGGCCAATGTTTTTTTTTTTACCAACACGAAATTGTCCTCATTATTTCATTATTGCTTTTGCTCATCGAAGCAAAAAAAAAAAAAAAACAAAAAAAATTACCAAAGCACAAGACTGAGTTTCTATTTCTTTGCGTAACAAAATTTATATGCAAAACAAAAACAAATCATGTGTGTTTTTGTGTTACACAAGTAACGGGACAATCATCTCAAGCTCAGACCAGTCGAGTGAGGCTTTGTTTTTGTTGCCTTTGCATGCAATTGTTGTTGTTTAAGCGAATTAAAAATTTGATGAATGTCGGTTTTGTTGTTGTTGTTTTTTGTCCGTGTTACAAATGTGCAAACACAAATTTGATAAAATAAAACAAATTTGTAGCTGGGCGAACGGGCCAATTGGGCCCAGTCTGATTTAAAGTGTGCTTTCTTTTACAGTTAATTTTTATGGTTGTTTTTAATTTATCGATACAAGGACACTTAATGATCTTGTTTACATTTTTGATATTATATTTAATCTATAATTATTATAAAAATTTTTTTATTATAGATAGGGTCAACAGGGACACCAGCAAAGATAAAATACGTCATATTGCAAATTGTCGATAAAATCATGGAAATCGTCGAGTCCAACCATCATGTAAGCACGGTTTCAATTGGCCAGGAACTAAACATTGCACAAAAAAACATTTGCAACAACTTGAATAAGGCTAGATACAAAAAGAAGCTCGATGTATGGGTACCACACGAGTAAACACAAAAAACCTCATGGAAAAATATCCATCTGCAAATCGCTGCTGAATCGCAAAAACATCGACCCATTTCTGAAGTGGATGTAACTGGTGATGAAAAGTGGGTCACTTACGACAACGTCAAGCGAAAACGGTCGTGGTTGAATCGTGGTGAGCCGACGCACACGGTGGCCAAAGCCGGATTGACTGCCCTGAAGGTTAGGCTGTGTGTTTGGTGGGATCATCTACTATGAGCTGCTCCCTTACGGCCAAGCTCTTTATTCAGACCTGTACTGTCAACAATTGAACCGTCTGAACCAAGCAATCGCTCAGAAGCGGCCAGCTTTGGCCAATAGGAGAGGAAATGTGTTCCAACAGGACAACGCCAGGCCACACACATCGATAGTAATTTGCCAGAAGCTAAGGGAGCTTGGTAGGGTGGTTCTTATGCATCCACCTTATAGTCCGGACCAAGTGATTACCATTTGTTTCTGTCTATGACGAAAGATTTTTCTGGTGTGAACTTCGCCTCAAGGGAAGCATGTGAAAATCATCTCTCCCAGTCCTATACCAATAGGGACGAGGAACCTTTAAAATGACAACAAAATGTCGATCAAAACATATTGCATATTTGACCTAAATCAGATGATTATAACTATGATAAATAAAGCCTTCAGTTTTATGCAAAAATAATGGATTTCTTTTCATTGCACCTGATACATTAAAACCATTGGTGCACTGAAAAAAAATGTTTTAAAATTGATGACAATTGTTATTAATTTGACGAATTTTGTGTTTAAAAAATAGCTTGCAACAAATTTCGTCAAAGTAAGAGCAAATCGTGTTTAAAACTTTTGAAAAACGTATGAAAATAAAGCAAATTACGAACACATTTTTTGAGCACATTGTGTTTAATTTTAAGCTAACATTTTTTTTTCTGTGTAGTTAAACTCGCAAAACCTAGATAGGGTTTTCTATTTATGTCCAGGACTTTAATGAAGAGTTGTCAAAAATGTTGTTTGAATTTTCCGTGTGGCACTGTGTTATCTTACAGAACTTTATCCATTTTTTCGATCACTCTTTTGCATAATTGTGGTTCTATTTCGGCGCGATGGCGACTTCAATAATCGCTTTGTGAGTTTTTTTTGTTTTCTGATAGTTTTCTGAAAGTGAAAAAATAAGTCAAACGGTGTAAAATTTCAAGATCTTGGTGTCCACTTGGTATCTCCAAAGGGCGAAATTACGTGACCAGGAAACTTCGTGTGAAAAAAATCAATTTTTTTGTGACTTGTATGGCACGTAGTCCATCCTATTGAAAAAAGAGAACGTCTGTGTCATTATACACCATCTCCGAACACAAAAAAAAAATGTTTATCATGCCTCTGTTGTGCACCGACTGTAACGGCGACTGTAACGGCTCTTCCATAGTCATTTTCGAAAAAACACATCTCTTTGGCTCACAATTCGCACCAAACAGACAATGGAATCGCTGCGATCTTTTATGATCATCAAATAGTCTACAAATAAATAATGAATTGTAATTCTCTTTTCATAACTACGTTTGTAATTGCATTCACGATTCTTATTTTATCAAAGAAGAACTCGCAAATGTACCATAAATCACACTTTAATCGTAAATGAGTTCGATTTAAAAAAAATAAAAATACCGTAAAACTTTCATTTCTGACTCGTTTACGAGCAGAGAAACATTCGTTTTTGATGGTCGCTCGTAACGGATCCAAAAAATATCAGTTTCAATTCATTTGTAAAATTTTTAATGAAGAAAAAAGTTCGTTTTTATAAACATTTACAAAAGTTCAGAAAATTATTCAGAAAAAATTATTTTGTCCATAATTTAATAAAAAACCAAAGAACCCAAAGAAAATTTAATGAAAAAATTCAAAGAAAATTTAATGGTCAACTAATCGTAGCCAAATAGTTGAAATCTTTTGCTGGTTTCGCGAATGTTGAATGATGCCCTAAAAGCAAGAATTAAATTCAAGGAAAATGTTTAAAATTATTTTTGCTCTAATAGTCATTGATGCCTATCTAAATCATATGGTTAACTCTTGATTAACAGCTGCAACACAACTATTCTTATATCTGCACGATTTTTTTTTCTCTCGAGCAACTGCAACACTTGGCTGCAATGCAACAAATCAACACTCAATTAAATCGACAGCCACATCCCCCACTTCAACTTACAGCACACACTGTATTCGGACACGAAGTAACAACAAATGCTACAGACGTTGTAACGAAACACCCACAAATTAGCCATGCGCGCCGTCTACAATCGGCCTAGACAACGGCAACAAATTAACAACATATCAAATGTAGCAAAATTTATTGGCAACGTTTAAGCCACGTTAAAGCAGCAGCAGCAGGAGGAACGAGTTTTAAACATTCACATCACTATTTCTCCTCTGAGCTGAGAGAGCCGCAGTTAACTTAACGGCTGCACATGCGCGCAACTGTTTGAATTATTGTTTATTGCAACAACAGAGAGCATATGACAGCGCCAACAGCAACAAAAATAACTAATAAAATAGTGATGGAGCTTCGAACAAGCTGAACAAGCAGCAACATTTTTCGTGTAGCAGCAGCAAAACGCTCACCGTCTTGGCCAGTTATGGGTGTCAATCTGGCAATATATTAGAAGCTGTTGCTTACATTTGCAATTCAACAGCTAGTCTATTAAAAGTGGGCGTGTCTCATAAGTTTCTTGCATACATTGCAAATGCTGCAGCAGTTGCTGTTGTTTGTTGTTGTGTTCTGGCATTTCATTTGTCTACCTGGCGTTACTTAGCCATATTTATAGTGTTTTCATTGAGCGTTGACGTTATTTATTGCTTTTAAATTGAAGTCTAGTCAGTTGAGAGGGCACTTCTAGTGTTCTTCGAAACGTTTCGCAAATATTTGTTGCAAGATACTCTGCCATTGCATCTCTTCTGTTGAAATTTTAATTTTTAATTGTAAGCCATTGCTTTTCTCTTAAAAAACTATTTGTTCGATTAACAGCAAAACTGAACTTAATTAAAAAAAAAAAAAAAAAGCGAAAACTTATAAAACAAGAAGCAAACAAATTAATTGAAGACATCTTGTAAACAATCCGATGTCACATAGCAATTCCTTCAGACAATCGTCTGATGCCCTATAAATGTGGCGATTCCCAGAGTCTGTAGATGTAAGCCTTACGTGAATGTTGTGGAGTTCTGAAGGGGGCAAAAACGTTTTGTAACACCCATTGAGGATGCATTAAAATTAGAATTATGTGATCTTGGAGGAGATTCAATAGTTTGAAAGCTTATCTTGAACAAAAAAATAAGCTATTTATCAATAATATGTTTATCCCAGATGAAGGCCATAATGTAAGTAACTATTCCAAGAGAAATCTTAAAATTACTGAATTATGGGTTCAAACTCTTAAACAAGTTATTAAAAAATTTAGTCGGGAAGTTAGTGGTTTTCTCCAAAAAATAAGGTAGAAATTTAACCCGAAAACGCGGTAAAACATGTCTGGAGTATTTCCATGATCAGGAAGAGGCTGTAAAGAGGGGAGCGGAAGGGAAGGTACAAACGCTCGAGTGCTTAAAGAAACTTATTCGCGTTTTTCTCGAAATAAAATTTTTACACATTTCGTAGACGAGTTTCTTAAAAACCACAGGTCTGATTGCAAAAAAATGTTTAGGGCCTTTTCTTCATATGTTTAGCTATCGTTCCCACCAGATTTAAATTTTGACATAACAACAATAGGTTTTACCTTGCAGATTTCCAAAAAAGTTAAACAAATTGTTAATCTGTAAGTACTAGTAAATAAAAGTTTAGAACATCATTAAAGGTTGATTCTTTAACCTTATGCAGTGACCATATATTCTAAAGACATTGCATCTGAATTGCATCTTTTCAATACTGAACAAAGATCAGTCAGTAAAGATGGGTCTGGAGAAAAATATGAGCACGGCGAAATAAAAATCAGGGCTGACGATGAACAAATGTTGCTAGAATTTGTTGATAGACTCTAAAACAGTCAAGAACAGAAAAGTAAATTGGTGGGCCAATGTTTCTTTTTTTTTTTAAACAAACAAAATTGTCCTCATTATCAAACAAAAACAAAAAAACAAGAAAAAATTGTCAAATCACTCCGACAAGAATGAATTTCTACTTCTATATGTAACAAAATTGAGGTGCAAAATAAAAACAAATCATGTGTGTTTTTGTGTTACACAAGTAGCGGGACAATCATCTCAAGCTCAGCCTAGTCGAGTGAGGCTTTGTTTTTGTTGCCTTTGCATGCAATTGTTGTTGTTAAAGCGAGCTAAAATTTGGTGAACGTCGGTTTTGTTTTTGTTTTTTAACCGACTTCAAAAAGGAGGAGGTTCTCAATTTCGTTGGTTTGTCCGCGCTTTTTTTTTTTTTTTTTTTTTTTTTTTTTTTTTTTTTTTTTTTAAATGTATGTACATCGATAACTCCTAAAGCACTTGCCCGATTTCCGTAATTTTTTGTCAACAGATAGATACCATGAACGCGGAGGTCCTTTTTTAAAAAAATGGGCGATATTCGACAAAGGGGCGTGTCAATATAAGAAAAACACTGTATTTAAGTTAATATTGACACTAGGGTACTGAAATTTACAGTAAAAACACTGGGGTAGACACAATTATTACAAATTACGATCAAAAAAGTGGGCGTTATTTGACAAAGGGGTGTGGTCATATTAAAAAAACACTGTATCTCAAATAGTATTGACACTAGGGTACTGAAATTTAGTACAGGGGTAGACACAATTTTTGAAAATTACTGTAAAAAAAGTGGGCGTTATTCGACAAAGGGGTGTGGCAATATTAGAAACACACTATATATCGAATAATATTGACACTAGGGTGCTGAAATTTAGTGCGTGGGTAGGCATAGCTATTACAAATTACAGTCAATAAAGTGGGCGTTCTTTGACAAAGGGGTGTGGCAATATTGGAAAAACACTGTATCTCGAATAGTATTGACACTAGGGTACTGAAATTTAGTACAGGGGTAGACACAATTTTTGAAAATTACTGTAAAGAAAGTGGGCGTTATTCGAAAAAGGGGTGTGGCAATATTAGAAACACACTATATATCAAATAATAGTGACACTAGAGTGCTGAAATTTAGTACATGGGTAGGCATAGTTATTACAAATTACAGTTAATAAAGTGGGCGTTATTTGACAAATGGGTGTGGCAATATTGGAAAAACACTGTATCTCGAATAGTATTGACACAAGGGTACTGAAATTTAGTACAAGAGTAGACACAATTTTTAAAATTACTGTAAATAAAGTGGGCGTAATTCAACAAATGGGTGTGTCAATATTAGAAACACACTATTTATCGAATAATATTGACACTAGGGTGTTGAAATGTAGTACATGGGTAGGTACAGTTACTGCAAATTACAGCTAAAAAAGTGGGCGTTATTCAACAAAGGGGCGTGTCAATATTATAAAAATACTATATCTTAGTTAATATTGACACTAGCGTATTAATATTTGGTATGCAGGTAGATAAGTAGGTAGAATCATTAAAAAAGTGAGCGGGATTGTACACAGGATGTGTCACTTTAAGGAAAGTACTATATTACGGTTAATATTGATAATTTGAAACTGAAATTTGGCACAGGGGTAGGTAGAATCATTATATGGTACGGTAAATAAATTAGGCGGGATTAGAGAAAGGGCGTGGCACTACAAATCGTAAAGAAGCAGAAATGGAAAATACCCAACAAACTTTCAGGAATTAATAAATCAAATTTGTTAAGAACAAAGTTTTAAGTTTAAAATTTTCCTCAAGAATAAATACTATTGCATAAAATATTTCATATTATCTAAAAAGGAAGAAATAAAAACTTTTTAACAAAAAAAAAACCCGACTTCAAAATCACTACAAAGTGAAAAATAATTTTAAACAACTTTCCCCATTCATTTCTTGGTCATATTTTAAAAGCTATTTATACGTGTTATAATATTGGAAATCTTATCATTTTCATTTTTTTTATTTTGTTTTATTATCAATATATTAATTGCTTTATGAACATAAAAGCTTTGAAGTCGGCGCTCATCTTTGACACACAATCATGATCTTTTACCATCCGTGCAATATTTGGTGCCTTGGTGACACTGTAGTAATTTTAAAAGCTTTGTACACATTAAAATTCTCACTAAACTGGTTTGGGTGAGCTTGTTAAGCTCATATTGAATATGACATAGTGTGTAACAGCTGCACAAATAATGCATGGAACAAATTGGCTACATTCAGCATACTCAAAAATTGCCAATTGAAAGAAAAAAAATCGCTAAGAAGCCTTTATATTCATAAAGTTAATAATATTTTTACGATAAAACAAATTAAAAAAAATTAAAATAAAAAGATTTCGACATAGTAAGATAAGCGCCGACTTCAAAGCTTTTATGTACATAAAGCCATTAGTATATTGATGATAATAAAACAAAATAGAAAAAATGAAAATGATAAGATTTCCAATATTATAACACGTATAAATAGCTTTTAAAATATGACCAAGAAATGAATGGGAAAAGTTGTTTAAAATTATTTTTCACTTTGTAGTGATTTTGAAGTCGGGTTTTTTTTTTGTTAAAAAGTTTTTTTTTTGTCCGTGTTGTTGTTTTTACAAATGTGCAAACACAAATTTGATGAAATAAAACAAATTTGTAACTGAGCCAATTGCGCTTCTGGAAGCTCATGTCTGCTCTAAAACTACAAATTCTATTAACAAAGCTGTCGTGAAGCCATGTGTATATTTTTTTCATTGGTATCCTCAGCAGACGGCTGCTTTGTTTTTTTTACATTTTTTTGCATGCTTATTGTTCTTGTTTATATCTCTCATTTTGCAGGATTTTCTTAGTGTTTTGGATCATGGTTTTGGGTGCATTTCATTGAGCGTCAAAAAAAATAAATTATTTCGATTTTTATGCCCCTACGTTTAAAAAACGTAAACGGGGTATATTAATTTTGTCACTCCGTTTGTAACGCCCATAAGAAGGCGTGGTAGGTATAGAAAAGTATATATATTCTTGATCAGCATCACCACCCGAGTCGATTTAGCCATGTCCGTCTGTCAGTCCGTCTTTCGTCACGATTACAGCCGTAATTTTCAAGCTATCATCACGAAACTCGATATTTAAGCTTTTATCTAAAAAATAAAGGTCAAGTTCAAAAATGAGCCAAATCGGATCATAACCACGCCTACCTCCCATACAAAGTGACTTTATCAAAACGGTAAAATCTCTTAGAATTCCACAAAAATTAATATATGAAATTTAAATTTTGCGTATGAGCTTTGATATATAATATACACTCTGAGTATGAAATTCAATCAAATCGGATGAAAACCACGCCTACCTCCCATACAAAGTGACTTTACCAAAAATGTAAAATTTCTTCAAATTCTCCAAAACTTAATATATGGACTTGAAATTTTGCATATGAACTTTGATATATAACTTGTACTTTGTGTATGAAATTCAACCAAATCGAGTGAAAACCACACCCACCTCCCATACAAAGTGACTTTATCAAAAAACAAAAGAGAATATTTTCTCTTAAAACTATGACGAAAATATTTTTACAAATAAACATTTTTTTTGACTGCTTAAGACTTTGAATATACTTTGGTTCGGACGTTGGTTGTTTTTTAACTTCGACCCAGTCGAAGATCATTTCTTACTAGTTCTATCTCAATGTAGCTATAGATAAATCGCTCTAACTTTCTTGTTTCTACCCGCATTGAAATGCACCCGAGGACAAAATCATAGATAATTTTATAACCTTTAAAATTACATCAAAATTTATTGCAACAATTATTAAAATTTTTTTTAATTTCCCATTTATTTTTTTTTATAATAATTTTTTTTTTTTTATTTTGATATTTTTTAATTTTTCATTTTTTTTATTTACATCTATTTTTCCCTATATTTTGACATACCGAAAGTAAAGGACGAGATCAGAAATTTCAGTGAAAGATACTTGCAGAGGCTAAGTGACCATAGTAATCCACTGGCTATCTCACTTCTCGAGGACACTCATGAAGTACAAAGACTTTAAAGATTCCACCCACTTGATCTACCATTCAGAAAATAACTTACTTTAACTTATACTCTTAAAAACTAAATTAAACCTAAGACTTATCCTTGTTTATACCTAAATTGTTAATAAACTTGTAGTGAACATGTATATTATATTGTAATGCTTATTGAAGTTTTGCAATTCCTGTTATATCTTAAACTTTTTAAATAATTTGCTTAATATTTAACACAAAATAGATTGCAAATAAATTATTAAAAAAAAAAAAAAAATAAAATCTATTTTTCCATCTACTCGAAATCTTGTGATTTTGAAACAGTGATTTCAAAGCTAACGTAAATGTTATCAAACGAAAATGAAGGATTTGACTTGACCTTGCGACGAAAATAAAAAAAAAATAAAACATGACTCCGTCAGTCACCAATCGATGGCAGCAGCTTATGCAACAAAAATGCAACGTTGATGTATGCAATTATTACTCAATAACTGCAACAAAGATGTTTCTCAGAAATGAATGATATAACTAACATAGATATGAAAAAATACATTTAACGACTTTGAAAATTATGGAGATAGTTTGAATTTCCCGGAGTATTTTAGTTTCTACTGCGCCACTGACTCGGACTATCGATTGAATGTTGATATCAACGACTTTATTTATCTCAGTACTTCAAGTACTTTTCCCAGTTGTTTTATTATCAAAAACAATAAACGACGATCCAAACAAGCACATTTGGAGCAGTCATCCTTAAGAAACAAAGAACAACGACTACTGCCTGAAAAGTGTCAAACTCGGTAATGGTGTCATGATGGCTTAACAATATTGCATTGCATGCCATACAAGCAGCAAACACTCAAAGAGAAAAGTACGTCATATAAGGTCAAAACTGTTCAAGGTTCAATTATAAAGTCAGCATATAACTGTAATATTCTTTCGTACGCAGAAATCCATTTAAGAACATCAACCGTCTACAGAATATTATGTCGAATTATTATATTTACTATAATTTTTATACTTTTCAATGTTTTTACAATTTTTACATAGTACAATTCGGTGCAACTGTTGTTCAATTATTTTCTTTTTTTCAAATATCACTGAAGTACTTGCTTAAAATTATGAACTTTTCTCCTCGGCTGTACACATAACTCTACGACTGCGAACAACAATAAAACCAACAATAACTGCATCCCAAGAACAACTACTGCTTGTTTAGCTGCATGGTATTTTCTTACTTCGTCTAAAGGACGATTTGGATTTCATTACAAAATACTTTCGGAAACCCCTGAACAGCATTTGAACAGCTATTGTTGCTTGGCTGTGTTGCAGCATCTTCATGGCAGGACTCAGGACTCGTCCATCGCTATCGTTGTCGTTATTGCAGTGAAGTTTTGCAAAACAAACGCTGTTGTTGTTGTTGTTGGTATTTTTGTTCTCTTTAATGTTATTGTTGTTATTGCACAACAAAGAATTCACACATCTTCTTCGTCTTAGCCGGCTGCTGACTGAGATGCAGCTGTAAGATGAAGTTGCAGCAGCAGCAGCGTTAGCAGCATCTCAGTCAGCATGCAATTTTGTAAAAAGTTGCCGAGTTTTCAGTTCAATAAAGTCAAGTCGAGCAGTATTTGGCACGTTTGGAAAATTGTTTTGTAATTTTTTGCTTTTCTCTTTTATTTTTTCTTATTTTCAAGAGAAGAAGTGACTGTACAGCGCCTCTTGGGCTTGCATGCCTTTGGCCAACCCTGCTTGCCTCCCCTCACTGGCTGAGTGACTCGGTTAAACCGAAATACAACTTATATTGTTATCGCTGTAAATTTAGTGAATTGCAATTCATGACATTAAATTACGTTGTTTAAATGCGACAGACATTTTACTCGATGTTAAATCAATTTGTTTTTTGTCGCGATTTAAAAGGATTTTATATAAAATTTTTTCTATGATGTAAGAGAAACCTGAGTTTTGTTCTACAATGAAAAGTAACCTTAGTAAGAAATATATTTTCTAAGGATTGAAGAAGTGCATTTTTTAATTCGACCACACCAAATATAAGCCTGGACTCTTCTTTATTGAATTAATTTCTTATCACAATCTTAAGATCAATAACTATGGATTTACACCATATTCAAAGGATATCGCTGTACTCGTATATGAAAATGCTAGTCTTACCATAAGCCCCATATTAAAGTCTAATATTTACTTGTAATAGTGAAATCAGTTTTTAAAGTCACATCTATGTATAAGAAATCATCACCACCACACACTTGCCACAAGCACTAAGGGACATAAGTAACGGAAATTCCCTTGACAGCATGTTACAATAATAAAAACAATGGGTAAGAATTACACCATCATTCCTATCACACTCGGCCGCAATAACCAATCAGCTAACGAACCAGGTAAACTGTCAAGACAACGACAAAGTTTTATTCATGTAGTTGTATGTATGTAGTTGTACGTTGGATGAAAACAGTACAGTTAAAGTGAAGGCATGAATAAAGCAAACCATACAAGTACTATTCAAAGGACAAATGTTGAAGTATTGACAGAAGTGAGGTAAAAAGTATTTCTGGTAAGCTACTTTAAGGCAAGGAGTAGGAGGTATAGGGAGGTATAGCCGCAGTATCTATAGATATTTTCAATTTTAATTACATTTTACAAAAATCAAAATAAGAAAAGTAAAAACAAACATTCAGGATTAAAAAAATATGTAGACTAGACTGGGACGAAATTTTACCATCAAGGATTTCATGCCTTTTTGAAAAGTTCCCATAGAAAAATATTTTCTGCAGCTTTATTTTTTTCTGCGACATAACTTTTAAATCTGCCCGAAGGTTTATGTATTTCATTGCCAGTGTGATTTTTATACCCCCACGTTTAAAAAACGTAAAATAATTTTGTCACTACGTTTGTAACGCCCACAAGGAGACATGGTAGGCGATACGACTTTCAAATTTTACAATGAGAACAAATTGCTAAACTTCAAATGCTCATATCTCCGTAACTAGAGGTCGAAAGGGGTCCTTGTGCGATACGAGTTCCAAATTTTACAATGAAAACAAAATATTAAACTTCAAATGCTCATATCTCCGTAACTAGAGGCCGAAAGGGGTTAAAGTTGCAACATCATAAAGGTGCTTTTTCAACCAGGTATTTTATCTTCGACCAAGTCGAATATTGGAAAAAAACGTTGACCAAGGAGTGTGTTTGAAAGTGTGTTTCTTCAAACGGAATTTCTTGTGCAGATGTATTGAAAATGTTGCCGAAAATGTATGGGGAGCCTGCTCTATCACGTACGCAGGCATTTGAGTGGTACAAATTGTTTAGAGAGGATCGCACATCAGTTGAGAACTTGCCTCATCCTCCTCCTCTAGCAACATCAATCAACGATTAAAATGTCAAAAAAGTTAAGGAAATTGTGCTTGATATATCGACTGGCCCGGCGCACACTATTTTACATGATGCTTTAGACATGCAACGGGTTACAGCGCGACTTGTGCCAAAATTGCTTTATTTTCTTCAAACAGGAGATGCTTTTAATGGTCGATACAGACATTTAGAGCATCATTAATAGTGACGAGACTTGGGTATACGAGCATGACGTAGAAAAAACTAAACAATCTGCAAAGTGGCGCTATCCAGATGAGCCGAAGCAAAAAAAAAAAAAAAGCCACGACAAAATCCTTCAAAAATTAAAGTGATGTTAACTGTTTTCTTCGATTCTCAAGGTGTCCTTCGATCGGAATTCCTTCAGCAAGATTATTTTGTCAACACTTAATATTATTTCAGTGTTTTAAAGGGTTTGAGCGAGAATATTCGACAAAAAGGCCAGAATTATAGAAGGACAATTCATGGTTTTTGCACTACGATAATGCACCATCTCACACATAATGCTTTGTATGCGATTATTTGACCAAAGAAAGTGTAAATATCGTTCAATAAGTACCATATTCGCCAGATATGGTCCAGTGTGACTTTTTTCTATTCTTCCCAACTCAAATTATCGCTCCGTGGAAAAAAATTTGACACAAATGAAGTCATCAAAGAAAATTCACAGAGGGAGCTAAAGGCCATACCAAAATCTGCCACCTAAAAATGCACACAAAAGTGTTCTCATTATTGCTTTTGCTATCTTTGCAAAAACAAAAAAAAAATAAATAAACAAGCTAAAAATTGTCAAAGGACTCCGACAAGACTAAATTTCTATTTCTCTGTAAAACAAAATTTATGTGCAAAACAAAAACAAATCCTGTGTATTTTTGTGTTACACAAGTAACGCGACAATCATCTCAAGCTCAGCGAGTGAAGCTTTGATTTTGTCGCCTTTGCATGCAATTGTTGTTGTTAAAGCGAGTTAAAAATTTTGTGAACGTCGGTTTTGTCGTTTTTTGTACGTGTTGTGCTTTTTACAAATGTGCAAATATAAATTTGATAAAATAAAACAAATTTTTTGCTGGGCCAATTGTGTTTCTGGAAGCTCATGGAAAGAATGTGTGGCTTTGACCAGTTTTGAGGTGTTTACGGCCGTTTTATATTTTTTTTTAGCTTTTGAAGAAAGGATTTCATGTGTAATACCTATTCAGTCAAGTCTGCCTTGGTTCGAAATGGGGTGATAGATTAGTAGAAGGGAAAGGGCAATCAAGGGAAACATGTGTAGGATGTTCTAAGCATGTGAATTTGAATCTGAGGCAAGTGTCACCTTTACCTCAGTCAATTCAAGTTATAAGGCAATATCATCCATGAACTTCTCTACCACCAACTGCGATTTCAAGCCGTAAATATTGATGAGTATTCAATTTCAGTTGATTAAAAATAAGGAAAGAAAATTACAAATGCGAAAGGTTAAAGAGTAGGACCATGGCCTGGCCGGAATTCGAACCCGAGACCTCTGGGGTGGCAGTCGAGCACGCTACCTACTCAACTACTGAGGCCAATCATTATTTCATGAATAGCTCTCAAGGCAGGACGCTTAAATTCTGTTTTAGTCATATTTAAATTGGTGAAATAGGTGTTTTTTAAGTAGTCTGCGGACTGATCATCATACCAAGAAAGCAAAATTCCGATCAGACAAACGGTGTAAAAGGCGATCAGTGCAAAAAACATAGTTAAGACTACGAACAAAGATAAAAATATTGGCCAAACACCTTTAAATGGCTACTCGTGCATACTTAAATAATTTTGACAATGAGAAGTTAAAATTATTCGCTTTACGAATAACGAATAAGCTCTGATTTGAGGATAGGATAATTTGCTCATGAATTTGTTAGACCATTAAACAGCTTTCAGTTACCCTTACCGTAGTCTTTTTGTAGATGAGCCTGTATTATGAACTTTTTTCAATATAACCGTTAGCAGTAAGAGTAGACATTATGATGTGTAAATTTTCTACAGAGTAACTACTACATATGCACCATTTCCCAGCACAAATTAAGCCTGAACCAGATTAAGTTGTTCAAATTTATGTTATGAAAGGCACTTTCTTGCTTCACTTCGTTCCAGGCCAACAGCAACGCATCATCGGTTATTATCACGCATTTTGTTGTTGTTTGTGTTATTACGAGTAGTATTCGGCCATCGAATTCTATACGTGTATTCATTAAAGCCATGCAACAAGCCACAAATAAATATACATATATTTTTTTGTACCTTATCGTACAACGCTACCGATAACAACAGTGAAAGTGCCATCAAGGAACCATCGTATGAATGAATAAAACAAGCATTACATGCCTCATAACCATAACAGTAAAATTGAAACATTTTTACTCACATGCTTAAAGCACTTTGTTACAACAAGAACTATCAAATGTAAAAATATGGCAACACTCTGGTATACCACACATATCAGAGTATAACAAAGTGTTGGATCTGGGTGCGATTTGCTGCGATGCCTTGTATTGTGTTGTGCGACGCGTTTGTACGTTCCTATGCGTGCAGGATGACGAGGAGCACTTAAATGCTTCATTTAACAATTATTGCATTATGTTTAAAAAGGATTTTACGTTGATAATAATAATGACTGTAGCTAGAGTAGAATTGCGTTCATGTCGGTTGTTGCCATCAAAAGTGTGGCCACTGATGGCCATTGTCTGGTCAAGTGGTACTCGTGAATCTCTAACTTACCAACGCAGATGTTGATGGCATGCATATTTTAAACACAAATATTTTTTGTTTTTCCTCAAGAGCCACAACCAGAATAATTTTACAAATAGACTATTGGGAGCGAATACGAATACTCGAACACAGACCTTATGTGCTGAGAGCAGTGTGTTCACACTGACAAAAGTATTCAAAATTGGGAATTATTAAATGAAATTAAAAATCTACACTACCCAGGCTAGTCTATGAGGGACACTATGGAATTTGAAAGAAAAAAAGAAGAGACGAAAAATATTTTAGACTTTGGGATTGATCTTCATCCCATAATATCTAATATTCATAATGATATTTTCTACTCTACTCTAATCTAATCCTATTTTATAACCTAATCCTATTTCACTCAGTATGGTTTGAGCAGATTTTTCTTTCTTAGTCAGGATCTTCATTACAGCAGGAAATTCGATTTGATCGATTTGAATTCGATAATTGCACATATCTAACGGAGTGACTTGTTTCATGATCGATTATTTTTAAACGATTGACATTACGAATTTGAAATGTGGCATTTACACATATGAATAAGTATCTAAATATCTATCCCATCTCCCACTCTATCCCTTTCATTCCCAAAACTTGTAGACCGTTTTTTCTTTTTTCCAAGACAATTTTAATTTCTTTAAGCTATTTTGGATCTATAGTATAATTTTAGAGAACTCATCTGTTCGCGTCAAAGACTTCTTTGGCAGTTCTAGGCTCTAAATCAGAGATGAATACCGTACAGTACCATACAGCTGTGGACTACTCTACAATAGTAAGGAGTAGACTTCTCTATAGTAGTACCTATATATTATCTATTCGTCAAAATTAAAGACTATGTTAGACAGCCGTGATGTTTACACAATTTATTTTTTAACATTCTCAACAGCAATACTATTCCGAAATTACATTGACACAGAACTGTCGAAAGTTTAAGTTGACTAATAGAGGAACATCACTCTCTGCTATTTAACATTCAAACATTTAATTAATTTGACGGAATAAATTTTACATTGCACTGAATTTTCTAGATTTTTTTCCAGTGAATGCTCTCTTTTGTATTTTTAATTTTTTTTATTTCTCTATTATTTTAAAACTGTGGAATATGCTTTATCTCGCTTTTATTGAAATTATGAATTTTAATGTTTTAATTTTTCAAGTCCACTTATTTTTAAAAATTTGTAATGCTTCGCATTGGAAAATTTTGCATGAGTTTTAGAGAATTTTCCAGAGAATAACTATCAAAAGATTTCAAGAAAATCACGTATACAATTGAATTCAAAAGAAAAAACTTGTTATTTTAAATTTAAATCACAAATATCTCAGAGACTAAAACCTCCACAGATTCGGCGATATTATATTAAAAAATATTTTTTTTTTTTATTAGCTCATCACAGTAGTATTACAATAGATGACTTTTTTCTAATATTGTATTGGTATATAATCATATACATAGCTGTAAAAATTACAAAAAACTCACTCTTTATTTTAAAAACTGGAGCCATTTGATTAAACTCAGATTTCAGCAAAGGTTAAAATCACTTATAAAATTCAAATTTAGCAAAATTCTTGGAAAAGAAATTTTTGAAAATTGTATGGAGCAGTGTCATTGTTGTACTAAATTGTGAAAAGCTGCAGCCAAAAAATGTGGCGTCCGTGGCATAGTTGGTTAAAGTGCGTGGCCGCTATGTCAACGAACTTTGGAAACCCAGGTTCGAACCCCAGCACCGACAGAAAATTATTTGAATTAAAATAATTTTTCTGTACGGCCGCCACCTCTCTGCAGACAATGGCAAACCTCAGAGAGTAATCAAAATGCCATGTAAAGCTTCTTGAGAACGAGAACATTCTGTTCATCGCCGTTCGGAGTCGGCGTTAAGCATGTAGGTCCGGTTCTCGGTCAATTGTGTACAAACTTAATAACACGCACAACACAATTGATCATAAGAAGCTAGGTCAAAGTCCTTTCAAGGGCTGAAATGGCCAGTTATTTATTTTTTTATTTTTTGCAGCCAAAAAATAAAAAGAAATAATGTTTTTAATAATTTAATTTTTAACCACTTAAAACATAAAACTCCATTTTCTCAAATCGGGATACTTAAATAATTTAGAAGAAAAAAACACACACTGAGACTTTATTTTCAACCACCTCTTTGGTAAGAACATCTAAATAAATCCTTGATTTTTTATAGACAAATTTAAACCGCTTTTTCTTTCTCTTGGCTAACTAAATCAATCAATAAAAAGTAAAAAATATCCTCACATTTTCATGGTGAAAAATTCTGCATTTTTTATACTTTCGAGGTCAATATTGTTGAAAAAAGAACTCGATTTTATTTACAGGTCAGAATTTTTTTGAGAAAAAAGCACATAAAGGGCAGAGTTCTCAAAGAAGGCAGAAAAAATGCAGAATTTTTTTGCGAAAAGTAAACGCCATAAGATAGGTCTGTAAATGCCGAAGATATGAAGAAAGACTTAAACGTTCGTGAAAAAACAATAATTTTTTCGAAATTTTCTGAAAAAAATGTTTCAGATTAGACGGCTTACTTTTTTCCATTACGGTTTAATGCACTCGTATACATTCATTCATATAAAAATTTTATTGAAAATAAAAATATGTTTATTTGTTCCATAGTAACTTTTATATTTTTCAAAGATCTATATTGCAATGTTCTAGATATATGTTACTCATCATATTTTCTTTCCACATTTAATGAGCTAAAGGTGTCCAAAATCGGTTAAGATTTGACAAAATGTCAGCACTTTGTACGATAGCAACATATACATGGGAGTCAGTGTTTTCTGACAAAAAAAAAAAACGTTAAAACTGCCGCCATTTTGCTAATTCTCCACCGATATTGATGGTTTTGGATTTAATGAAAAGGTATTTTTACGTGCAATGAGTTTTTATGAAAAAAAGGATGTCATTCATGCAGCCTTATATCATTTAAATATATAAAAACACTAACTTTTTTTATGAAATTAAAGAAAAATTAAGGAATTTGCTTCGCTACACGCTTCATTTTGTATTTTATCATATTTATTTTTACACAAAAACGTTGAAAACGTGTTTAAAAACTTCAAACTTAGTTGCAGTTCTATGGAAATTTAAAAAGTTGAGCAAAGATTTTATGATTGCTACGTTCGAGTTTAAAGAATATTCACTTATATCTAGGATCTCTGTAAAAATAGAGAGAATAAGTCAAATACTCAACCCTAAAACCGACCAAAAGCCTACCAAAACCCATTCAATTATTTCTATAACCAACCAAAACTCTATAAATATTGCATTGATAGCTTCTTCCAGCACCCCAACCACGCCCCTTAAAAATATTGAATACTATTGCGACATGATTAATCTTTACGGGTTTCAAAAGCATATTCTGAACTCCACACAATTTTTTTTTTTTTAATTTGACGAAAGATATGAAATTTCATAACGTGCTGACAATTAAGATTTCTTATATCATGACTTATTTTAAAGTGCCTATCAATTAGAGCGCTTAAATTTCAGCTCCTTGACATCGTCACCGAAACTTGTGCCTTGCAGCTAGAGCTACCTTTATCTAGTCACGTACTTAACTTATTTCTACATGAAAAAGTAATTAATTTAAATTTAAGCTTTCACAACTTTATCGAAAAGTTTTGCAAAAAGTTAAATTGATTTTCATTGTTGTGCATCTGCCCGCCCTAACCCGGCTGCCTATCGATAAAATTTCAGAAATTGTCAAACCACTCAACTGAAAATTGCAGAAACATCTGCTTACAAGTGGTTTTGCTAATAAAATAATTTCAACAATTCACGCCCCCTAAATTTTTGAACAACAACCCAAACGAACGAACCCAATCAAAAAAGAACACACGCACACACACCACAGACACATACAAACAATAAAACAAACATAAAAGCAAGCAAAGCAGTGCAAAGACAGGATCTGTAAAAGTCAAAAAGTTAAACTTTAAGATGACAAACTTTTGGAACACCAGGCAAGTAGAGCAGCAACAGCAGGCAGCAGAAGCAGCAGCAGCAGCAACAAACACCAAAGTTGCTGTCATTCTCTGTTCGTCGCTTTAAGGATCGCAACTTAAAATCCTGCGATAAAGCAAGACTTTCAACAAAATATTGCCAATATTTTCTTGTTGATTTTCTATGGCACGCCCCGTACGAAACTAATGTCAAACAGCACGGTTTTTTTTTCTCCAATAAAGCAGCTGCATTCAGCCCTGATATCCTTTGGTCTACCACCAAATGGCAAACAAATTTGAGGCCAACATTTGGCGCGCACAGAAAACAAAAAAAAAAAAAAAAACTGACCTAATCATATGATGGATTATTGAAAAAGTTATTGAACTTTTATAACATCTTTTGAATTTTTTTTTTTTTTTTTTTTTTTTGTTGGCTCGTGGGGCGTATCTGATACTCTATTGACCTGTGTTATAACATCGTTCGTGGCTATGGCTTTGATGAATGATGGCTTTCATGTGTTGTGTTGCCTGAAAAGTTGGTGTGACAAAACTTTTTCATTTATTTGCTTGTTCTTATTATTATGTATTTTGTTTTTTTTTTTCTTTTTTGTGTAATTTTCTTTTATTCACTCATTTCAGCATTTTATATATGTATGTGAGCATTTTATATTGTGTTGATTTTTGTATGTTCCAGGAAAGTTATTAGCAACTTATTAGAAGATTACTTTCCTCGGCTTGCAAATTGAATCTGTTTGCTTTCGATGTTATATTGATCCATTGCCATATTGTAAGTTTTATGCTGTTTTAATACTGATGTCAATAGATAGAATGTCTGCGGTTTATATACTAATTGAAATTCCATGAGTTACAGCTACGGAAAAATACAAAATACACCTCTCAAGTAATGCGTGTGTGTGATCGCATTTAATCAATAACAAATTAATTAGATTTTGACTTACAACAGTTGTTCGGATAATTCCTATTGAAATATCACAACAGTGCCTGCATTAACAGTATTCAATATAATTTACAATCGGTCATTTTTGGTAATCGAAAGTTTGTAAAGTTCAAAAGTTTCTAGATTTTTTCTAATAGTAAAAGAAATAATTATAGTTTTTAATATATAATTAATCATAATTAAAAATAGAAATAAAAGATAATTTATCCGTTAATTTTTAATAAATTACATTAACTTAACATCAGAATACTTTTTAACAAGGAAAAATTTATAATGCTAGTTTTGAAATATAGGTTCCGAAGAATTCAAACCTTTACAATGATGCAACTTTGATGCCTCTGCGGCGTCTAGTTTTGAAGATATAAGCAGAAGAAGTTGAAGATTTTGCTTTCATTTTCAAATTGTAACCCACAAATTGAAGATTTTAATTTAATAAAAAATCGTATAGCACAAGGACAAATCAAAGGTTGAAAAAACACCCTTCATCTTCCAAATCTGATGATAATGAAGATGACGCAATTCGCATAACAAAACACATCTTAAGAATATATTAGTAATGAACTTGACAGTTCATGTGAACTGAAATTAAGAGTTGCCTTTTACAAACTGCAAAAGTTGTATTGTTTTCTCTACTTTATTGCTTTACTCAACGCTTAAGAGCGAGCAGTGAAGCTCTGCGTTTTATGAATTACAATTTTCAGCAACGCAGAGTGAAATGATGTGTGGGTACTTATGAAATGATGCTATAATTTTTCTGATCACCTCTCTGCAGACAAGGGCAAGCCTCAAGAATGATAGAAACATGATTACGCATTCTACAGTCCCGTTATCTAATGCTCTCTTTCTCAATTGACTGCATGACGTCACACAGCACTCCTGCATTACAAAATGAATGCAAATGTGCGGGTATGGGCACCACTACATTTAAAGATTCTGTGTTGTTTCTGTGTTCGTCTTTTGACTTTGATTTGTTGTTGCGTTTTGTGTTGCTACATAAGCCTTTCTTTAGCTACTTTAAGCTCAACGCTCCCAGAGCGCTCTCTGCCCATACCCGCAAATGTGCGATCACTTAGGCAAATTGAGGAAATTGAAAATAAATTCTTGCGAAAAATTAAAGTAAAAATAACTACTCTTCTGTATAAAAAATTGATATTTTCGTATACGAAAAAATTAAAATTTTTCACTTTTACGATTTTTATCTCCTAAACCATTCGAGATCGATAAAATTATATTACACATAGATTTAAGGGTCCATATAGTACATATGTTAAAAATAAGAAAAAAAAGTATTTAATATATAGAACATAAATGCATGCAGTTAATGTAAGCAAAAGTGATGTGTGACGTCATGCTCTCTCTCTCTCTCTCATTTTTGGAACGCGTAATCTTGTTTCAATCAACTTGGGCAAGCCTTAGAGAGTAACGCACAATACAATTGATCATACTAGCCACAGTTTAAGTCCTTTCAAGAACTGATATTTGTTTTTTATATATTTGATGTTGTTCATTAGAGTGGGTCGAAAAAAAAGGATAAAAAGCGCACCCCTTATGCGCTTTTCATCTCCAACAACTCCAAAAACAAAAAAAAAATTTTTGGACCCCCGGAAAAACCGCCAAAATGGTCTTTTTTCCATAACTTATGCATTTTGTGTTCGATTTCATAAAATGATATACCGTTAAAAAGGTCTTCACTAGTACTACACTTTCTTTTCAGAGCTTTTGGACTTTTGAAGTCACATTTATCTGGTAAACCCTGTTACCTCAATTTACCCCCCCTGAAAATCAATTTTTTTATCATAAAATTAAATTTTTTAAAAATTTGTTCACATCTCGCCCAAAAAGTACTCTATTTGGCCTTGAAACAAAAATGTTATAGCAGTTCCAAATTGTAGTATAGAACTTTCTTTATTAAATTTCTTAAAACTAACAGTTTTTTTTTTTTTTGGAGTTGTCTCGAGGTCATCTTTAAAATAAGAAGTGCACTTTTCAAACTATTTTTTTTTTGTATGGAGACCGAGCCACTCTATTGTTCATTGTAGTCTTCTGAATAACTGTTTCAATATATAATTAAATGTAAAATATTGTTGAACTTATCATAATCAGTAACGCTTTGCATACAAAGAATGCTATTTATTTTTCCATAGCACAATAGGACAATGCCTAGTATAAATCAAAATAAAAAAATAACAAATTCCTTTACTACCTCTACTCGAGAATATGTATCTATTACCAACCCATCTGGCCATTACAAGCCGCTGCTCACTAAAATTTCATAAAACTTATTAAATTAATTATGCACTAAGCGAACTACTTTAAATTAAAAATAGTTTAAAACTTTTGTAAAAGCACGCACTTAGCTATGCAAATAGCAACAGGGCTTAAATAACTAAAAGCATTTGGCTAATTAATGCTACTGAGTTAATAATATTCAGAAATAATAAATATTTTCAAGCATTTGGAAAAAGTTTCTCCTGAGCATTAATAGTAATAAAACTTTTTTATTACCCAGCAAAGCTTATGTAACGCTTTTTTTTTGTATTCCAAAGCTTATGTAACGCTTTTTTTTTGTATTGATATGAGCGTGAATTTAGGTGTGCACTTCTGTAGGATATATTATGAGGCCTTTAAGAAAATTCTTAAGTATTTTTTAATTATCTTAAACTATTTTGAAATTACTTTTTATGAGTTAAATGAAACTATTTAACATTTTTATTATTAAAGCTTACGTTATTATAACAAACGTTCCCGTTACTCAATCAATGTTACTCACTAAGTATAAGTGGTTTGATTTAAATAATGATACGACTGTAATGGTTCATTTTTGACTTTATAACAAAAATAAAAGCAAAATTAAAGACGTCTTCCTGACTCGAAGGGAGCTGTTTAAGCAACATAGCTGCAAATTTTTTACATGGAATTATTACTCGCTGAGTATTGGTGCTAGGTTAAAAATTATGAAACGCCAATAAAGGCCTGCATCAAACCCTTGCAAAAAAATGTAGACAAAAAATTTCTAGCGTCATGGGGAAACAGGGAGAGCTGCTCAAAGGTCGAAAATGCAACATTCATACAACGGCGTTGCATTAAATTATTACTGGCTCAGTATATGAGCTACGACAAATTTTTAAAAACGAAAATGAAGGATTTATGCGTCGTCAGGTCATGAAGACAGCAGCTTATGCAACAAAAATGCATGATATTATAACTCGCTCAGGAGCCATGCTACGGTAAATTTTATTTTACGACAGTATAGTTGTGCTATTAAGCAACGAAAATATTAAAAAAAAAATTGTACCATCATAACTTCAGAATGGGAACTACTTAATGCAATGAAAGTGCTACAACAACGAAAAAACGTTGCATGGAATTTTAACTTTATGGTTACTGGCACAACGATGAATTTTATGAAATGAAAATGAAGGTGAGGTCTGTGGGCACAAGATGAAAATAAAAAAAAACATAAATTGACGGCGTCATGAGGACTCTGAGAAAACCATTTAATTCAACGTGAATGCATTGTTATTGCATGGATTAATTGCATACAACTAAGACAAAGTTAATGCACCAAAGAAAAGCACAACCAATGTAGAAGCAAAAGCAAGGAAAAATAAACATCAAAAGCAAAAGTAAAAGCAAAAGCAACAGAAAAAGCAATGCAAAAGTAAAATCAAAAGCTAAAGCAAAAGCAAAATCAAAAGCAAAAGTAAAAACAAAAGCTAAAGCAAAAGCAAAATCAAAAGCAAAAGTAAAAACAAAAGCAAAAGCAAATGCAAAAGCAAAAGTAAAAGTAAAAGTAAAAGTAAAAGTAAAAGTAAAAGTAAAAGTAAAAGTAAAAGTAAAAGTAAAAGTAAAAGTAAAAGTAAAAGTAAAAGTAAAAGTAAAAGTAAAAGTAAAAGTAAAAGTAAAAGTAAAAGTAAAAGTAAAAGTAAAAGTAAAAGTAAAAGTAAAAGTAAAAGTAAAAGTAAAAGTAAAAGTAAAAGTAAAAGTAAAAGTAAAAGTAAAAGTAAAAGTAAAAGTAAAAGTAAAAGTAAAAGTAAAAGTAAAAGTAAAAGTAAAAGTAAAAGTAAAAGTAAAAGTAAAAGTAAAAGTAAAAGTAAAAGTAAAAGTAAAAGTAAAAGTAAAAGTAAAAGTAAAAGTAAAAGTAAAAGTAAAAGTAAAAGTAAAAGTAAAAGTAAAAGTAAAAGTAAAAGTAAAAGTAAAAGTAAAAGTAAAAGTAAAAGTAAAAGTAAAAGTAAAAGTAAAAGTAAAAGTAAAAGTAAAAGTAAAAGTAAAAGTAAAAGTAAAAGTAAAAGTAAAAGTAAAAGTAAAAGTAAAAGTAAAAGTAAAAGTAAAAGTAAAAGTAAAAGTAAAAGTAAAAGTAAAAGTAAAAGTAAAAGTAAAAGTAAAAGTAAAAGTAAAAGTAAAAGTAAAAGTAAAAGTAAAAGTAAAAGTAAAAGTAAAAGTAAAAGTAAAAGTAAAAGTAAAAGTAAAAGTAAAAGTAAAAGTAAAAGTAAAAGTAAAAGTAAAAGTAAAAGTAAAAGTAAAAGTAAAAGTAAAAGTAAAAGTAAAAGTAAAAGTAAAAGTAAAAGTAAAAGTAAAAGTAAAAGTAAAAGTAAAAGTAAAAGTAAAAGTAAAAGTAAAAGTAAAAGTAAAAGTAAAAGTAAAAGTAAAAGTAAAAGTAAAAGTAAAAGTAAAAGTAAAAGTAAAAGTAAAAGTAAAAGTAAAAGTAAAAGTAAAAGTAAAAGTAAAAGTAAAAGTAAAAGTAAAAGTAAAAGTAAAAGTAAAAGTAAAAGTAAAAGTAAAAGTAAAAGTAAAAGTAAAAGTAAAAGTAAAAGTAAAAGTAAAAGTAAAAGTAAAAGTAAAAGTAAAAGTAAAAGTAAAAGTAAAAGTAAAAGTAAAAGTAAAAGTAAAAGTAAAAGTAAAAGTAAAAGTAAAAGTAAAAGTAAAAGTAAAAGTAAAAGTAAAAGTAAAAGTAAAAGTAAAAGTAAAAGTAAAAGTAAAAGTAAAAGTAAAAGTAAAAGTAAAAGTAAAAGTAAAAGTAAAAGTAAAAGTAAAAGTAAAAGTAAAAGTAAAAGTAAAAGTAAAAGTAAAAGTAAAAGTAAAAGTAAAAGTAAAAGTAAAAGTAAAAGTAAAAGTAAAAGTAAAAGTAAAAGTAAAAGTAAAAGTAAAAGTAAAAGTAAAAGTAAAAGTAAAAGTAAAAGTAAAAGTAAAAGTAAAAGTAAAAGTAAAAGTAAAAGTAAAAGTAAAAGTAAAAGTAAAAGTAAAAGTAAAAGTAAAAGTAAAAGTAAAAGTAAAAGTAAAAGTAAAAGTAAAAGTAAAAGTAAAAGTAAAAGTAAAAGTAAAAGTAAAAGTAAAAGTAAAAGTAAAAGTAAAAGTAAAAGTAAAAGTAAAAGTAAAAGTAAAAGTAAAAGTAAAAGTAAAAGTAAAAGTAAAAGTAAAAGTAAAAGTAAAAGTAAAAGTAAAAGTAAAAGTAAAAGTAAAAGTAAAAGTAAAAGTAAAAGTAAAAGTAAAAGTAAAAGTAAAAGTAAAAGTAAAAGTAAAAGTAAAAGTAAAAGTAAAAGTAAAAGTAAAAGTAAAAGTAAAAGTAAAAGTAAAAGTAAAAGTAAAAGTAAAAGTAAAAGTAAAAGTAAAAGTAAAAGTAAAAGTAAAAGTAAAAGTAAAAGTAAAAGTAAAAGTAAAAGTAAAAGTAAAAGTAAAAGTAAAAGTAAAAGTAAAAGTAAAAGTAAAAGTAAAAGTAAAAGTAAAAGTAAAAGTAAAAGTAAAAGTAAAAGTAAAAGTAAAAGTAAAAGTAAAAGTAAAAGTAAAAGTAAAAGTAAAAGTAAAAGTAAAAGTAAAAGTAAAAGTAAAAGTAAAAGTAAAAGTAAAAGTAAAAGTAAAAGTAAAAGTAAAAGTAAAAGTAAAAGTAAAAGTAAAAGTAAAAGTAAAAGTAAAAGTAAAAGTAAAAGTAAAAGTAAAAGTAATAGTAAAAGCAAAGCAAAAGCAGAAGCAAAAGCAAAAGCAAAAGCAATGCAAAAGCAAAAGCAATGCAAAAGCAAAATAAAAAGCAAAAGCAAAAGCACAAGCAAAAGCACAAGCAATGCAAAAGCAAAATCAAAATCAAAATCAAAAGCAAAAGTAAAAGTAAAAACAAAAGCAAATCAAAATCAAAAGCAAAAGCATAAGCAAAAGCAAAAGCAAAAGCAAAAGCAAAATTAAAATCAAAAGTAAAAGCAATGCAAAAGCTAAAGCAACAGCAACAGCAACAGCAACAACAACAAAAATCTAACTATGTGAAACCGGAAAAGGAATATGACAAGAATTAGGATGTGGATTAGGACAAGGATTTAGACAAACCTAAAACACGCCTTTCCAAACTTCGGAAAGGGATTCGGACAAGGATTAAGTCAAGAATTTGGTCATGGATTAATGCAAGAGTTTGGACATGAAGTAGGAAAAGTATTAGAACAAATAAAAGAATTACGGAAGGAGGAGGATAATTTTGGGAAGAAAGGAAACGTTAGAGACAAGAATAAGAACAAGGTTAAAGAAACACTATTACGTGAAATCCTACGGGTGTGTCCACGACACATCCAATCCTTTTTTTATTTTTTATTTTCCTGAATGTACAAAACGTTAGTCTCAACAAAGTTATAAAGCAAGGTGACATAGTAAAAAAATTAACAAATATTCTTTCAGATTATCTAAAGATATCTCATATTATCGAAATACTCGACGACTGAATGTTTTATGAAAATCGTTCCATGTAAAGTTGCTTATATTTTTAACTAATGCACACATTAGTTTGTAGCACACAAATGTAGAACATTTTTTGCTAGATACTTACTCGATACTTTATTGCATAGATTATATTCCAATAATTGTGAAAAAAGCTGCAAGAAAAGTTTTAACATCTATTAGACCTTAACCAAAATACTATTGAAACTTTGCTTTATCACCAGTTAAAGGTCTCAAATTTGCTTTATTTGTTCAATAAATAAAAAGCCATCGATACTTATTCAAGGCGCATTAAATCCTGAATTTGATGCATCAATTTTTAAATCGCTCGACATTCCCCTATGATTCCCCTATGATATTTTGCAACAGCAAAAGCCATTTAATAAAATTAATAATAATAATAATAATAGAACTACTCTTCGGCGCTTCTTACACACACACACACACGCGTGAGCTTATAGCTACACTCAGCCCAAACGAAATATTCAACTGACAAACTTGGAGCCGTACCCAAACACCAATACATATAAATCCACTTTTGTAGCTATTTCAAATTCGATAAGTATTGGGGAAACACATTGAAATCAACAATCAGCATTCATGGAGAGATCAAGCTTGTGTGCGAGTGTATTTTATGTGTGTGTGTGTTAGTTCCATTAAAACAACACATAACGGCAGTATTACAGAAAAAAGGACACTGCCAACAATACTTGGCCATAAAACAAAAAAAAAAGACAAGAGCAAACATTTAAAACAAGCAAGCATTTTGTTTTTGTTGCTTCTCCTTTTTTTGGTTTTTTTTGTTGTTTTTCTTACTATTGCCATTAAATTTTATTGGACTTTTATGGCAATTTTAAATTGTTGTTAAGTGGATTCTCAACCATTCAAACCCAATTTACAGCAAAATAGAATATAAAGAAAACAAACAAAAACAAGGAACATATTCTACAAATGCCTAAAAGCGTGCTACAAAAATTAAAAGACAACAAAAAAGTAGTTCCTACACACACAAAGGGACTTTAGAAAAGATATGACCAAAGTTCCAACTCCAAAATGCTGCGAGACAGTACCAACAAAAGAAAAACACAAAAAAAAAACAAAAAGAACTCAAAATAGAAAGTAGAAAAAGCAAAAGAAGGCAAAGCAGAAAATGAACAACCAGCTGATGCGTTGTTTATGCCTACTGAGCCTACCTAGGGGACTCCGAAATATAAATGAAATTCAATAAGGATCCATCGAGTACAAGCCATGCAGGAAATTTCCAAATTATAGCCAACAAGCCAGCCAAAGACAAACAACAATAAAACCAAATGAAAATTCAAGCCAGTTCCAGCATCAGCTACAATTTTAGGCGTTCCGCATGGGCGTGTATGAAATTATAGAAGTTAAGGCCCACGTATGCAGTAAATTTACCGTTTAGAAAGGATTACTACCATTGTTGCGTCTGCAGCTGTGTGTGTGTGTGCGTGTGTGTGTGTGTGTGTGATCGTGTGTTGTTTGGTGCCGCTTGACTGTGGATGTAAGGGGCGTCGACGGCGGCGACGTGAAGCAAATAAAAGTTAAGCCTCTTTGTTTTTGTTGTTTTTGGCAGGTATGTATGAGCAGAGGTGCTTTTCAGTTGAAAGCAGCTATGAAAATAAACATTGTAGAAGGGGGTGGGGAAAACACATAAACAACAAAAAACTGATTGAGTTATTGCTAATATTATTGCTAGAAAATTGGATGCATTGTTGTTGGAATCGCTTTGTTTTTGTCGGCTTTTTAAGAATTCTTGGGAAAGCTGTTGGATTTATTTTCAGGGAAGCAAGAAAATTACACTTTTCTAAACATTTCTTTAGCAAATGATTTAGAAAATTTGTGCTTTAGGGAATTAACATGTGTGTGTGTGTGGGAACTTTTTAATACCATGACATTAGACGTTATTACCTATTGAAAAAAGTCAACTGTCCCAATATCGAAAACATCAAATACATATAACCTGTATTTGTCTATCATGTCTAGTAAATAATAGGAAAATTATTGAAAACATATTTTAATTAAAAAAAAATAAAATTGGTTTGGGGTGTAATTGAATATTTGAAGGAATAATTTTCCAAATATTTAATATCATAGGATTCTGAGTAAATTTTCAAAAAATTCAAAATACTAAGATACTACAAGGTGGCGCAAAAATAACCTTCCGATGTTTTTTGGCTGTAATTTAAAAAAAAAAAATGAAAAACTTTGATTTTTCTTGTGGATTATTTTTATTTGGTCTTTTATTTTTTTTTACATCAAGTCCAGAATATGATGTCATGTAAATGGCCGCCGCCACAGTTGATTGTCATTTGAGCCCTTTTTATGGCATTTTCCATCACTTCGGCCAAAACTTCCGGCGATAGGTCCTCACATTCTTGACGGATATTGTCTTTAAGAGCTGAAAGAGTCTGAGGCTTGTTGACATAAACCCGCGACTTCAAAAAGCCCCACAAAAAGAAGTCTGGAGCGGTCAAATCAGGCGATCTTGCTGGCCAGTGCATATCGCCAAATCGGGAGATTAGGCGCCCGGGAAATGCATCCTTCAGCATATCGGTTGTGGCACGTGCAGTGTGTGCCGTTGCACCGTCCTGTTGGAACCACATGTTTTCCAATCCCAATTCATCAAGTTGCGGCAAAAAGAACTCGTTGATCGTTGCTCTGTAGCGCTCACCATTCACCAAAGATCCGATGACTCCTCCAGCAAAAACAGCACACCATACAGTGACTTTGAGCGGGTGTAATGGCTCTTCGTGGGTTACACGCGGATTTTCAGTGCCCCAGAAGCGTAAATTTTGCTTATTTACGTACCCGCTAAGAAGGAAATGGGCCTCATCACTCATGATTATTTTTGATGAAAAATCATCTTATTTTAAAATCAACAATATTCCGCGTTCTGGAGCAGTGTAGCGTAACATTGTTTATTAACGTGTATTTCGCATGTGTTGACTACACAAATGTCAAAACAGAACTGACATTAGGGGCCAATCGCAAAATTTATAGCATTTTCTGATAGGAGGATTACTTTTGCGCCACCTTGTATTTAGAGTAGTATTTTGTAAACCTCTTTTTGCATTTAACTAATTTAAATTCAGTTTTCTTAAGAAACTCCTAAGCTCGTTTTGAAAAATTCATTAATGAAGCAAAAAGTATGTATTTTTAACGGTATCTTCATATTAATAGAAAATACATTTCGGAATTTCAAACGCGTTTTCCAGAAAACTATGTTTTCTACACTCGTATGACAGATATCTTTGATTCTATTCGAAGAATTTAAAAAAAAGCAATCGATTCGAAATAAAAAAAAAATAGGGAATAAATCTTCAAAAACTTTATTCTTTGTGATAAAATTAATTAAAAAAATTGAGCTTAAAACAATTCCAAACGATTTTTTAAGGTGAACAATTAAATAGCCTAAAAATAGAATCCATTTTATATTAACTTGATTTTTCACAGAATGTCCACAAAATGTCGTAACGTTAAAAAAGTGGATTTTAAAAGACGCCCTCTACCACCACCATAGGTTAGGTTAGGTTGGGTTTTGATGGCTGAGCCGGCAGACGAATCGTACACTTAGGCCAGTGCAGGCCCGTTGTGATACCACATAATCTCTTTTGACCTATGAGAGATATCCCTCCTCAACAAACCAGTTCGAACTGAATTTTGTTATATGCCTGATTTCCAGACTTTGGTAAGTCCATTTAAGAAGGGATGGTCCAGATTTTCCAATCTCCTTTTACTTAGCGCCGGACATTCGCAGAGGAAATGCTGGACATTTTCTAACTCTTCTTCGCGTTTGCAGCTTCTGCACAAATCATTTGATGTAAGTCTTAATCGAAGAGCATGTATTCCGATTAGACAGTGACCCGTGAGGATTCCTAGTATTTTTGAAAGGTTTACCCTGCTTAACTCAAGCAGTGATTTAGTGCGTTTTAAGTCGTAGCTAGGCCACGTTAGCTTAGCTACCCTACATGTGTCAAGGTGATTCCAACGTACTTGTGCAAGACTCAAGGAATTATTCTTGCACTGAAGTTTATAGGAGGATATGGGTATACCAATGAAATCCTCATTTAAGAGGGTGTTCGAGATCGTACCCTTCCTTGCCAATTCATCAGCCAGATTATTGGCCTTGATATCCCTATGACCGGGTACCCATATGAGGTGGATCCTGAATAACCTTGCCATCTCGTTAAGAGATCTGCGGCACTCAGTGAGAGTTTTAGAGTTATCAATATGCGAGTTCAGCGCTTTAAGCTCTATTCACTGATCACCTTCAGCATGTTTTTTGCGAAAGCTCTACTGCTCTCAACAAGAGAATGTGGCAATTTTGATTCACTGACATGTAAAACATTCTGCAAGATTATTGTTTTTTCATTGTCATTCAGTATTGCCAGATGCAATGTTCCTTTATTATAAAGACATAAAAAATAAAATATGCCTATTTCAACTTGACCAACTCCATTCTGGCAGTTCCGCTCAAAAACATTCAGCAAGAAAATTAAAATAAAGTTAATCAAGTTGAAGAGATGCAGCAAGTTTTTGTTACACTGAACCAAATATTGTTCTTAAAATCAAAGAATCTCGTTCATAAAGCGAAATTCATTGATTTTTAAGAACTATTCATTGCCCCAAAGAACGAATTCTTTGGCTCAATGAATCGTTGTTCTTAATTTTAAGGAACAGTTCATTGTTCGTGTTCATTAAAATTTTGTTCCAGTTCTTGTGTTGTAATATCTAAAAAACCATTAGAGAATTTTATCTCAATAAGAAACTGATTTTTTAAAATATATCTTGATATTGTTTTAAAATTTCTAAGGACAGACTAACTTATTGTAACAGTTGTATGTGTCATTAATTAATCATTTTTCTTCATAACATATCAAAGAAATAACGTAAGAACAAAGATTCATTGAATCAAGGAACTCGTACTTTGGACCAATTTTAATGTATAATACATTGGGACAAAGAACTTTTTCTTTGTTATTAAGTACGTTTTTGGTTCTGTGTACTCTCTCATTGAGTGTGGAAAAAAATAGAGCGCATAAACTCCATATAAAAAATATGTAGCCTCTTTGAAGACACTACAATAGTTTGGGAGTCTAAATGAAGCTTCTATTTCCAGATCTTGGGAGTAAATTCCTCCCCCTACCTGTTTTCGAAGATTGGATCCGTCTGTAAAGTTTTTAATTCTGTTTATTTTAAGGGAGGTTTTGTTTGCCCAGTGATGATGCGGCTTAACAGAGTTCATTACAAACAGTGACGGATCTACATACGGGCTGAAAGGGCTTTAGCCCCGCCCCCCCCTCGGAGAAATTTTTGTATGGGAAAAAAATTAAAAAAGTCTAAAAAGGCGTTTCAGACCACCCCGCCCCCCTTGGCATACAAAAGTGTAGTTTCAGTCCCCCCTTTGGCGAAACCTAGATCCACCACTGATTACAAGGCCTAAAGTTTTTTTGGCAGTTTGGGACTGCCAAGTCACGTTCAAAGTGTATGTCTGAAATACAGCAATACCGCAAAAATTGGAGGGCGATATCATCATAGTGGACACAGGGAGGAGGGTTAAAATAGGCACTATGACACCTTGGAAGATGAAAGGGCACTCACCTTTTGACTCTTTATTAATATGTACGACAATCATCGAATGCAAAGGACACCTGCCAACGGTGGATAAGCAAGGATAAATTACAACAGCGTTAAGTGAATAAATCCCGTGCAACGCCGTCTACTTTCTGCTAGTATATGTAATGCATAAGGATATCAAATATGTTATAAGTGCATGTACGTGTGTAATTTCAATATTGCAGTTGAGGTGCCAAAACATTATTGAAGATCTTAACAATAGTTCACAACAAAACGGATAATCAAAAAAATAATTAAAAAAGTACAAAATGTTTTAAGCTAAGAAAGTCTGATATATCAAAAAAGAATCAGCTAAGCATCCTTTGAATTCTAATAATAAAATTGCAGCTGCTCTTTAGAGGACGTGACATTCACGTTGCATCGAGTTTTTGTTTTCTTCTTTTTTTTTACATTAGATACCTTTTTCATTGCTCAAGTGCCAAGAAAAATACGCGCTTACGTTATTCTCTAGACGTCGCTATGATGCACAGAAAAAAAACTTTGAGTTGCATGCATGAAAAACTCAAGTGATTTCGTGGTCATTACAATAAAGCTAAAAACAAAGCGACATAAAAACGAAACATGGCACTTTTTAGGACATTCAATACAGGATATTGCCAAGCGACAGCTATGTACGCTTATGCCAAAGTGTGTCGAACATGCAGCTTGGCCCTTCTTTGACTGACCGATGAATTTGCATCATTCACCAACAACCAATACCAACATCCAGCATCAGTGAGAAGAACCACGAATTCAACGTCAACAATGCGAGCTGCTCTTGTGCGTTTTTTGGCGTTACTCCAAAGTTCAGATGTGAACTATGTGTTGAAATCATTCCAACTGTAAAATCATACGGCTCCCTGGCCTTTTCGTGTGTTCAGTTCAAAGCTTTCACTTGAAGCAGCGCCTTTTGTTTTTTGTTGTCATTGTTTTGCAAGTGAAACAATGGGAAGAACACCATGCTCTGAATAGTATTTACGATAGACAAAAAGGCAGCTTGACTGACACAAATGGATCGATGTTTACTCCAGAGGGCAGAAGAGCTTCAAGTTAATTGATTGCAAGACAGGCAGGCGTTTTAAAATCGAAGAAAGGATGCTTTTCGCTTTAGGCTAACTCAGAATGAATTGAATTATGCCAAATTTTTTTTTTATGAAATTAGTAAGTCTCTTTCAATGGCTCGTGTTCCATATCTTACGCACAATATTATTTCTAATGACTTCTACGTGAAGCCAACTCACTGAGCTGGTCATCTAAGTTTCACAACAAAAAAACTCAATATGCGTCTTACTTCGCCTTCACACAACTGCTTTACATTTATGGCATGCTTTAAATAGTTACAGCTTTGCAAATTACAGTTAGGTAGCTGGCAGTTAAAATTTCACATATATATACATCTACATTTTTCTAGTACAATACACCGGTCTCATAATTTCTCATGATCTCCCATAAAACTTTCCATGATGATGTCGCGCCGCATAGTATCATATAATTACAAAAGTGCACCATTTTATGATGCATTTTAGTCATAAAATTTGCAAAATGCTATCACGCAAAAGCACTTACGCGAAAAGTGTAGTAGTTAAGTTGTAGACGTCTTTTATTGACATAAACTGGCTGGAATAATTTTAATAATTATATAAACGGTATTTTATACCATCATAAAGAACCAGTAGGAGCTCATAAAAATCGCTGATGGGTTGTAATTAAGTCTCATGACAGCTGCTATATAATTGAAGAGAAGACCACATATGGAGAACCAACGTTCACTTGTTAGTGGCGTTGATATCAATTGCAGCTAAATTTAGATATCAGCGTCTTCAAAAAGCTTTTTCTTGCCATTTTATCTAAAACTATTGCAGATATTTTCAATCTCTATGGCTTGCATTTGAGTGCAGAGATGTGAGAAACAACCGTTTCTACTTTTCTAGACAAAAATTTAATTTCATTGAATACTTAAAATTATATATTTCACATTTACATATCAATCAAACCACCAATATTTTTACTGTCATAATATATACAATGTATGTATATTATATGTATATATAGCTCCAATGGAACTTATGGTATTCCCTATGCTTTGATATTCTTTATTTTGGATATGTTCAGAAAGCTTACCATAGAGTAAATATAAAATGTTATCTTATTTATATTTCGTTACTGAATTTTTTCCGTCATATTTATTACGTACAAGACATAAACAAGAATATTTGATAAATTTAATTTGGTTTTGTTATTATTTCCTTTTTTCAATAAGTTTTCTTTTTATTGTGGTTACCAATTTGGTTACATTGAACAGCACTTTGGAGTCAGTATTCATATCTTTCAATTTGATTATTGAGTGATTTTAGGAATAATATTTAGACCAGTGATGCACAGCGTTGGCAGAACTTCCACTACAAGCGCATCTTTTTTGTTTTAGTATGTGTGTGCGAGCAGAATACTGAAAAAAAATACTTTTGCAAATACTTTAACACTCATTGAGTAAAATGATAGCATAAAGTGTTTTTGATAGATAGATTAAGGCTCGTAATAAGGGTTGAAATAAAATAAATAAATAAATTGCCAAAAAGGTCGAAACATGTTTTATTTATTCATATATTGCGTTTGTACAGCATTTAACAAAATAATTTGCGCATGAGACCCTCACTCCATGAAGTGCAAACGCAAACTGAATTCTTTGCTAGCGTCGTATAAGTTCGGTACCTTCGCACACACGACTTATATGTGAAAGCCGAGCAGCTCTGAAAGCATCTCGTGTGCATCACTGATTTAGACTGATACTGATACTGATACTGATACTGATACTGATACTGATACTGATACTGATACTGATACTGATACTGATACTGATACTGATACTGATACTGATACTGATACTGATACTGATACTGATACTGATACTGATACTGATACTGATACTGATACTGATACTGATACTGATACTGATACTGATACTGATACTGATACTGATACTGATACTGATACTGATACTGATACTGATACTGATACTGATACTGATACTGATACTGATACTGATACTGATACTGATACTGATACTGATACTGATACTGATACTGATACTGATACTGATACTGATACTGATACTGATACTGATACTGATACTGATACTGATACTGATACTGATACTGATACTGATACTGATACTGATACTGATACTGATACTGATACTGATACTGATACTGATACTGATACTGATACTGATACTGATACTGATACTGATACTGATACTGATACTGATACTGATACTGATACTGATACTGATACTGATACTGATACTGATACTGATACTGATACTGATACTGATACTGATACTGATACTGATACTGATACTGATACTGATACTGATACTGATACTGATACTGATACTGATACTGATACTGATACTGATACTGATACTGATACTGATACTGATACTGATACTGATACTGATACTGATACTGATACTGATACTGATACTGATACTGATACTGATACTGATACTGATACTGATACTGATACTGATACTGATACTGATACTGGTACTGATACTGATACTGATACTGATACTGATACTGATACTGATACTGATACTGATACTGATACTGATACTGATACTGATACTGATACTGATACTGATACTGATACTGATACTGATACTGATACTGATACTGATACTGATACTGATACTGATACTGATACTGATACTGATACTGATACTGATACTGATACTGATACTGATACTGATACTGATACTGATACTGATACTGATACTGATACTGATACTGATACTGATACTGATACTGATACTGATACTGATACTGATACTGATACTGATACTGATACTGATACTGATACTGATACTGATACTGATACTGATACTGATACTGATACTGATACTGATACTGATTTGATAACGCTTGATAAAAAGTGCTTTCAAAGTATTGTTTTATAGTTTTAAATGAAACTTTCTTCTTTTTATGGGTTGAACCTCATCTCAGCTTCGTTGATACTAAAAGGGTGTTATTCAGATATTATTTCCTCCTGGCCTTTTAGTCTCTTTTACCTGCATAGTCGGTTTTGATTATTTCATAAATTAATTTAATTTGTTGTTATATTCTCTATATTTTTCTAGCCTCTTTGATATCTCGATTTAAATAATAAATTTCGTGTCTCTATATCACTTTAATAATATTGTATACTTATTGTTCTCACATTTAACCTAGCCGAGGTAGCATGGTACAGGAATGATAATGAAACAATACAAACTTGTAAACGTGCTTCTGGTTAACTAGCTTTTAAAACCAAAATCAATCTATATTGCATGAAATTGTTACAAACAATTCTTAGTTGGTTTCTTCTTGTTTGTATAAATTATTAATAATTATGCGAAATAATTAGAAATATGAGACTTTTGTTAAGGAGCTAGAGGATTCGCCATTGAATGGTTAATGCTAGGTAGTACAAGAAAGCATACAGGATATTTTATTATGCCATGTATACAATTACTTAATTATTAAGAAATTCAACACTAAAATTGTTTGATTTTGTGTGCAGAGTTCGATTATTTATTAATTCAATTAGCAAAAGTTTCACTTTGAATTAGATTTTAGTCACGATATCCTTCATTGACACACTGCATTGAGGCAAAGTTTGAATATTGACTGATTTTATTTAATTTCGAATTTTGAAAGATGTTAGGTTGACTTCTTTTAATTCTTCCTCTCATTGAATGACCAAAAAGTTGGAATTTTACACCTGAAATTTAATTTGCAAGAGTATTTTAAAGTGTAAACTTTGCTTTTCCAGATAGTTTCTTGTTTTCTCTTTTCTTTTGCGTATTTTAAAGGATATTTAATTAAACATTGAAATCTTTGCGACTTAACAAAAAATAAATGAACTAAAATTTATTTTGCTTGAATCCATTTTCTTTGCAAAAAAAATTTATCTTTGTGCTTCTCTTAATGTCCTTAAAGTAAAATCGGGTTAGTCACAACTTTAATTCCACAGAAATATACGTACGTACACATCTTGATGGTAGTAATTTCCTAGTAACAACAAATTATGTTAGTATTTTTCATGCTGCAATTTTCCTTCATGACTAGTTTGTTTCCTTTTTTTTTCTTTTTTGTTTTTTTTTCTCCATTCACATACATTGTAGCTGCTAAAAGTTCTTCTGTTATTCTGTAGTTTTTTACTCACTTCATCCAACATGGATGAGAATACACACCCACACACTCGCAGAGAAACATCATTGCACACAATTTGAGATCCGCAGCAGCTTTCATCAACGTCATATTCAACAATTTTGTTGTTTTTGTTTTGTATGCGAACATGTTGTGTTAGCATTGCATTTTTATTTATTTCACTGCAATTTATTCTACATTTTGAGTCAATTTTTATACTATTACTTTTTTTATAAACACGCATCCATACACTTATTCACTTGAGCAAGAAGTGTAAAGTATATTCCACCATATTTCTATTTTTGTTTTCCATAGTTCCCTCGTTTGCACTTCACATGCGTGTGTGTTGTATACTGAGGGTTTTTAGTAAGTTTGAGTTAGAAAGAAAAAAACGTTTTTTATGGAAATCTTTGAAGATATAGCTCTATTTATCTGGAAAAGTAAATCATAGACCAGTATCGAAGAAATTCAAATGATGAACATAGATTAGTTGGCAAAACTCAGATCAACAGATATTTATTTCATTTAAATTTTTTTAATAATTAATAAATTCAAAGTTAAAGGAGCTTAGATTACGATGGAAAGTACTAATAATAAGTCAAAGTACTTAGAGTACTCTTCCTACCAATTTTTACTCTTACTTATGTTGGTTAACTATCAACTGAGCAATATAACTGTTTGCACAGAAACTCCAACGATGATATGGAAGGGGGTATTACTTCAATTTCCCCTTACATTATGTAGCCCACGATATGTTGTTCAAAGTAAACTCAGCACTTGTGTCTTCTTTCTATTTCTAATTTTATTTAACAACAGAACTTGTCACTAACCACCAAATTTAAGATCAACTGAATAGCTAAGCAGCGACTGGAAAGGGAATGACAACAACAACGCAGTGGCTGAATGAGAAATTCAAAGTAAATACATGCAATTGTGCTGCTGTTGTTATTGCCATTCTCCCTTCCATCGAATATGAAACCAATAGCAGCAACAACAACATACATACTGGTCCAACGAAAGAACTAATAACCGTGTATATGTATGTATGTTTGTAGTTTGTGCTTGACAAAATGTGAAAACCAAGGTTAACGTGGCTCGAAATAAAAGAATTATACAAATTAACATTAATAAATTCAAAAATAATAATAATAAATGTTTTTTAGGGCGATCTTATCCAACATGCTCCCCCCGTTGAATAACCTTTACTTCAAACGTCATCTGGGGAGGGTAAGGGAGCTACTTTATGTATTGGACGACGAAATAAACCCTTTTGTGATTTTAGGTCAACCACGCGAACTCTTCCATCAGGGCCAGGTATAGTTTTGATCACTCGAGCCAATAGCCATTGTTGCGGTGGGGTGTTGTCTTCATGAATAATGACTAATTGGCCTTCTTTGATATTTGGCTGTTCGGTGAGCCATCTTGTTCGTGTTTGAAGCGACAGGAGATAGTCTCTGGACCACATTTGCCAAAATTGCTGTTTCAAAAACGAAATACGTTGCCAGCGAGTGAGCGACGTGTGTTTGGTGACATCAAAATGTTCATCGGGCAAAGCGATTAATGATGAACCGATAAGCATGTGGCCTGGTGTTAACGCTTCTCCATCATTGGGGTCGTCTGACATAGGGGCAATCGGACGAGAATTTAAAATTGCCTCGATTTCGACGATGAGAGTCTGCAACTCTTCAAATGTAAGATGCGATTCGCCAATATTTTTGACGAGTAGTGTTTTCGCCGACTTTACCGCTGCCTCCCACAGACCACCGAAATGTGGCGCTCGCGGAGGGATGAAGCAGAATTCAAAACCTGTTTGAACTGAGTAGGACTGCATTTCTCGGACCACGTCTTCGCAAAAAACTGTGTTTTTTAACTCTTTCATTTTATTATGGGCTCCAACAAAATTAGTGGCGTTGTCGCAATACAAGCGTTGAGGTATGCCACGCCTGCCCACAAAGCGTTTGAGACACAAAATGAAATTATTTGTTGAGAGATCCGAAACGAGTTCCAAATGGGTTGCTTTCGAACTGAAACAAACGAAGACGGCGATATAAGTTTTGTAGGGTGCCTTACCACGGATGCGATACGATGTTAGAAAGGGACCACAAAAATCGACTCCAGTTACCAGGAACGGGCGGTGAGATCGAAGTCGATCAGCTGGCAGATTACCCATAATCTGCTGTATGAGTTTAGGTTTGTATCGAAAGCAGTGTACACAGTTACGAACTACTTTTCGAACTACATCTCGTGCGTTGATAACCCATATCTTCTGACGTATGATGCCCAGTAAAACCTTTGGACCTGCATGTAAATGAACACGATGCAAGTGCTCGATATATAATTTGACAAAACGATGGTTTTTGGGCAACAATACAGGAAATCGGGCGTCGTATGGTATCGGTGCATTTGACAGTCGGCCTCCAACTCGAAGTAATTTAATGGTGCTATTTCCAACTGTCATCTCGTGGACAAACGGCGATAATTTTTGCAGGGATGGTTGAACTAAACTTCCATTCGCCAATGCAGAGAGCTCATCCTTGAAATTGGCTATTTGTATATGAGCCACTATTCGCCAAAATGTGTTCTCCAATTCATTCGGTTTTGTTACAATCAGGTCCTTGGGCGTCAACAATCGGTTTACTGGGCATCTGTTGAAAAAACGAAAGATATAAGTGACAATTCGAAGAAATTTCAAATAAGAAGAGTATTTTTCAATTATCTGTTCTATTATGGGTGGTGTGACGTCACGGCACGTAAAAACAGCTGCCTTTCTGCGTTCAACGATTTCAATGTTGATGTCGTCTTCTGTTTTTGGCCAATTTGAATAGTCTTCTCGAAGAAAAGCTGGGCCACTGAACCAAATTGTATCGGGCAATTCTTGAGCACTGCAACCGCGAGACACTATATCAGCTGGGTTACTTTTCGAAGGAACGTGTTTCCAATGAACATCTCGAGTTTGCTCTTGCAGTTCTGATATACGATTTGCAACGAAACAGTTAAGAGTCGACGAATGCAACTTTAGCCATTGTAAAACTATTTTGGAGTCGGTCCAGAAATATATTGCAGAGACAAATTGTTCGATTTTCGGTTTTATTTTGTTCCATGTCTTACTGAGCAACACGCTGGCGCATAATTCAAGTCGAGGTAACGATTGGGCTTTAATTGGGGCGACTTTCGATTTGGCGATCAATAATGTTGATTTGAACGTACCTTGATCAAATACACGATAATACAGACAACAACCATATGCTCTTTGAGAGGCATCCGCGAAACCATGGATTTCTCCAAATGTGCCTGGAGACGTGGACACATATCGAGGTATTTCTATAGAATGAATGTATGACAGATCTGCTTTTATCTGGAGCCACAAAGCCATGAGATGATCATTCAGGGTGTCATCCCAACCAATATTTTGGACCCAAATTTCTTGTAGCAAAATTTTACAGCGAATGACTATGGGACTCAAAATGCCAAGTATGTCATAGATCTTTGAAACAAGTGATAAAATCGATCTTTTTGTAGGATTGCCAACGTCAGGCAATTCAAATCGGTATAGGAAAACGTCTTTGCCAGGTTTCCACGACATTCCCAATGTTTTGGTGACATCAGGCTCAGTCGTTTTTATCACGATCTCGTCATCGTGATTCGAAGGGAACGTGAAAATGTTGCTATTCCACTTAGCAAGTTCTAGGCCATGCAGATTGAGTATATGGACCAATTCATTTTTCATTAGTTCCAGCGTTGCGATATCACCAGCTCCCGTAAGAACGTCATCGACGTATAAGTCTTCTCTAAGAACCTTTGAGCCACGGGGAAATGTCGAGGAGTACCTGTCTGCAATGAGAAACAACGAGCGAATCGCCAAAAACGGTGCGGCGGATAAACCGTATGTTACAGTATTTAGTTGGTATACCTTTAGTTCCTGATCCTTGCTAGTCCTCCATAGAATGAGTTGGTAATTTCGATCTCTTTGGTCGATGCGAAATTGCCGATACATTTTAGAAATGTCAGCAGTAAGAGCGTATTTGTGCAGTCGGAAAGCGAACAATGTGGTAATAAGATCCTGTTGAATTGTTGGGCCAACCATCAGGACATCATTCAATGAGTAGTTAGACGAACTACGAGCAGATGCATCAAATACGACTCGGATTTTTGTTGTTGTGCTTTGAGGCTTGAGCACACAATGATGTGGTATTATATAATTGGAACCATTCAACGAGCTATTATAGGGCGACATATGCCCCAACGAGAAATATTCGTCCATGAACTCTGTATACATGGATTTCATAGTAGAATCACGTTCCAGCCTGCGTTCGAGCGACATAAAACGTTTGCGAGCAACTTCAAATGAATCACCAAGGCATTCGGGTGATTTTCTGAATGGTAGTCTAACTTGAATTCTACCATCAGAATCGATACGAGTGTTTTCCACAAAATGTTTTTCACATGCTTGTTCTTCTTCAGAATATGTTTCAGGGCCTTTGACATATTCTTCGATTTCCCAGAACTGATTTAAGGTTTTATCCAAATCAACCTCAGAAGGGCCAATAGCAAGGTTGCACGTCAGCGATGAATTAGTAGCAGCGGTGTTTGATGTGCCACCAACTATCCAACCAAAAGCTGTATTTGTAAGGCTTGGTAAACCACTTCCAAGCGAAATACGTCCATCGAGCAACGAATCGAAAAATATTTCGGTGCTGAGTAAAATATCGATACGTTGTGGCTTGTAAAATAGCGGATCAGCTAACTCGATTGTTTGTGGTATCTTCCAATGTGATGTCACAATATCATCGCAAGGCTGCTGTGCAGAGATGGACCTGGTAATTGCGAGGCACGAACTCCGTTCAAATGAACTTATTCGGGATTTAATTGTGGCTTCAACCGAGAACTTTATTTTTGCTCGTACTTCTCCGATTCCAGAAATTTCTTGAGCATATGGCCGAAATTTGAGCTTTAGCCTCTTCGCTGTCTCTTCTGTAATGAAATTAATTTCTGAACAGGAATCTAAAAGAGCTCTTACCGGTTGAAATGTGCCACAATTATCCTTGATGAGAACCACAGCAGTTGGAATTATTGCTCTCTTGTATGAGCGGGCAATTAAAGTAACAGGATTGTTGGTCTGGTCCACTGATGTTTGCGGTGGCGCAGCGTTCGACGATGATGGACCAGCTTGGCCAAAATTATTAAAAATATGAAGCATTGTGTGATGAGATGAATTGCAATTGCGGCATCGATATTTGGATGGACACTTCGATACGATATGCCCCTTGTGTAGGCAGTTGATGCAAAGTCCATTACGTTTTACAAAATTAAAACGTTCCGATACTGATAACGTAGTAAACGATGAGCATGATACAATGTTGTGCTCTGCCGAATTGCAGTAGCAACAATTCGAATTTGAATTCACGAACGTATGAGCCGATCTAGACAATGTTGTTTTAGATTTGTTACCTTTCACTTTTTCGAAACTATCGGTTTTTCTTCCATGGCTCTCAAGAAATTGACATCGGTGGCTTAAAGTGTCGTAGCAGGTATCCCAAGATGGCAGCGTTTTGAAATCCTGCTTTTCATCATAATTCTCTTTGGTATCACCATCCACTTTAGATAAAACCATGTGAACCAAAATGGCGTTCATGACGTCCATTTCTGAGCCAAGCGACAGCAACGAACCACGAACAGCAGATACAGTGTCTATAATGTTTCGCAACGAGGCACTATCACCTTTAGCCATTTTTGGAACATTGAACAACGTATCAATATGTTCCAAAAATATTAAAACCTTATTGTCGTACCGCTCTTCTAACCTTTTCAGTGCCTTCGGATAATTTTCATCTAATATTTGAAAAGGCTCTATAACTGCTAGTGCTGGGCCAGAGAGACAATTCAGTAAATAATTAAATTTATCCACTGAAGTAATGGATTGATTTTCATGCACCATATTGTTGAACGTGGTAATAAATCTCTTGTAATCGGCATATTTGCCGTCGAAACGAGGTATATTTTAGCGAAGGGAGACGAGACGAGTTTGAAACACAGGCTACCGAAGCGTTGATAAAACTTTGATCCATTGACACAGAACCACGTTTATTATTTAGCAAACCCCTTATTTTTGCCTTTGCCGCAATAAAGATGTCCTCCAAATCACATCTTGAAGTGTCAGCGGGATTTAGCTTTTCAATTTGTCCCTGTATGTGACACAATTGCTTAAAATAAGACTCTAAAATTTGTAGCCGGCATTCTAATATGGTGGCATCAACTTTGTCGCCATCTTTTTCCACTTTCTTGTGAATGTTAGAGATGTTTCTCTTCATATTACCCCTTTGCTGCTTGAGTGACGCCAATTCTGCATCTGTAGTGTTGTTAGCGACGGCATCGTCGCCATCTTTCGACATTTTCACTCAAGAGCAACACTCACCAAATTGAAGAGAAAAAAAAAAAAAAAATTATTTATTTTAAATAAAAGCGCGAAATTAGAATATGGCGCTTGGAACGATGTATTTACTGCACCTTGCAAGTAAATATGTATATGCGTGTGTATGTATATGCGTGTGTGTGCCACAATTTGAAGTTATAGTTAACCTTCTCAACAAGGCAACGACGAGAAAACTATGTTTGAGCCTATAAAACTATTCGAAAAATCAAGTTAGTTGTTTCTGCTAAGAAATCACGAAAATTTGATTCCTTTCGAAAATATTTAATCGGTGGCACAATGATTTAAGCTGCTGCACGAAGATCCAAATGTATACGTATATACGTATACATGTATGACGTTTCACAGCAAATTAGTTGATGCAGTGGTAAATCAACGACGAAAAAACACCAACAATTAGAGCTCCAAAACGTCTTTATTCTCCGCGCTGTTGATTTTAATTATTTATTAATTAATTAAACCACAACTTATGCCACTGGCCGTCCTGTCACGGTCGCCAAAATGTTTGCACAGAAACTCCAACGATGATATGGAAGGGGGTATTACTTCAATTTCCCCTTACATTATGTAGCCCACGATATGTTGTTCAAAGTAAACTCAGCACTTGTGTCTTCTTTCTATTTCTAATTTTATTTAACAACAGAACTTGTCACTAACCACCAAATTTAAGATCAACTGAATAGCTAAGCAGCGACTGGAAAGGGAATGACAACAACAACGCAGTGGCTGAATGAGAAATTCAAAGTAAATACATGCAATTGTGCTGCTGTTGTTATTGCCATTCTCCCTTCCATCGAATATGAAACCAATAGCAGCAACAACAACATACATACTGGTCCAACGAAAGAACTAATAACCGTGTATATGTATGTATGTTTGTAGTTTGTGCTTGACAAAATGTGAAAACCAAGGTTAACGTGGCTCGAAATAAAAGAATTATACAAATTAACATTAATAAATTCAAAAATAATAATAATAAATGTTTTTTAGGGCGATCTTATCCAACAATAACCAAAAACAATATAACCTGATCTGGATGAAAAATCATAAGTTATTTGTTTTAGCCAGGCTAAGTTAGGGAATTTTGTATGAAGTTTAAAAAACTTTTATAATTCAACAAAAAACTTATTTAATTTGTATCTGAAAAGGGATGTCAACACTTAGAAAGTTGATAGGTATGTAATGCTACGCTCGCCCCACTAAAAACCTTAGAAACTTGCGACTCTTTATGGTTTATAAGTATTTATAAGTTTAGAGAAATTAATGTAAATATTTTAGGTCTGTTAAAAATGGAGTTATTAAAGTATCAACATTTTTTAATATTTTATTTTTTAATACATCAAGTTCATTTCTTTTTTTATCTTCTATTAGAAATAATCAAATTTTTAAATAATTAAACAGGCCAAATTATATAATTACATATTAAGGAATAAAAAAACATGATGCTATTTTTCTTTTAGTCTATTTTTTTCTTTTTCAGCTTATTAGTCGGTTCATTTATTACTAGTAATTACTATGCTTTTTAAAGAACTCGTCATTTACACAATCATTTTGACTTATAATTCAATATCAGTTTCTGTCTTTATGGCTCTGTTATAGATGATATAGCTATGTTATATTCTATGCATATAGTGATATTTATAAAACGAGTAGAGCGATATGCCTTCTGATCAAAAATTATTCGGAATTTTTCAATAAGATGAAAAAGGTTCAGTTATTCATTGTTATTAATTTTATTTATTTCAAAGTAACCTCTCATATTGCTCATATTCCAATACTTTCTCCAATCTTGAAAACAAATTCAGCACCTTCGGCCAATTCTCCTGTATCGGCTCAATCGTGGGTATAGGAAAAAGTCACAAGGACCCATGTTGGTTAAGTACGGAACTTGCGGTAAGGTATGAACGTTGTTTTTGGTCGAATAGTCGCGTACAAGAAGAGATGTGTGAGCCGGTGCGTTGTCGTAGTAAAGAACCCACGAGTTGTTTTGAAACCACAATTTGGTTTCAAAAGTTGTTTGTTTGAAACCACAGTTCTGGCCTCTTGCGACATGATACTCTTTTAAGAAACACAAAATATCCGACAAATTCTTTGCTCAACTAAATTCAACATTGAAAAATTCGCAGAACACAACAAAACCTGACTTCTTTAAAATGCTATCACGCACAAACTACCAACATATAGCGCCAGATGACAGTTGTATCAACCCAGAAAGAAAAAATTTTGACAATATCTTAAAAGCGGTTTGCTTTAAAGGGTAATTCCGGATATGTTTTGCATCAGAAGGTATATTCGAGATTTTACACTCTCGCATTTGATGTCCTTAAAAATAAAGTTAACAAGGAGAAAAAATCACTGTATAAAAATTTACTTTTAATTTGAGTCAGAGTTGTGACAAAAACTTGGCAAGTAAAATAAAGGAAAATAATTAAAAGAAATCGGATCGTTCGCGATCCGGTTCATATAGTGTAAATAGCTATTCACGATTCGGTGGAAATGTCCTGGCAAAATTATGTAAATTCATATACTTACCACAGATTGTGAACATTACTTATCTCAAACTAAACTACGATTGCAGATGAATTATGACAGTTCCATTCGAAAATTTGACATTTTTTAGCATAAACGTACTCATAACGTTTTGGGGCGCATCGTGCGGTTATAAAAAAAAAAAAAGAATTAACACGTGAATATTTTGGGAATTTGGTTATGTGTAAAATTTATTTGGTTATGTTAAAAAACTTTTTGATAGAAGAAGCTAAATTTTTATAATATTTTAAACCAAAGTAGAGATTAGTTTTTGAAGCTTTAGTTTCTAATTGTATCAAATATCTCAGTGTCTTTTAATTTCCGTTTAACTTCATAAAGTTATATCGTTTTTTCAAGTCTTCAACAAAAAAAAATAAAATAAAAAATCGAGCACAATTGACATCTATCTATGTATTCACTAACAAATCTCTAACGCTTCGTTGGCCACGTGACTTTGTTGAGTGTAACACTTTTTGATAGTATTGAAGCGATGCTATAAAAACAAGTGCCGCCATTTTTTTCATGCAATTTAAAAATATGGCATAGCGTTAAGTTCTCTATAAAAAGTTTGATAATTTGTCATAAAATAATTTTATTCGCAGTTAACCGTTTAAAATCATTTATGAACAGCTATGGGCAGAGAGCGCTCTGGGAGCGTTGAGAGCAACAATTGAGAGCAAAAACTTATGTAGCAACTTAAAAGGCAACAACTAATCAAATACAATAGACAAACACAGAAACAACACAGAAGCTTTAAATGTAGTATTGCCCATACCTGCTTATGAACCATTTAGGTTAGAAAAAACCGCGTCGACACTCGCAAATGATTCATTTTTATATATCATTCACAGAACTTAACTGAGCTGAACTTAAGAACTTGTTGTCGTTCGTTATTGACAACAGAAGTAAATTTGAAATTTATATGTGAGGCGTCCATGTGTATGAACTGTTTCAAAAGAATGTAAAATTTTAGATTTAAAAAAAAAACCTTTAAACCTTTTTGATGCAACTCAAGTTGATGCAAAAAACGAAACTTTCAAACTTTTGCCTTTACTGGATCCCAAAAGTATTGTGTATTAAAGTTTACGAGTAATGACTTATGACTTATGCTTTGAAAACTGTAGTTTAGATCCATTTTATTGAAATACACGCTCGCAAATTTTTCGCGTACTTTCAATCATGGCTGAATTAATAAGGTTGTCTCGGTGCTGATCGTAATCTCTTCTCAGTAGCCACAATTGCCAAAATCAATGAAAACCAACAACAAAAACTTTATCGGGCTTACATGTCATCAATTTTCGCTTTCAGATTTTGTATGAGTTCTCAACTTCGATTTGACACTTATGGGCATTCGCTCTCACCCATGCGACACCTTATTAATTCGACCATGCATTCAATCTTCACAACTTACTACCAACATTTTCGTTTGTAGCTGTGCTCGTAATTTTTTCACATGCCTGAGCTTGTTGCACACAAATTTCTATTTTTTTTTTATATTTTATTTGTCATGTTTCACAGGCTTGCTATCGATATCTGATGTGATTTTCCATGTTACGGTTCACTGCAAATGTCGCATTGAATTTAGCGCTTAAAGTAGTAAATTTTTTATAAATCGCATGCCAATAAAAGAGATTGACTGTTCATTTTGTTTTCTTAATTGTTCGATCAGCTTCATCTCATATACTCAGCTATTGAGAATGATAGAATGTTTGAATTATTGATTGCATCAATTTGTTGCATTTGATTGTGTGTTGGTCATTCAATCAAATTTTGAAATTTAAATTTCATCTCTACAACATACAAATCTGCAGATGAAGCGAGGTTAAACAACTCAACTGAACTTTAACCTAAAGTTGGCCGCAAGCATTTAAGCTCATTTGATGGAATGAGGAGGAAATGAACAATGATCCAGTGATCCAGATTTACGAAATCTATTGAAAGCTTTATTGAGCTCTCAACGCCAAATGCAATGATATGCAGGCGCACAAATACTACTCAAGTACACGCATACACACGCGTACATAACGGAGTCAGATAACGATTTGAAGTAAGAGTGGAGGACTCTTAAAGCAAGGTACAATTCTTTATCCAAAATTCAAATCGATTCAGAATACTTTGTGTTTTACAGGGCCACAGAAGAAAACTTTTCATCATTATTTAAAATAACGATATAATTTTTATTATAGGGGTTAAAACTGGAATACGCAGGTGCAGTCAAAAAAGAAAATCACCTTTAAAAAATATATTTTTATTTATTTCATTCACCAAGAAAAAAACCGATAGTAAAATCACCTAAGCCGGCTTGGGTAAAGAAAATTGTTTGGAAATTAGAAACTTATGGTTATTCACCAAAGTAATATATTGTTTAATGCACTGCTTTGAAAGCACATACCCTGCCAATAAAAAATAAGTTACATATAAGTACTTGGGTGATTTTGCTCAACAGCAATATACAAAATTTTACCTAAGTATATGTACATTTCATACTTGTCTTTGGGAATTTTTTACCAAAAAAAAAAATATACAGTAGTTGCATATTTTATACTTCTCCCTGTATATTTATTTATCTATTTAAGGTATAATATACGTGTAGCAACCAAAACCAGGAGCTGTTTTCAAAAAATTTTTTTAGATATAAGAAGTTATTATTTTTTTTTTAATTTATTCACGTACATTGTACATAAAAAATACTTTATAATATATTTTTTTTTTAAATACAGTTCTGGCTTTTATATAGAGGGCGCTGAAAATGGCAATGAAAAAAGACATCCAAAACGGTTCGATGGATAAGGCCTTTCCCATGCATCGGAAACAAAAAAAAAAATCAAATCACATTTTAAAGCATAGACCATATATTAAGCATCCCCCCTACGCAAGACCTCGGGGTTTTTTTTTTAATTGTGGCGGAAGTTGAAGTAAAACGTTAAAAAAATAGATACATTTTCGCGCGCTGTTTTGTTTATAAAAAAAAAAAAGATACTTGAATTTAAGGGGGATGCTTAAAGGACAAAATAACGAACAAAATTAAAAAAAAAACATTGAAATTGAACCAATCGATTTTGAGTCATCTATCCAACAGTTTTTAAAAAACTAGTTTCGAGGAAATCGCGTTTAAAGTTTTTTATTTACGTTGGGCTTTAGACATAGGTTAACGAAACCCGTTATAACTTCTGGTTTTTTTTTTTTAATAACGATTTAAAAATGTGTATGTATATTCTTAAAATAATAAAGAACATATTAAACAAAAAAAATTTTTTGATTAGCTTCGATAGTGTAATTTACCTTAACTTCGATAGTTCAACAAAGTTTTTTGTTGAAAACTTGAACACTATGTTCGGCAGAATAAGCAAGCACGCTCATATAAATGGTCGAAGATAATGTGTAAATCACAAAATACTTCGCTAATTTATCATCCAAATCAAAATTTGATAAGTTAACATGCAAAACTTAGATGCTTTGACCAAAAACCTAGGAGGCTATAAATTATACTAGGTTTTTTTTAATTTTCCTATATTTTTTTTCTCGGTGTAGTAACATTTAATTAAAATTAAAAGCTGATTGATTGATTGATTGATTGATTTTATTTGTTTTAAGTAGTATATTCCATTCATTAAACTATAATACTATTTTCAAAGAGTTCAAGGCATTTCTTTTTCTTCTTAAATATACCGATTAAATTTTATAATTAACTTATTTACTTATAATAAACATAAAGTTGGAGGCAAAATAAAATTAAAAGCTATTTTATTTAAATTGCCAGCTATAGTTTTTAATTTATAGCTTTAATTTTATCATTCGTTTTTACCAAATTCATTCGTTTGCGAACGACAACAACATTTGTCATATAGTACATATTCTTTTCAAAATCATCCGAGCTCTTTGGAGATCGAGAAAAAGAGGCAAAATATGAACAACACGCTTCTTAATGACCCGCAAAAATCTTCGCCGAAGGTTCGCTAATACAGTAAAATATAGCTCTATATGAACCGTTTAGATCGTGTGAATTCAGATACTCTTAACCTTCTGGTCATATCGATCCAATCTGATCTTCGTTCGTTGATAATCATATATTCGATGTGTCTAAAGAAGGTACCAAGTGCCTAGGTTTTTTAAAATGGTATCAGAAATACTTTACTACTGGCAAATTTAGCATACTTGTCGTTTTTCTCATGTCCTTTTCGTAAATAGTGCTACCGAGCAAAATCCATCTGTTGTTGGTTTAATGTGTTTGTCGTTGTTAGCTATTTCTCATTGAGAAACGTCATATCAGAAAAGATTTCTCAAATAAAAAAGAAAGCTAAGTATAAGAAAGTTAAATCAAATACAACTATGTACATGAAAAACTTTAAAATAAAAATAAAAATAAAGATTAAATAATTTAGATAAAAAAAAATTCAACAATTTTGATATAAAAGATTCACAAAGTCATAACTTAAAGATGCCGGGGCAATTAATTGCAACTAAGAACTAACTTCAAAGAGAGAAGGAGCATAAAGAGAACGAGGATAAATTGAGTTTAAAAAAAGTTGGTTAATAAGATGTCGTAGACACACCCGTAGACTTTCCCTTGTCCTTAAACTCGTCTCGATCTTAACTCTATTCGTATGTTTGTCCTAATATAATACTTATTTTATGTTACTCCTTATCCAGATCGTCCTAGTCATCGTAATTTTTCTAATTCTTGTTTGAATGTGGATCCTTGTACTATTATCGGTCATGTTTTAGTTTTGATTTTTATTTTGATTCATCGCTAGGCAATAAGTCCATGCAATAATGGAGATTCACGTTATATTGATGGATTTCCTACGGGGCCTCATGACGCCATCGCAATTTTTTATTTTTTTTTTTTTTTTCTGTACTTTTATCATTTAGCCGAAAACCTCACCTTTATTGCCGTTCCATAAAATTTGCCACAGTGCCAATGGTCATGGAGTTATAATTCCATGCAACGTTTTTTCATTATTGTTGCATTTTTACTGCATTAAGGGTTACCTCTATATTGCCATGGTGAAAAAATATTTGTTTTTATTTTCGTTACAAGGTCAAAGACCCAATCTCCCAATTTCTGGTGTAAAATAAAATTTATTGCATTATCTCTAATACGCGAGTAATAATTCCATGCAACAATATTGTATTTTTTTTTGCATAAGCTGCTACATCCGCGATCTGACGTCGTCATAATTTAATCTTTTAGTTTTGTCATAAGGCTAAGTATAAATTCTTCATTTGTGTTTTATAAAATTTAACGAAGCTCATACACTCAGTGAGTGATAATTCAATGCAACGCCGTTGCTTGATAGCTGCACTAGCAATCTCTGAACGGCTCTCTCTGCGGCCTTATGACTTCATGAATTTTTTGTCTATTTATGTCGTTAAACTAAGAATCAGCCTTGAATAGTGTGTTATAATTTTTACCCTAGCACTTATATAAAGTGTGTTATATATAATTCTAAGTAACAAATTTTCAGTTGGGTGTCTAAGCAGCTCCGCCATGATCCCGAAAAAGTTTTTATTTTTATTTTTTTTTATTTTTGTCATAAAGTCAAAGAGCCTTTGCTTATTAATGGCTATTAATGATAAACCATTATGTTCCTCGGACCAAGGGTGTTGGCAGGGAGGGGCAGGGGGGCAACTGCAAAAATCTGAGATTTCTTATGGCTTTGAAAGTAGTTTCTATATGTAGAATCCTATCCTTTTTAATATGTGATTTTTCCTTTTTCTTTGAAAGTAGATATGGTAAAAACATAAGGTAAAGATAAGGTAAAGATATGAAAGATATGGTAAAAAGATATTTATAGGGTCTTTCCTCCCGCCCTAATTTTCATCCTGCCTACGCCCTTGCCTGTGACCTACCAGAAACATACCAGAGAAGATGACTTAGATGGCTTAAACGAAGCAAAATAGACGAAATCTGTTTTTTTTTTATTTTTTTTATTTCTATCTTTTGAAATTTAAAATGAGTTTCTTGCATTAAAAAATCCCAACATATTCAAGTCAAATATAAAAGAAACTGATCTTGTAAAGATTCTTAAAAACTCTGCTATTTTTATTTTTATCCTATAAGTCTAAGGAGTTCTAACGATGATCATTGAGGTGATTTCGCATTAGGATATGAAAAATGTATAAAAGTATAGGCTGAACGTACCCATTCGTAATTTTCTCACCACCTAAAGAGTATTTTCTGCATAAAAGAGAATAGAAATCCATATCCAGTTTTTTAAACAGTTGCAGTTGTTGCTTTTGTAGCATTGCACATGTTTTGCATTCTAAAAGTTTTACATTATTACGAGCGGATATCTTTTGCATGCCGTGATATGGTGCAAATTTACCCTTTTCAGTTAGTTTTTATTGTTCTTTTTTTTTCAACTGTTCTAATTCAGTTCATCGAGTATGAACTTTATTTTTCGATATTTAGCTTACTTTGTTCTGTGTTTTGAGGTTTTTTTTTAAACACACGAATTATGTTTGTTATTTGCTGGCTACAAATGTATCCATCTGCTGCATGGAATTATTTTGTTGTTATTATTGTTGTTCTGGCTATTGATAGTGCAAATTCGCATAAATTTAGCTAATAAGCGAAAAGTTAGCCATTTAACTGGTAACCAGGTTGGGGGTATGAGCTGATAATCATAATTATTGTTTTTGGCTTATTGGTTAAAAGCGCCAAACAGCAATAACAAGTTTTTGTTTATTGCCGTTGGTGTGGCAGTGGCGGTGATAGTGGTGGTGCTGGTAAAGTTGGTGCTGTGTATTACACTGTTGGGCTGTATATTTGTTGTAGGAGATATGTTCATATGTTCGTGTTAAGTCGATATGAATTAGAGTCAAAGTTTCAAAGCCTGAGGGCAATGATTTCGGTAAAGTTTACAGAAATGTATTCTATAGAAGCTTACACAGAGTACATACTTTTCAATAAACAATAGAAATAACTGAAGTATTTTCATGTTTCTAACTCCCCATCTTTACAAAAGTTAATCTTAAATCTTGACTTTTTAGTGCAGTCATGATTTTCATGTTCAACATTTCTATTTTTGAAAAATTTTTAATTTCGAAAGATGTCAAATTCACTTTTTCTAAGTGTCTATTTTATTGTTGATGTAGTTTTTTCTACACTATTTTGAAAATTCCTTAAAAACCAATGAGCACTCAACACAGTCGACACAGTTGTTATGGGTTGTTTGGAACCCAGGGCTTTGTCTATTTGACATAAAGTTATTCTAATGTCTCGCTTAACTAATGCCTACCCAAGCATTGCATATCTCTTAATCATCTACCTAAATCAACTTTTTACCATAGGCAAATCACTTTAGGGACTCTTCAAGGTGACAGCCAGGTTAATGGTTGCAATATAATATGCTTGATTATTCACCCAAAACCGTTTAAGTGTCTATCTGAATCACTAAAATAGAACAAAACTAACTCTCACACACGCAAGCCAAGTGCACGCAGATTCATGTATATTTGTGTTAGAGTGATTGCATAAATGTGTGTGTGTGTGTGTGTGCATCTGTGTGTGAGTGTTTAAGTTCAAAGCTTTGTCAAAGCAACACCTGCTGCGTGAAAAATAGCTGGCTTTGTATTCTCATATCTTGCATGTAAACGTTGTTGGCAAATAAAAAATGTGTCTGCGACAGGATGTCAGGCACCTCGAGGAAGCTTATATCGCAACATTTAAAACAGCTCGTCTTGAATCAGGGTAAAACTTCTGCTAATTTGAATAAAGTCGCATTATTAATAGAGTTTCATGCAAATCGTAAAGCATTTGTTTTGCTTTTGTCTCAATTTTCTTCTTCCTTCAGTCCAATAACCTTGCTTGCAGCAGCTTTTTAACATTTTAAATGTGAACTTTAAAGCCATTTACATTGTCAGGTAAATCATGATTTATTGTGCTGTGCAATAGTGTTCAGCAATTTCCGGAATGCAGATTTCTTTATGGCGTTTCACAACAGATTCTTGTACTTTATACTTGATACTTTACACGGAGAAAACTATAAAAAATATAAGAACACGATCGTAATTCAGACTCAATCAATCAAACTAGTAAGCCCCTTGCCTCAAGACGAGTAAATCAAGAGGATCAAAGAAATAGAGATGAAGAAAAATTCGGATCTTAAAACACAATATCATGTCTTTGGTGGCACATAGAAGAAATTCCACTTAAGTTAGATGGCTAACATTGATATTGTTGTTCATCAGAAACGATACAGCAAGTAGGTGAAAAAAATCAAGAAAAATTATATTTTAACCCTTCGAGCCACACTTGTGCTTTTCATCGCCCCATGCCTAAAAAAACCTTATTTTTTTTAATCAAAAACTTTTAATTACTCCTACATATATGATTTAATTATTATTACATATATGATCTAGAGCATACTCCTTACGCCACCTGGGAGTTCACAACTTAACTAGCTTTACTCTCAAGCAGTTTAGAAGGTCAGGGATGCGTTAGTGTGTCGTTGGCATTCGTTTAAAATCGACTGGTGCTCTCATATACCCCACGTGTGGCTTAGAGTATATTTTGAGAAATAACGGAAATATTTCATTTTATTGAATTTAATTATTTTTTTATTGTTTTAAGGTATGTATGAATATAAATTGATAAATTAAAATAAAAAAATGTATTTTTGTGTAAAAATTTATAAGTTTAGTGTCTGAACTATTGAATTTGAATTTGACTGAATTAGACTATTTTACTACTTTTTTCTCTTAATATATTATTAAATTACTTAAAAAAAATATTATCAGGTCTTAAAATCAACACTGAACTAGTTTATTTGAATGTTATTGGTAAAAAATCTTTTTTTTTTCGTTTTTTGAAAAAGAGGGTGCAGTTTTTTGGCAGAATAAATATGTTTTTTGTAATTATGACTATTATTTTATCTTTGTAGCAAGGTATTTGATGCCTTTAAACATAAATTTTTTAGGTCTTAAATTAAAAACTGTAAAAGTTAAGAATTTTTTCGAAGTGAGCTAATTTTTCACGTTTTTTTAGCTTGGCCGCGCTCCTAAAGTCAGCAATTTTTAAAATATTAGAAAATAATTGGACAAAGTGTTGAAAAAGACCAAAAATAATAACCATGTAAAGTTTTAAGCTTATATATCCAAAATTTGGAATTTTACAACGATTTTTTGACGTGTGGCGATGACATACCCCCATGTGGCTCTATGTTACTGGAGTGAGGGTGTGGCTCGAAAGGTTAAAGGAATATCCTAAGTATTTACGTTAATACTTATTGTGCAAAAGTTTTTTAGAATCATGTATTTAAAAAATACATGCAAATGGGACACAAATTGTAAGGCATTGGGACTTTTCCGTCTTTTCATGGATAATTTCATAGTAAACTGACAAAGAAACAAAACAAAGTTTGAGTGCGAGAAGGTAAACCCACATATTCCATGTTTTTTGATCCGATGACCACGAATCTGGCATCCATTTTGACCAGTTGGCTCTTGGATATCTTCAAAATAATTGAATTGTAATTATTTAACGAATGTGTGGTAGACTTTTTTTGGAATGAGCGATACATGGTTATATATGGGCAAAAAACAGCGGGAAATTTGAATTTAAATTTTTTGGGGGTTCTGATAAAGACACATTTTTTTATTTTTAAGTTCGGACTACTATCACTGACATATGTACCAAATTACAGGTCAAAATATTTATTAGTGTTTGAGATACGCGTCCTTTTGTAAATGGCTAAAAGTGCATTTTTCGTTTTTTATAATGTCTGAAAGTATTCAACAACGCAGTTCCTTTAAATTGTATGTGCAGAATGAAATTGTATGTGCAGAAAGGTTGAAAATGTGCCAGAAGGCCTTCGGTGAGCAAATTTTATCGAAAACAAGAGTTTATGAGTGGTACAAAATGTTCAAAGAGGGTCGAAAAAGCGTTGCAGACGCGGCACGACCGGGACAACCATCAACATCAATTGATGAGCTACACGTCAACAAAATCAAAGGATTGATGCTCCAAAATAGTCGAATGACAGATCGAGACCTTACTGACCTTGTTGGAATATCGGAAGGATCAGTGAAAAGCAGTGACCATTTGGGCCTCAGAAAAGTAAAGTCTCGATTGGTGCTTTCCGACTATCAAGACAAAACTAAACGCATCATTACTGGAGATGAGACTTCTGTCTACGCTTACGACCCGAAAACAGCTGATCAATCGAGTGAATACCGTGCCAAAGATGAGCCGAGACCGAAAAAACCACGTCAAAGATAGTTGAAAATCAAGGTCATGTTAGGTCATATCGTAGTGTGGTGCATTATGAATTCCTTCCAACCGGCCACACTCTCAACAAAGAATACTTCTTGGGTGTTATGCGTCGTTTGCGTAATGCTGTGCGTCAAAATCGACCAGATTTGTGGAGAGACAATTCTTGGTTTTTGCATCACGATAATGCACCATCTCACACTGCACTCGTAATTCGTGATCATTTCGCCAAAAAATCGACCCATATCGTTCCGCAACCATCGTATTCGCCTGACTTAGCACCATGTGATTGCTGGCTAATCGCTAAACTCAAGAGACCAATCCGTGGACACCATTTTGAATCGATAGAAGAGATAGAAACCGAAACGAAGAAGGAATTGATGGCTATACCGGAAGAGGACTTTGCAGCATGTTTTCGTATGTGGAAAAAAAGTTGCATCCGGGGGACTACTTTGAGAGGATGAAATGAATTTAGTAGAATAAATGAAATTTTTTGATTTATAAACAATATTTTAAATTTGTTTATAAAAAAATTTATATTTGAAATTTTTTGATTTTTGGCGGCCTCGGTAGTCGAGTTGTTAGCGTACTCGACTGCCACCCCAGAGGTCCCGGGTTCGATTCCCGGCCAGGCCATGGTCCTTCGCTTTAAAAACCTTTCTAAATTTTCTATCCTCATTTCTAATCAACTGATATTAAAAATTCATCAATATTTACAACTTGAAGTTGTAGTTGATGGTAGAGAAGTTTGTGGATGAGATTGCCTTATAACTTGAATTGACTGAGGTAAAGACATAACACTTGCCTCTGATTCAAATTCACATGTTTCTTTGGCTTTCCACCACGCTTAGAACATCCTACACGTGTTTCACTTGATTGCCCTTTCCTTCCCAATAATCTATCATCCCATGTCGAACCAAGGCAGACTTGACTGAAAAGGTATTCCACCTGAAATCCATGGTTCAAAGCTAAAAAAAAAAAAAAAAAAAAAGTACATCAGTTTTAGCATTTTAGGATGATCTTACATTCTACACATATATAATCTAGACTCCATGACCATGACTCCATGACTCCATAAAATGTATTTTATTCTCCATGACCTTTATGAAAATCATATTTGTCGAATTAGGCCATGCGTTAAGATGAATTTTTGGAAAAATTGGAAAAATCCAAAGAAAAATACACACAATTTTCAAAACTATGAAAAATTAACTGATATATTGCTTAGAAGTTAAGCCCAGAACTATTCCTCTTCATTTTATTGAAATTCAGTCAATACTTAAGAATACTTTTTACTGGAAGTTTTGCCATTTTGAAAAACCAAATTCGACCCACTCAAAAACTCTTGCGAAACCAAAGCTAATACAGGCTTAAAAACTTTTATTTTATTCAAACAACAAATATTTTGTCATTTCATATTCAATTTCTTTTTAATTTTTATTTCTTCTTACGACTTAATACATAAGGACTTAAACATTCTAACAGTTCAAGATGAGATCCGAAAACTCTGTGAAAGATACCTCAAACGGCTTAGCAACCATACAAACACATTAGCAATCTGCTTTCTGGATGATCTTCCATTCCTTTTAGATCTTCCATTTAGATTATTATAAGTATAGAGAAACACCTGTTTGTAAATTTTGTTGTCTGTTAATTAATTATTTAAAATAATTCTTTGAATGTCTTAAACAATGTTTGTTTAACTTTTGTAGTGATTGTATTCAATGGAATGCAATACTCTCTGTCATATTATATATCATTTCGCAAATTTGTTTATTATCATTTTGATAGATTACAAAAAAAAAATATCAAAAAAAAAAAAAAAAAAATTCAATTTCTTAAGAATATTATTTTAAAAGGTGTTTGAATTTGCTGATAATAACTCATCTCTGTCGGAACCGCCATTACAATATTCACACATATACAAATATATATATATCAATTTGCGTCTCTTTTCTTGCCAAATGTTTACTACCATGGCCCAGATGTGCTTTTCGCGTTCCATAACAGTTGAACCTTCCGACTGCATTTCAGTGTATGTCATAGATTCTGTTTAGTTGGCTGTGACTTATACCAATTGTCTGAGTGCATCCACAAATGTATTCAAGTGAGACTGTGTGTGTACATATATATGTATGTGTGTGTTTGGATATCCTTTCAATATGGTTGCCGCTTTGCTGAAGGTGTTTCTTTTCAGCTCTTAACTTTTCTTCCGATAATCTTTTTCGTTGCTTCTTTGCTAGCATTATGCTTAACTACAAATCCTTATGCATATCCTTACAAGGCGTCCTTTTATATTTTTATCCTCTTTCTTCACATTCAATAGTAGAAAATCTTCTTTATGGCCAATATCTAATGCGCTATATATGCATTCTTCGGCTCAGTTGTGTGTGTCTGTGTCATTGTGAATTTCCTGCTCTGGCTATGGTTCTTGGTGCTGGTTACCGTCGGTTTCTTCTGGCTGCCGGAGTCAAAAACTAAACGAAGATTTATGTGAATCGAATGTGCTTGGTGTGGAAAATGAGTGAGAAACAGCCGCAGTACATTCACTGCTATAAAGATACAGATTGTGATATTTATATATATAACATAAATATATATGGATGGCCATTCATTTATCTGTATATCTGAATGCAATCTGCTATGGAATAATATAATAAACGAATCAATGAATATAATAAAATGAATGGCAATGAATGTGCATTTCTCTTGCCAACGATTTTATGAATCCAGCTTCCAGCTAAAGTTAAGCAAGAGCTTATGAAAGAAAGTTGATTCCTACAAGCAAATTCAAGGAAGTTAAGAAAGAAAAGTTTTCAACCTTAAGTAATATTTTGAAAAAAAAAACAAAATATGTTTTTAAGATTTGGAAATGCTTTTAGCATGCATAAGTTTTCGGTATTTGAAGTTACGTAAGTAATCTAAGTTACTCTTTGACCTTTCCTATTATATTTTATCAAAAATTAAATTCGTCCTACGACGCACAGAGGGTTGAAATCGCAAAAAGTGGAGATTAAATGAAAATTTGATTTTTGAAAATTTTTACTACTCGATTAAAGAGCACAAAATTGTACATCACTACTAAAAATTTCAATGTTATATGTTGCTTACTTTTTCTGCTGAATCATAGCCTAAAAGTTGAGAGATTTTTTTTTTTTTTTTTGTGAACAGTTCAACAAATTGACATTTTATATAGTTCAAGAATTAATATTTTTTTTCTTGTACGTCAAAAGTGATATTTTTATTATGGAACCTTCAACTTCAAGTATCTAAGCGTGATTTAAAAAAAAGAATTGTTAAAAATAATTGAGCAGAAGTAATTTAATAAAATTTTTAAAATATGTCAAAATTTGCGATATTTTCGAAATATATGTGGAGTTTCAAATAAGAATACCGCAACATCAAGTTGAAATGAAAATTTTGTATTAAACTTGAATATCTAAGCTTCCATATTCAGCAATAAAAAGTTGCGCGTTTTTGCGCGAATCATTTTTGTTACATAAATCATGATAATAGTCACTTAAATAATAGACTGGGCCGAAGTTTTGAACTTTTTATTATATTGATGACGTCACTTTGTATGAACGATAGGCGTGGTTTACTTCCAACTTCTCCGAATTTCAAATTCAGAATACATTTTAATTATTAAAATTATTTATATTTGAATTAATTTTTTGAGGAATTTATAAAGGTTTTACTATTTAGATGACGTCATTTTGTATGGGAAGTAGGCGTGGTTTTTATCTGATTTTTCCGAATTTCATAGTTAGGATTTATATTGAAGAGGAAAACTTACGTGCAAAATTTCAAAGCATTTCTTTATTTTTGTAGGTTTTTAAGAGATTTTACTTTTCTAAAATAAAGTCACTTTGTATTTCGAACGTAGTCCTTACAATTTAGATACAAGCTTAAATATCGAATGATGATAGCTTCAAAATTACGACTTTAATCATGTCGAAAGGCGGACAGACGGACGGACGGACAGAATTTTTTTCCATTTGTACCCAATCTAACTTAAACAAAAATCAAAAATTTCCTCTGACTTCTAGGTGAATTAATCTCCATTTTTTGGGATTTCAACCCACTATGCGACAAAACATTTTAATTAAAAAACAATTTACATTTAGAGCGAAAGATTTCGATAAACAATTTGTTTGATTGATGCGCACTAGGGCGTATCGCATTAAAATTTTTTTTTAATTTCACATTCTAAGAGGTCTCAAAAGTTGCCCAAAAAAAAATTTTAGGAAAAAAAGGATGTCTTCCGCTCTTGTAAATACAAAGTTGTTTTTTGAGAAAAACAGTAAAAATTGACAATCTTGAAACGCTTTGATTTTTGTAAAAAAACTACATATGTTTTAAAGCAAAAGTAAGTATAGGTATAAACTAAAAATATCTTGCCAAGCACAATGCCGCTTACGAATTTTATCCATAGTGTCCTGTGCAAAGGATATTCGCAGCTAAAGTTATACTCGAGGTAGTGCACCACTTTTTATTACTACCTAATAGTTTAAATTTTGGTGGTATTGATTTCTGAGTGTTGACGTATTCCTTAAATTTGACAGATTAATAATAAGCATATTTTTCTCATGGCGTGGCGTCCGTGGCGTAGTTGGTTAAAGTGCGTGGCCGCTATGTCAACGAACTTTGAAAACCCAGGTTCGAACCCCAGCAGCGACAGAAAATTATTTGAATTAAAATAATTTTTCTGTACGGCCGCCACCTCTCTGCAGACAATGGCAAACCTCAGAGAGTAATCAAAATGCCATGTAAAGCTTCTTGAGAACGAGAACATTCCGTTCATCGCCGTTCGGAGTCGGCGTTTAGCATGTAGGTCCGGTTCTCGGTCAATTGTGTACAAACTTAATAACACGCACAACACAATTGATCATAAGAAGCTAGGTCAAAGTCCTTTCAAGGGCTTAAATGGCCAGTTATTTATTTTTTTTATTTTATATTTTTCTCATATGCATTTTTTTATTTTTGTTAAATGTATACTTGAACGCAAATTTATTAATTTTTCAAAACAAAGAATATACGACATTCTATCTCGGGCATCAGAAATGGTACCGAAGATAATTTTCTCAATTTGGATTCTTCAAATATTTCTGAACAATACCCTGAACAACACATTCTAAAAGATTGCCGTACAAGTCGTGGAAGGCATAAAAAGCAATTTCTAAGATATTTGTATATCTGAAAAAAAAGATAAATATAAATAAAAGAATGCAATAATAATCAAAAACTCAATAAAAAAAACAGTGTACCTACCTTCACTAATGGAACTGTTGTTTAAAAGGTATAAAATTCTTATGAAATTCCTTTATTATGAGGTAAGATTCAATTTCAAAGAATAAAAAACAAAACTCACACAATGATTACGTTTTGGGTACATGTCGTTCAAATTTTACGAATTTTTCATTTTTGAGTAACTTAGTTTTCTTAAATTGGATAATTCGCCAAAATTATATTAAACTCAGTATTTTTCAAACTTGCAAAAAATCAAAATAAAACACAGGTTTCTTTTATCTCAAATAAATTCTTTAAATTTTTTTATATTTTTATATAATTCAATCCTCCGATATTCCTGGAAATTGAGTTAACTTTGACATAATGCGTTCAAAACGTGAGCTAGATGTCTAACCGCACTTTTATATATGTATTCCGAATATGAAGAAATGTATTGCTTATTGTGTCCGACACGAACGATAGTGCTCTTCTCGGAATACACAAAGATGCGGTAAGTCAGCTGTTGATTTTAGAAGTTTGTTGTTGTAAAATTTCACATTTGAAAAGCCATTTGCAAAATGAAGCTACCTTGTTGTTGTATCATGGTCTACGACATCATGGTGGTCGCAAATTTTCTAACTCTCTCTCAAAAAATCGTACACTTCAATGGTCAAACCATACAAAATCATCTTTTCTATCTCATTCACTCATTCGTAAGCTTGACAGATCTAATAAAAGGATTTCTGAACACCTACATCTTGTATTTTACACCATGATAAACATGGCTTGACATGATATCGCCGAACTAAAATTCGCAAAGTAGTAAATGTCAAAGGTGATTCGTCAGAACAACAATCAATATGTTAAAGTTGAACAATAACTAACAATTTACGTGTTTATTCCTTACACGGGCTCTTATTGATCGACCCACGTAATCCTTTTTACCAACTTATAGCTCATTCTTGTTGTGATATTGTAAAGTTAAAACGTGGGACGCATTCGAAGAAATTTTTCAATAATTCTTTTCAGAAATAATTCTCTTCGAAAAACAATCTTGTATGTATTCATGTTAAAAAATACTTTTCAAAGCTTATGGTTCCTAAAGCTTTCATTCACTCTGCATACTCTACTATCCTCACTACTGCCAACACAAAAGGAAATTTCATTAAGCCGTGCGTCGTAATAAGCACTTGCCAAGAATTCTGAAAAATTAATAACAAACTTATAAAGCCTATAAAAGCAGCTCCGGAAAAAGAAAGTATAAAATAAATTTAATATTCAGCATTTACGACTCAGAGCTAAGCTTTTCTCCTATAGCATCAAAGGATTTCAAGCTGAAGCAGCATGTTATGGTAATGCACTGAAGCAAAATCGGACTGACTGACTGCTAGTCATTCTTGTCGTTGGCATGCCAAAGAAATAGCGCACAAGTCCGAAAATGTTGTAACTAAAACTATTTTCTTTTTTTTCTCATTTCTATTGTTAACCAGCAAACACAATTGTTGTCGTCCAGTCCGAAAAGAAGAAAATATATATTAAATTAAAATATTTCACATGAATAGAAAAGATTTTGTTGAATGCACAAAACTACATTTACTCCATGTAGCTACATGAAGCAAAAGAAAAAACTTTCAATTATATTTTTACAACGGTCGTAGCATGTAAAAACAGAAAAAAAAAATATGCAAACATATAAATATTAAATCAAATTTAATGAGAACTTCAGAAATGTTATCGTTTTTTGCATAAAATATGAAGACCATAAAATCTGTACCATGTTAACTTCACTTCATAAATTGGTCATAAAATTTGCATACGTTTTAATGAAATTTTATAGCAGCATAAAACTCAAGACAAATTATGAGCGTTCTCCTTATGTCTCTCTCTGTCTCTTTCTCCCTCACTCTCTCTTTGAAATGATCCATCGGGGCAGAGATAACACACAAAGAAAAAAACTTTTATAGCCAGTTTGCCGCAAACGAACTTCGTTTGTCGAGCTTGAAATCGTTATTTGCAAACGTTTCAACAGTTGTCATAATAATAGTCAGTTGCTAATAGGAAGTTATATTTAAATTTCAGCAATTCGAAAATTTGTTTTCCCAACTGAAAGCTAAGATCATTAAAGGCTATTTAACTTTATTATCTTATAAATTTGTCACCAAGAATATCATCTACATGTTACGGTGCTTGCCATAAGACTTATGTCTTGTTAGCTTCGCTGTCGAATAATAATAATAATAATAATAATGATAAGCTTCGTTTGTTTTCCCTTCGTTGTATAAACACAACGTTTATAGTTCATAGTTACTTTTTGGACAAATTGTTGTTTACTGAGTATAATTAATATAATTGTTACTATAATACGCGGACGGAGATAACAACGATGAATAGAGGTGCGATGAGTGCAATCCATAAGAAGACAGACGGACATAGGGAGAAAGATAATAAATAATATTGACCGAAATAGCTTGCGGCACATATATACATATACCTACATATATAAGATATATTATTAAGTTCATTTCAACTTAATATTCGTTTAAGGCAAAAACAACTCACAAACGAAGTGTAGTTGGTGAATTTTTCAGTTGCGGTAAACGAAATATTTCTTTGCGTGCAGTTCAAAATTGTTTTTACATCAATTTTATGTAAAGTTTTGCTTGAAAACGGAATTATTTTGATGGGCTTTACTGAGAACACCAGGATAAAGAATGCCCAATAACGGCTCTTATGAGATCAAAAATTTTCAATTTGCACCATCAGCAAAAAACGCAAGATGCACCATCAACTGATACGAGTAAATTTTTCGGAAGAAAAGCACTGTATCATCACGAAGTGGCATGGGGCAATCAGAAATTGTATGGTTCGGAGGTATCTGAAGAGAGAATCGAAGCAAAAATACTGTATCATTTAAGTAATCCAAGAACTCGTCTGGGAAAGAATGAAGAGCAAAAATCCTTATTGCCATGGCCAGGATAAAAGAGACTGGTCTTAGGCAACAGTTCGACCTATCCTCAATAAATAAAAGTGACTACCCGGAGCCTATGTTTGGTCTCCCAATCGGGAAAGTAGGTGGCACCATTGACGTACGACTGTAGCTTTATGCCTGCAAAGCATTAGCGATGATGCGAGAAAACTTTGTTCGACTGGGTGTATAAATTTTTCATTTGAAAATGGGTGAAGCAGTTTTACTGCAAAAACCTAATGAATAATGCTTTATAAATAAAAAATAAAAAAAAACAGTGAGATTGCTTGAGTGCAGTACATCTCAGCTCAGCTTTGTAAAGAAATGTGATGGTGCGTTAAAATGGAGAGATGCGGTTTATTGCATGGTGGTTACTAGAGCGCAATAGTGATGGGCTGTTGGATGTTGTTTAATGGCACAGGCTGAATGTGGTGAAAATAGTGGGGAATATGTCGTTACAGACATGTGTGATAATACTAAGTGTCAGAATGTTGAAGTGCTGTATCATGGTAAAACCCTTTTGCACGGGAAACTATCGTAGGGCTGTCCCTTCGGGAAGTATCGTTCTTGACGTGGTAGCTCAAAGTAGCGAGCTACATTGGTCGACATGGAGTTGCACAATGGTCCAACCGAGTGGCGATGCCAATACATTACACTGTGTGACCGATTCGACCTTTAAAAAAGTTTCAGCCTGAATTCTTAAAAATTACAAGAGAGGGACATCTTGTGGTTATATCGCTACCAGTCCGACCTCTCAATTCCAATTCAAGGTACTACTAGGTCGGACTGGTCGCGATATAATCACAAGATGTCCCTCTCTCGGAATTTTTAAGAATTTTGGCTGAAACTTTTTGGTGGTTTCACCGTGTTATCAGAGACTTACAGCTCTATTCTAACAAAGTCACAAAAGTCACCTCAGTATCAATTGATACAGAAGTCACAATTGATACAAATTCCTATTCTAAGCACTTTGAAAAAGTTCTTTCTGTATCAAAAGTGTTCGAAATAGTGACGAGCAGCTAAGCAGGTGACAAACGAAAAATTCATACAAAAAAAATTTTATATAAAACAAAAAAGCTCTTATAAAAAAAGAGGAATATTTGCTCATGTACGTCGCAGCACTAATAAAAAAAAGGAACGTCTTGAGAGAAGACGACTTCTTAGGCAGCTGCGAGATAGCAATGAGCAATTCAAATAACCCGAAAATAAATTTGTAAATACAATTTGACAGCCAAAGCCAGTGTGTTGGAATATAATTGAGGAAATCCAACCACACGATGAGCAATGGTCGTCTATACCATTCGCCTTAAGATTCAGGAAATTTTTTATTTTTATGCTAATGCCTCTTATCAAAAATGTGTCTTCAATAATTTTTCGGTCTCCATGAGCCGGTCTCCATGAGCCGATCATCGGCGCTTAATTCAGCCCATCTCGCAGTATATCGTTACAGAACAATGTACCGAAATTTATTCTCTAGTGACAATTGAGGAGCAAGTTGATATAAAGAGGAGATAACAAACTCAAAAAGCTTTACAACATGATGTGGTGAATTTTTAAAGCTTTATGCTTGTGCCAATTCAACCTAAATACGAATCAATAGAGACCGTATTAAAATGTTAAGTATCAATTGACTGTGACGCTTATGCCAGAATAGAGCTGTTAAGATGGGTCTCGATTTTTAGCAATAAGTGTGAATTCTAATCAACTAATTCAATCTTTCAATTGGTACTGTTGCGTTCAAATACTGGCAACTAAACATACAGTGGGTTTATTAACTGTCGTAAGTGTGGTGTGTATTCGGTAATACAACTACAAAAAGAGGGTGCTGGTCATGTGTTGAGGTAAGGAAATGACACCTAAGAGATGTCCTGATGGATGCTAGCATATGACAATGTCTTAACATTAACGTCAGGAAGATTTATACTATGTTGGACGTCAATTTTTTGAACCTTCGACTCCTAGCCAAGGGGTCCATAGCCAGCATGGTGTCCCATTACGACAAATTATAGAAATTTTGAAATCTTGAAATTTGAAAATATCCATTGTTTAATTGAAAACTTCTGCCTAGTTTTCAATGCACTCATCTTTATGACGAAATTCTATCAATTGAACGTTTAGACTCGTCTTTCAGTTCTGGAATAGTTTTTGGGTTATTGGCAATATATCTTACCTTTTGAAACTTGAAAAGATTAGGACAACGATAAAGATGAGGATTGGAAAAATATAAATAAATAAGGACTAGGACAAGAATTGGGATAAGAATGGAGGCTGGGTTTAGGAAAAGGATTAGGAGTGGAGCAAGAAATAGGACAAGGACTAGGACAAGGATTGGGACATGTTTAAAGACTGGAATCAGGACAGGGGTTGGGACAAAGGTTAAGATAATGATTAGAATAAGAACTAGAACAAGGGTTTTGACATGGATTAAGATCAGGATTAGGATAAAGATTAAGACAAAGATAAAGATAATGTCCCTTAAGATTGGGACACAAAGTAGGACAAGGATCGACTGAGATAAGGTTAGATTAGGTCAAGGATTATAATAAGGAATGGAACAAGAAGTAGGACAATGACTATGACAAGGATTGGGACAAGTATTAAAACAAGAGTAAACAAGGATTTTGACTTAGATAATGGTTCGTAAACACATTCAAATGCTTATGGGTTCGTTAAAGACACAGCTAATATCCTTTTTCAAATTTATTTTTTAAATGTGTAACTTTGAAATCCGGGTTGAAAAATTGTGCTGTAACACTCTTTATATTGAAAGCTGCTTTATGCATGTTTGATCGAAAATTAAACAAAAAAACTTATAAGATAAAAAAAAGATCACTCCAATCCATTTGCCAATTTTTTTCCATGTATTTTCTAAAATCACACAACTACACTGAAAAAAAAATGTTTTAAAATTGACGACAATTGTTATTAATTTGACGATATTTGTGTTTAAAAAATAGCTTGCAACAAATTTCGTCAAAGTAAGAGCAAATGTATTTAAAAATTTTGAAAAACATATGAAAAAAAAGTCAAATTAACAACACATTTTTTGAACACATTGTGTTTAATTTTAAGCTAACTTTTTTTTTTCAGTGTACCGCATCAAATATGGTTTCCAAGCAAACTAAGCTTTCTTCTCTTCTTAAGTGACCATAACTCTTTCTGGCTTTTTCTCCTATTAAACGATGAAATCAGCCTCAAAATTTGACCATCATCAATCCATTCCGTTCATTCATCTCTGTTAAATGTTTCTATCATAGCGTGCGCTGCTATGCCAGCATCTCTGCCGCACATTATTTCTTTCTTAACAACTCTCAGATGCAGATTCGAGCTCTTTCGAAGAGGATTGTTTTTTTTTTGTTTTTTCTTAATCTATCTTTTGTTTCCTACTCTAGCAACGTAATGCTGGATCCTGGCTTGCTTGCCTACTTGCCTGTATACAAACATTATATGTGTGTGCTTATGTGTGTATGTGTATTGGTGTGGGTCTTTCTGGTCATTGTTTTCAATTTTGTTGCAATTGTCATCATCAGATTTTTGTTTAGCTGCTGTAGTTGTTCTTGTTGTTGTGAAATTTGGTTGTTGTTTGTGTTAAGTTTTTGTTTTTGACCATTTTTGGCTCTGCTTGTATATCTTATCTAACTGCCCGCATCCAAAGTTGCTTTATTTGTTTGGTTGCGCTTTCTGAGTCCTTGCATTCAAACACGTCTCGTTGTCCTGACTGTCTGCCGCATGCGTTGGTTGCTCGGCTGGCAGCCTTTCAACAGTGTGGCGAAATTTTTTAATCGGACACAAAGACGACTTATTACGATGAATGCTCGTCCGTCCAGTCATTTTGGGCGGACTACAACAATGGCTAGAAGGATCACAAGTAAACACGCTCAAACACACACGCATACACACAGCCAAACACAAATGCACAAAACAGTGGAAAATATTATCAGCTGCGTGGAGTGCTAGCAACGTTGATTTATTTATGCGCTTGGGTTGGTTATTTGTAAAGAGGACAACAACAACAACAACAACAATAACAACAACAGAAGCAACTACAAAGCAAGGAGCAACAAGAAAATTTGCCAACAGCATTTGTCGCGGTATTTCAAAGTCATATAGCAGTGTTTATATCTGTCTACTTCTGTGATTATTTGCATGGAGATGTGTGTGTGTGTGTGTGTGTGTGTATATGTGAGTTAGTATGTGTGAGGTAGTCCGTTTGTGTTGCTATTTGGTTGTGTTGCTGTTTTAAGAGTCTTGCATTATTTTCGTTTGTCTTTAAAACGAATCATTTCCCTATTAAATTCATTTATTCAGCGCCTACAAAAGTGCCTAAAAGCAGGCTTGTACATTTTAAACTTGCTACATGGTGGATATTCACTAGAATAATAGGAATTAAATAAAACTGAAATTTTCTTAATATCTTTTTTTATATAAGAACAAAAAATTATAAAGGATTTTGTAATGAAAAAAATTACATAAATTTTATGTTTTTTTATGTCGTTTGTTTTTTAACAGTGTTTGGACCACTCGATGGCAATGAGAGCCCAAGTTCGAACCCCAGCTGAAACAACAGACATTTTTTTTTATTGGAATTAATTTTTCTTTAAATTATACGGACAACAAGACAACATGAGGACAATGAAGTCAACAACCAACAACAACGGCTTTGTGTCGAGCAAATCACACAGCAGACTAGACAGACTGTTTCGTTGGCCGCTACACCAACTCATCAGTAGTCTTGCATGACTTTTCACTGTGATCCACTCAAGCTACTAAGGTCCTACTTATACTGCCAATATGCAGACAAAGTTACACGGAAGTTTATTTTGACAGAGAGAACGTTACATTAGTAACTTAGTTCTTATTTACTTATGATGCACCCTGTGTCAAGGTTAACCTTAATCGTTTCATACTTTTAGGCATAGCCTTAACTCATGTACATCTTCGAAAATTCGACCACAGTGGTTTACCGCTATCAGACCATATCGACTGGTCTCTGGCTGAACCTCGTAAGTAAAAAAATCGAGGTTTGAAAAAACTGAGGAAAAACTGATTTTTTCCTTAGGGAGAAATATAATGTCTAACCTGTAATTGTAATTTATAATTTGTTAATTGTAATTGGATTGCAAATTTTATTTCTCCTTAAGGAAAAAATCAGTTTTTCCTCAGTTTTTTCAAACCTCGATTTTTTGACTTACGAGGTTCAGTCAGAGATCAGTCGATATTGAGGTTGTGTTATTTTGGAAAGCTTTGGAACCATTCTAATCTACAGAATAATTAATAGTTTGATTGTAGCTTATATCCATAGAAGTAACCTATGTGGATCGATTTAATAATTTTTTTAAATTTTTTTTTACTAAAAATATTTTCACTGTAGATTAAATGTTGACTGGATATCCATTTAACATATGCTTTTTAACCTGCGAATGAAGTGGAATATACTTTTTTCATAAAATATATCTTGTTCACATTATTATTATTATAATTTTATGCTCCCAAGGTTACGATAGTATTGTGACCGTGATTCTTGACTTGCGATTGTACCAATGAAGAAATTAATATTGCAATGATGATGATGCTGCATGGCGGCATCTATAATGGTCTTTACTGGCTAACAATCATTTTAAGTCGGTCTTTGTTTAGTACTCAGTGCAGTTGTTGTAATTGTTGTTGTTAGCTGCTATGCACGATGACAGGAAAAGCGGCTTTCTTCTTCTTGTAGCGTATCGTATACACACAGCTGCCCCACGCATTGCAGACAAATTTCGTTGCAGAGTGTTGGGAGTCATACCCTTTGCTTCGAGCAGCTTATGAAATGAATTCTTCGAATGCTCAGTGCCTGATGATGCTGACTATGAACGAATGAATAGAGGACTGGACTAGGAATGAATGAATAACTGAATGAGTGATATTTGCAATGGTCTGTTTTTAAATGTGTAAGTGTGTGAGTGTGCGAGCAAGGGAGTGTGTGTGTATGTGTGTTAGTGTGCTGTAAATGCGAGTGTAACTCTTTGTGAGTTACTGGCATTCAGCAGAATTCAAGATGGCGTTAACAGTGCTGCTCGGAAAATGTTGGCAGCCATTGTGGAAATCTTAACTGAACATTATTTGTCATAATTGTGTTGAGTTTAATTTGCATTTGTGCATGCATTCAAAAGTGCACATGCATGCATGCGCATCCATATATATCAAGAGCAAAGACACAGACTCACACAAACACACACACTCACACACATGTATTCTCATAAATGCATTCAATGTCATATTATAACTAATAAGGATTAAGTGAAACTTTGTGCACAACTTATACTGAAACAGTTTGATTTGTTTGTAATCATCTATGTTTGCATGGCTGTAGCTTAAACCAAAATATATATGAAAATACAGCTGTATGTTTGTAAGTATGTCTGTGTAGGTTTATGTTTTTCTCTGATTGTTGATCTTAAGCATATAATTGATGTCGCTGCAGTTTTTGTTGCTATTTTTGTTATTTAACTTTATTGTGCTTGGTTGAACATGACATTAACAAGGTTTTCAGATGAGACAGAATCTGTTCAGACAGCGTCTGGCTGGCTAAGCTTGCTAGTACAGTACAGTCAGCTCATAATAAATATTTAATTAAAGACAGCTTCAGTTTAGGGTACCGTTTATTTGAAATTTTCTCAGAGCTTCTAGAAAAAAAGACTTACTTTTGCTTTATTGCTGATGTTTCTATATTTCTGGTTCATTCTTGTTTGTTAAATTACCTCCATATGTACAACGAAGGAATATATCTAAGCTTCATACTTTTATGAGATATGGCACTTTTTTAATTTTTTAAGTTAAAATTATACTATCGACTGACCCTCTCAGCTCGCTTTGATTTACAGTTACTTTTACTTCAGTCTCGCTCTATGATTTAATATTTTATTTCACATAAAAATTTTCAAAACACAATCATACTAAGAAAGAGCTTTCAAGACAAAACATTTTGCTCGCTTGCATGGCTACACTGAAGTACATTGCACCTTCATAGTGTACCTACACTATTCAAAGACTATGAATACAATGTTTCAGCTCTTCAGTCATTACAGATCGTGTTGCCAGTTGCTACAATAAGCAAGATGGCTACATTCATATAAAGAAGGGGAGACCCTGGTTTCGTCACAAAATTAGAATAAAAAGCTCCGTTCTCATAAATATGAAATAAAATATTTCAAATATTTGTTAAATATATTACGCCCATTCCAGATTGAGGTGACCTATCAGTCGCACTGACCGATTTCTTTTTTTGTTTGGTTTTTTTGGCCGATTTTGGTTTTTTGTACGTTGCAATACCTTTCCAATGATTTAAAATTAAGGTGTGCTCTTGAAGGGTACAGAAGTTATGGCGTAAAACATGCAGTGTTAAAGAATTTTCAATACAAATTCAACAACACATTCAATTTTCATCCAATTTTTTTTTTCTTGATTTTTTACAAACAAAAATATAAAAAGTCGATAGCTAGTTGAATATTTATTGAAAATGCTTTAGCACCGCCCGTTTTACGCCATAACTTCTGAATCCTTCAAGAGCACACCTTTATTTTATATCGTTGGAAAGGTACTGAAACGTACAAAAAAACTAAAATAAGGAAACTGAAAAAAAATTATAGCGTCTGTTGTTGGCATGGCATTAAACTTTGAAATTAAGAATAGGCCAACTAACTGCAATTTTTCCAAAAGTTTTATATTTTTTCCTTAAAATAGACCTTTTCAATGATACCTTACTTACGAAAATCGGATGTAAATTGACTGAGCTACGTCGTTTCAAAATACACCCTATTTTGGCCTTGAAATATGGTTATAAAAATTTATAACTTCGATTTTCTAAGCAATAAACCAATCTAGGAACAAAATTTGAGCCAAATCGGAGATGGTCAGTGCGACTGATAGGTCACCTCAATCTGAAATGGGCGATTATTATTGTGTAATGTTTCCGCTCCCTACAAGTGCCTCCACCTCATTCCCACTACGCTACGCCACTTAATTTGAGGCAAATGTTATTCCTTTATATCAGTCAGTTCAAGTTACTCAGCGATCCGCTTGTTCAAGAAGTTCTTTCCTATGAATTTCTTATTCCTGTGGATGCCGAAGACACTTTATCTATCTATAGACTTTATCTATTTCTTATAAATTCTTAAGTTTTAAGTCTATTTCATTTTAATTCTATTTGTTATGTGATATTAATTATAAGAGATGAATCAACAAGATGTATATAGACCATATCGACTCATAACCGCCAAAATATCTTAAGCGCCAAAAAGAAAATTTTACAGGAGAAGGTTTTTTGTAATTATCTTTGCTATTAATTTTATCTTTTATCTCTTATCTCTTTGCTATTAATTTTATTTTAATAATTTTATCTCTTATATTGATTAATTTCTTTTAGAGAATTTCATCTTAAGCGACACTTTGCTGTCATGAAAAATGTAACAAACATGTAGTGTGTACTTAAGCTAAAATTGCTTTTGGTTTAAATTCATAATCTAATTTCGTACACCTATGAAATTTTGACAGACGATGTAAACCATCGCAAATTATCGATTTTCATCAAAAAACAAAAATCGGATATTATGTCGCTTAAGATATTTTGGCGGTTATGAGTCGATATGTATGGAAGTCTCTTAAGTTTAAATCGAACGTTTAAGTTTAATGTCAGATTTTAGTACACAGCAAATATTTTTTATCATACAATGAAATTTATTTCTAATATTAAGCATGGAAGATTACCAGATTATTTAAGAAACAACATATGATACGTAACTGAGATGCATTCCATAGAAACAAGAAGCGGAAACGATTCTAGATTGCCAATGTTTAGGACTGAAGTAGTAGATAAAAGAAATATACTGTGATGGAAAAAATAACAGAAACGGCTTGTATGTTTTTCTTTTGTTTGATTACTTTTTTGTATCTATCTAATATGTAGATATCTATCAGAATATAAAAAAAAATCAGCTTCACGCAACTGGAATTGTCATGGAATCGCACGCAATTGGCATGGAATCCACCAGTTTGTCGCAAATTGAGGGATCAATAGCATACCACCTGCACTTTTTTTCCAAAATTTTTTTTTTTTTTTTTGGATTTATACCCAGCAATTTTCTTCTTTAAGATCCCCCAAAGTTTTTCAATTGAATTAAGGTCTGCTGACTGCGATGGTAATTCTAATAAATGAATACCATTGTCCCGCATCCATTTGTTTGTCAGTTACGAGGAGTGTTTGGGACCGTTATTTTGCATAACCACAGATTTTAACTGCTTTTCTCCACAGGAAAATGGCAGCATTATGCTGTTCGGTAGTCGAGTTGGTAGCGTGCTTGAATGCCACCCCAGAGGTCCCGGGTTCAATTCCCGGCCAGGCCATGGTCCTTCGCTTTAAAACCTTTCCAAATTTTCTATCCTCATTTCTAATCAAATGAAATTAAAAATTCATCAATATTTACGACTTGAAGTTGTATTTGATGGTAGAGAAGTTTGTGGATGAGATTGCCTTATAACTTAAATTGACTGAGGTAAAGGCATAACACTTGCCTCTGATTCAAATTCACATGTTTCTTTGGCTTTCCACGGCGCTTAGAACATTCTACACATGATTCACTTGATTGCCCTTTCCTTCCCACTAATCTATCACCCCATTTCGAACCAAAGCAAACTTAACTGAATAGGTATTCCACCTGAAATCCTTGGCTCAAAGCTAAAAAAAAAAAAAAAAAAAAAATTAAACCTACTCCCGACGAGGAAAAACAACCCCACAGCATTATGCTATGACCACCATGTTTAATAATTTTAACTGTGTGCTTCGGATCATGTGTAGTATTTTTTGGACATCTAACATGAGGCGTTCCATCGGATCCGAACAATCTCACTAGTATTTTGTCTGGTCACAACACGTTTTTCCAATTTTTTCGTATCAGATGCTTTCTTGAAAGAACCACTCTGTTGCGAATTTTCTTTTTTGCTCAAGAATATCACTTTTCTTGCGGAATGTGTTATTAACATTCCGTATTGTTCGACTTGTTATTGGTGCATTTAACTCTTTCATAAGTTCTTCCGATGAAAGAAATTAGTTCGTCCAACCAACAATACGTCAAACTCTGCATAAGTTACTCATTTTCTACCTCGGTTTTCCTTCTTTGCTTCAAAATTAATAGCAGAATACATTTTTGTTTTTCTTTGAACACTTCAATAACTCTGCAATTTCACACTTTATTTTGTCTAATTTTTTAATTTTTGGATGAATTGGCGCTCAACATCATTCTGAACAAAATAGGTGCGAAAGTTAGAATATCACAAAAAATTATTAATATTTTAAAATACCCCCATTTTAAAGAATTGTCAGATGATATAAGGAATTGTAAAAATTTAAACATATTTAAATATAAATTATACACTTACAGCCTTATTCATAAACATATTTTAAAGGCAGAATAGCTTTAAACAAGAAAACGTTATTCATGAAAATTTTTCGCAATTGTTTAAGAGTTGCATAACTTAAACGCCCAAATTGGCGTTTAAAGGCTGCGTAAATACAACCATGATCTTTGTTTGTCTTTTCGTTAAATATCAAAGACATGCTCCATATGCGCCCTTTGCATCATTTTTTATGCGGCGGCCATTGCAAATCCATAGGAATTCTTAATTTTTGTAGAGATTTTCTATAGTTCAGACAAAAACCTTTCAAACATGAGCAAGGAATGAAAAAATGTTTATGAATAACAATTTAAGCAAAGTTGCGTAGAAGCTGCGTAAAGCCTTAAACAGTGCGTAAATAAACAAGCGTTGAACGGTTGTTTACGGAAATCTATTGAATAAGGCTGTTATTGTAGAAGGTATAAGCTATAAGATAAATGATGTGCAAATTTATTGCAAAAAATTAATTATGTTGCTTCAAATTAGGCTAAAGTAGAAGTTTTAATAAATTAACCCTCATGCAAAATAACCCTCTCATGTTGCACTTATAGGCTTTTAAGTCCCGATATTTTCATTTTTTTTTTAGACCTGTAGTTTTTTGCATTATGCAGCCTTATGAGTTGTGTAAACTTACAGTTAATTGTTCTATTGTAAGCTTTGCAGGTGTTCATTTAGTTGGCGTTCTCCGTAGAGTGAAATTTGTCAAAATAAAGGTTAAGATCGGTTCGCAAAAAAAAGTGTTTTTTACAAAAAGTTTTAAAAAACATTGAAATAATAGTTTTGTTGTAAAACCAACTGAACAATATAAATAAATACAGGTAAGAGAGGTATTAAAATACATAAAAAAGTGTTTAGTTTGTCAGTTAAAAATTATTGTCAGAACATATTTGAGTCAAGAGTAACACAAGAGTAACAGTTGTCCTCAAAAAATTTGTGGATACGCGCCACCCATTCGGTCATGATATGATCAATAAATAAACATGGATACTTTGTACGAAAAAAATATCTTTCAATGCTACCTATGTAATCAGCTGTCAAATATACCCCTATACAACCCTACACTTCTTGTTGATACACCCTTAGTAGATTTTTTATACCATGTAATTTTTTTTTTTTATTATCGATACACGTTTATAGATGTTTCACCTCTTCTAATTTCTGTTAGAACCACATAAGACAGGCTTATTTTAAAACAACTTTTGCAAAGAAAAAAAAATATATACACCGAGAAGAAAAACAATAGCAAGATCAGCTAAGTCGGCTTGGATAGATAAAAAAAATTATACAAAAAATGTATAAAGCCATCAATTACTTTGGCGAATAAGTTTTTAATTTCCATACAAATTGTTTTCACCCAATCCCGGCTTAGGTGATTTTACTATTGGTTATTTTTTTTCTCGGTGTATATACCTACGAATACATTAATTTGCCCCTTTAGTCCGGTCATTTCAATTTTATTTTTATTTTTATTTTTTTCTACAAATTATATTTCAGCATTTTATTTTGAGTGAAATAACTGAAAATTAAATTTAGTGAAACAACCGACGGACATTTTTCACTGTAGATCAACTGGAAAAACAATAGAGAAAATTTCATTAGTTAACCTTTTAAGCACTCCATGGCAACTGCACTATATAACAAAACCGACAATAACAGCAACAACAATGCAATTATAACAGCAACAAAAACAAAAACAACAATGTTCCACAATATAAAATAAGAACATAATTTCATACACCACATAATAACTCGAAAACTTACCTTTATGCAAACTCTGCAAAATACGAGAACGAGTAAATAAATTAATTTCACTTTATCGGATTACAATATACAAGATGTGTATGCATGTGTGTGTGTCAGTGAGTCTGTGGGCTTGGTTTACTTTTACGCCTGTTGGTGTGTGTGCATGTGCACCATTTTATAACGTAATTCACAAGTTTCGAGAAATTTGCAACACTTTTGTTTAGTACTTTATTGCCAGAGCATCAGCTGCTGCAAAGCAACCTGCTGCAACCACTTCCGCCCACCTTGAGCGTGGTTGACAATGCTTTTACATCAGAGTTGATGACATTTTCTTGCTTAGCTCTTGAGAAATATAGTTAACATTATTATATTAGAAGAATAAAGCCTGTTGACGACAAAGTATTATGTCGGGATGTTGCAAAGTGTCGGTGTGTGTGTCAACATTTATTCGGCAACATTGTTGATATTTTTTTGTTTTACTACCTGGCTATAAAGCTTGGCCACTTCAATGCATATTTCCAACCACACACAAACACACATACACACGTATACTCATACCCACTCATATGCAAAAAATCAAAATAAAGTGATATAGGTATCAGAAAAACCTATCATGGAATCATTGCTGCGCGGTTGTCATCAATTTAACGCCTGTTGCTGTTACTGTTGCTGCTAACTCCCTTGGGTACCATTTGGCAAGATCGTAAATATCGGCACATAATCAAACAGCTGAATTAATTCCCGATTGATTTTTTTTGCCACTATCAGGCTGCGATTGCAAAGCAACAAAACTTCGATGGGCAACACGGCTGGCGGATGTGTCACACCCAGGTAAGTGTTGCTGTCAATTTGGCAACTTGTCGACTTAACAAAGACGTCATCGAGCAGCAAATGGTTAAGTTTGGACATTGCTGCCAAATATATTGTTAGCTTGGCAAGCAGCTAAAGGGACTTTCTTGCTTAGAAGAAAAACAACAATATTCCGCCGCAGCTCTTTAGGGTTGGGCAAAGGTAGCCGAAATGGTTATTTTCACTTTTTGCGACAAAAATCGTAAAATAAACATAAAATTTGATGATGCAAAGTTTTTCCATGTTCTTTTCTCTTTCTCTCTCTCTCTCTCTCTCTCTCTCTCTCTCTCTCTCTCTCTATCTGTCTTTCTCCCTCCCTCTCTGGCACACTCATATTACACGTTACTCTTAAGAAGGCTTGTTTTGGCCAAATTGAAGTGGTCGGCCGTAATAGGTAGCAGAAGAAATAAATGTTAACGATTTGCAAGAATTTATTTTTATTTTTCTTAAGTAGCTGTTGTTGTTAAACAGCTAGCGTACGAGGAGTTTCCGGTATGACCCCTTTTTATAGCTTCAGTTCGCGTAGATTTACCCAATATATTTAGTTTGCCAAATATTTGCATTTGTCGTCATTTTACTGTGTTTTTTACTGCCTACTTAATATAATTCGGCCACATTGACTTTTCGTGTAAAAATAAGGTACCAATCAATTCATTTCAGCTCCTTGTAAATATTTAATTTTTTTTGTTAAAATGTTAAAATTAATTTTTAAGCATTCAATACTTAATTTGTTGCTTGTTTTATTTGCTGAACTGTGCAATTATTTGAACAATTCTTACAGATGCATTCATTTCAAAGGAAGAACTTTCGACATTTTCCTTTCATGCTTGTTTCCATTGTTGTTTATTACTTGTTGTTATTTTCTTAATTCTTACTGCGTTTAAAGGACTCTGTCTTTTCTAAACATTATTTTTAAATAAATTGAATTCGAATTGAATTCAATAGAATGCTTAAAGCGATTAAGTGCTCCAGGTACTTTACTTGAATGTTGGCCCAACATTTAACCCATTGAAACTCTCATTTAATTCGCGCTAGAATATATTATGTGTCAACACTTTCTTGGATATTTAATTACCTATTTGACAGTAATGGGTTAATTGTCAACATACATGCTGCAAGTGGCCCATAGTGGGAGTGTTTCTTTATACTATAAAGTTTTTAGATTTCAAGTATTGCTTTGGCTATAGGCTAGAAGAAAAAGATATTTTTTTTTATGTACAAATTACATTTTAAAAATAATATTGATGATTTGTTTATAAGTATTTTAGAATCTTTAAGTAACATTAACCCATCGTCAGTCAGATGTTCCGATAACCTTTGGACGGTCGGATGTGGTCTGGCCAAAACTCTATACATTTACGTGTATTTATATGGGAAATTAGCGTTATTGGTGTCAAATTCAAACGTGATTACAAATCATGTATGTTTATAGTTTCGGCTCTTTCTTGTTTTCGCATGTGTTGAACTACGTAATAATATAAGAATATTGAAGAAATTGTTGTCAAATGTAAAAAAAACTCGTTTTATATTAATACATATTTGTGTTTTATTTTAAAGTTATAAATAAAGTTATAGTCTTCTTCCTGCGGCCAATAATCTTAATCGTTTTCGTCATCATCGTATATGATAAAATTACGATCGTAGGTATCCTCATCAAGACTTCCCCGGCGTATGTCTGTTGATAATGCCGCTGCCAATCTTTCATGAACATCTGCATCAATACTTCTTCTTTGTCGTGTATTATAAGTGAATTCAATTTCAATCCGGAGTGCAAAATGTTCAATAAATTTACGAAGAGAAGGAAACAATCATAAAAATTTTGGCGCGTAAAATATGTTTTATAATAACTCATTTGTTAAACATTCAACGTTCAAATGTCAACAAGACTACAAATAGGTAAAAAAACGATATTTACACTGTGCTTAACCAAGCAAGATTTTCCTTTTTCCCGTTACAATTTGCATTTTTAATTGGTAAAAAAAACAAAAAAAAAAACAAAGAAACCAAAGAACTTGAGAATCTCCTCCTTTTTTAAGTGCACTCTACCATAAATGCAACCTGATTGCCTACATTAAATGTAGGAAATTAGTTGCCAGCAATTATTGTAGTAAAATATCGCTAAAAGTGAGTTTATTAACAATATTTCTCTTTCTTGGATTATTTTATGAGCGAAAACACGCTAAAAAAGCGGGAAAAAGAGAGAAATTAACAAAAAACGCTTAATTTTTGACTGAATTGAAAGACCACTCTGCGTGGCGTGATATTTTTTATAAAACGGCAATAAATGCATAAAATTGCACAATATTTAATGTAGTGATTTAACAGTCAGTTTTTAGAGTGTGGGTTAAAAATACAAATATATAATTGTGAGCGATGGAAGTAAGAAGAGAACTAATACAAATATTACGTAAGGTAAATGAGTAAAGAGAATTCAGTTTGTGCAAACAAACAACAGAAAAAAAAAGAAAGAGACACTGCTAAGGGAATATAAGACGTAGTTTGAATGATTAATTACAAAGATAGTATAAAAAAACGATGTAATTTCGTTTTGATCAAATCCCATCATATTTCCTATACGAAATACATACGGGTCTGGCCAGACTACATTCGACCGTCCGAGGTGGTAAATAGTATACATCCTTGTAATAATGCATGTGTACATTTTTTTTTCCCCATTATATTTTCATTGAACGATAGAGAATACAATTTTAGGAAAAGTCAAGAAATTTCAAGTCGATAGCTCAATTGGAAATATATTTAAAATACAATTAAAATCGAAAAAGGTCTGGCCAGCACCATCTGACCGACAGAGGGTTAATATAATAATATTATTTTGGGTGGGTGAAGTGTTTCACCTGTGAAATTTTGACAGCATGCTTACATATAACCAAGTGTCATACCGTCACGTGTTGCTTTCATTGCCGCACAGTTTTTCATGATACTGCGATGCGTCCTGACATACATTATGTTGCTCTTCCAAAACAGTCGTAAAAAATGTTTTCAAAAAATTTTTCAAAAGTTTGTTTTCAAAGGTTAAAAGTTTTCAATCTAGTGAATTTATCGTGTTTTTCAAGGTAAATATATCAGTCGTGTTGGTTTAACCTTAAACCCGATTATCGGGTCATATAGACCCGACCCACTTCTCAATTGCAAAAAACATATTAAAAATCAAAAAATAAAAATAAAATCAAACATTTTACTTGCTGAACTTTTATCTTTGCAACTAGAATGAAAAATTGTACATATGTGACAAATGTTCATTGCAGAGACAAAAAACTGACAAGTGCACTATACGTTTATCTGTGTAAAAGTTTTTCTACCGACGTTTCTACCATACGATTTGTATGAAGGCTCAGTTTTTTTAGTACTTTTTTCACTCCTTTTTGCTGTTGTGCAATCCTTTCTTAAATTTTTCCAACTGTGAGTACATTGGAAGTAAGAGACAGCATAATTCTGACGTTGGCGTTTGTACTTTTCATACTTATTTACACATACACGTATGAAAACATGCTTTTTATGTGAATCTGTTGTGAATGTGCAGTGTTCTCTTTGTTGTACACGTCTTTTAGTTTTTGTGTTATATCATGCTAAAAATCAATTGGAAAAGCGATGTAACACTCCAATGAAACAGTCAATAAGAATTGCTTTGAGTTTGATTGGTATGACACCAAAAAGCCTTACAGAATCAATTCGAAAGCCACAAGTTTAGGAAAAAAATAAATTAAAAATTTCCTTTTCAAATTATTTTTTTTTTTATTCTTGTTTCATTCACTGTTTTTACTAGAACATGAAGGTTTCTTTAACAAGAAACCACGACGTACCACCTTGTGTGACCATTACTTAAAACCTTTCTGACCTTTGCATTATGTTCCTTCATGTTAATCTGTTTACCTTCACAAATACAAAGAACATGAAGTATTGGAAGATTGCGATGATAATGATGGAGCAGATCCATCAATGCCTAGCACATCAAATGCAGCTCAATCGAAGCAACACTATCAGTCGGTTATAAATCTTTGTTTTTTTAATTTAGTTTTTTTTTCTCAACATATAAATAGTAAATGTTTTGTGCAAACATATATAAAAAAAAAAACCAAGTATTGAAATTAATATTTCATTAAACAACAGCACTTTTTAATTTTAACTCATTGAAAAATGGAAAATTTCCATACAAAATACACTTCGGGTCAATTTGACCCAGACGACGGGATTAAGATGTAAAACAGTGTCGGCCAAAAAAATACATACACAGTTCTTTCGGTTTTGTAGTAGTGTGCGCCCAAGTGAGAGCAAAGAATCTCTCTTTGACTTACACTGTGAAAATTTTTCTTCGCAGGAGGCTTAAAGAAATTTTTTATTATTTACATTAAGCGGCATTCTAAATGAATGCCGGTATATGAAAGTGAATTGAAATTAATGAAATATCTTACTAGGTAAATAATGTGCAATATTATTTATTGTCTAGAGGCCGTGTTATTTATAATTATCAATAAAAAAAAAAATAAATAATAAATAACTAGCCATTTCAGCCCTTGAAAGGACTTTGACCTAGCTTCTTATGATCAATTGTGTTGTGCGTGTTATTAAGTTTGTACACAATTGACTAAGAACCGGACCTACAAGTTTAACGCGAACGGAATGTTCTCGTTCTCAAGAAGCTTTACATGACATTTTGATTTGATACAGAAAAATCATTTTAATTCAAATTATTTTCTGTCGCTGCTGAGATTCGAACCCGGGTCTCCAGGTTCGTTGACATAGAAACCACGCAATTTAACCAACTACGCCACGGACGCTACTTTAGTCATTAATAATAACATTAATATTAAGATTTTATTAATAATATCAATATGCATATATTTATTATTAATATCAATTTTACATATTTATTTGGAAAGTAATCTTTTACTAATAACATTTTACCGACTCCTAGTAGTACTAATATTAATTATATTGCATATTACTTGAAAATAAAAAAAAAACACTGGTAGCTCACCCAACTTTCCTCTGACAAATTAATTTTTCGCTTCCCCAAAACAATTTTTAAAGAAAAAATATGCTAATTCCCACATTTGGTTGAACATTTTTTTACGTGTAAGCATTAAAAATTACGTAATAAATTGCGCGCATGCGTTGCAAAGAAGCGTGATGTTAACTAGCCAAAAGCGAAACATCGACTGAGCGCTCTTTGTAGCTAGATTTAGCTTCTTTTTTTCTCATTTAGCTCCAAAAATTGTGTTTTAGCTCCTAGCTACTTTTTTAGCTTCTTATATTTCGAGTTTAGCTATTTTTAGCTACTACTTTTTTTTTGGTTAAAAAATGCAATATTTTCGTAATTTTGTGACATCTCTAACTTATACATACGATGAAATACAATGGAGAAAACTTCGCACTTATAGATGGGCTAAATTATCGTCTTCTATTGATTTTTGAATAGAAGTAAGGAAATGGAAGGGTGCTTTAAGTTATAATATACGTGTAGCAACCAAAAACAGGAGCTGTTTGCAAAAAATTTTTTTAGATATAAGAAGTTATTATTGTTTTTAATTTATACAGGTGACTGTACATAAAAAATACTTTATAAAAATATTTTTTTTTTTAAATATACAGTTCTGGCTTTTATATAGAGGGCGCTGAAAACGGCATTGAAAAAAAGACATCCAAAACGGTTCGATGGATATGGCCTTTCCCATGTATCGGAAACAAAAAAAAATCAAATGACAATTTAAAGCATAGACCTTATATTAAGCATCTCCCTTACGCAAGACCCCCGGGGGTTTTTTTTTAATTATGGCGGAAGTTGAAGTAAAAATTTCGAAAAATAGGTACATTTTTGCGCGCTTTTTTGTTTATATGTAAATATAAAAACAAACAAAAAAAAATAGAGACTTGAATTTAGGGGGATGCTTAAAGGACAAAATAACGAACAAAATGCAAAAAAAAAACATTGAAATTGAACCAATAGATTTCGAGTTATCTATCGAACCGTTTTAAAAAAACTAGTTTCGAGGAAATCGCGTTTAAAGTTTTTTATTTGTTGTATGGAGCTTAGACATAGATTAACGAAAACCGTTATAACTTCTGTTTTTTTTTTAAATATCGATTTAAAAATGTGTATGTATATTCGTGGCGACCGTGGCGTAGTTGGTTAAAGTGCGTGGCCGCTATGTCAACGAACTTTGGAGACCCAGGTTCGAACCCCAGCAGCGACAGAAAATTATTTGAATTAAAATAATTTTTCTGTACGGCCGCCACCTCTCTGCAGACAATGCAAACCTCAAGCGGCCTCGGTGGTCGAGTAGGTAGCGTGCTCGACTGCTACCCCAGAGGTCCCGGGTTCGATTCCCGGCCTGGCCATGGTCCTTCGCTTTAAACCTTTCTAAATTTTCAATCCTTATTTCTAATCAACTGAAATTAAAAATTCATCAATATTTACGACTTGAAGTTGTAGTTGATGGTAGGGAAGTTTGTGGATGAGGACTGCCTTATAACTTGAATTGACTGAGGTAAAGGCATAACACTTACCTCTGACTCAAATTCACATGTTTCTTTGGCTTTCCACCACGCTTAGAACATCCTACACATGTTTCACTTGATTGCCCTTTCCTTCCCACTAATCTATCACCCCATTTCGAACCAAGGCAGACTTGACTGAATAGGTATTCCACCTGAAATCCTTGGTTCAAAGCTAAAAAAAAAAAAAAAAAAAAACAAAAAAAGATTTTATCTTTTTCGAAAAATTTACACGTATATTATACCTTAAACGAAAAACCTTTCTCTGATCTTACTAAATTCGTTTTTTATTTTTTACTTTTACCGTTAAGCAACGCTGAAAAAGAGAACGTTTTCAATAATGAGTCTTATAAAAACAAAACAAAGAAATTCAATTAAATTGTTAATGTCAAATTCCACAGTATGTTAAGCCCATCATTCGTATCACGAAACAAGGCATGAACGAAAAAAAAGAAACGATTAGCACTACTTTCTTCTATATATAAACCTACATATTGCTTATCGTGTTTTGCTTATCGTTAGTAAACCTATTTCGTGATACAGAATGAAGGGTAAGATATATCTTAAAAAATAAACAAATTTTGCCACGACTACATTATAAGATCTCGTAAAATTTATGAAACGGGAAGATATTTACAAAAATGAAGATTCTGATAGTTCAGATAATAATAGTAATGATAGTATAGAATTTGAGATCTGAAGTAATGGTATATACCTACAAAACTGTGCCTGCATATAAATATTAATACATACATATGTATGTGTATTTATTTAAAACTAGACTTTTTGGCCTTTTTCTTGTAATTCGTTTTTGTTTTAATTAACACATAACAGTTTTAAAAAAATTATTTGTATATTGAAAGTGTATTTTACTGATCAAAATGTACCTTAGCATATGAAAATATATTCCTTTTGTTGTTTTTATTTGTGTACACAAAATTTTAAATAAAAAATTAAACTGAATGAATAAAATATAGTAACTAAGATGTTTTTAAAAACTAGCTTCTTTTTTTAGCTACAAAAAAAAATTGTTTAGCTCTTTTTAGCTACTTTTTGTAGCATTTTTAGCTACACTCTCAAAAATTTTCTGGCAACACTGATTGGCAGCGTCGGTGTAAAAGCACGACAGCCAGTTTTATGTCGATGTAAAAATACGAAGTTTCACGAAGCACGCGTGCATAGGCGTCGGGCCGACACTGATGTAAAACATGCAAACGGGTCTAAGGTTATTGTTGTTCTTAAAAAATATGAAGTGTTTGTGAAGTATCTATCGAGTGGTTGTGTGATGCCAGCCGTGTTTTTAAAATGAAACGTAAGCCCACAAACTCCATTTTAAAACGTATTTAGTACTTTTGTGTGTGTTTAATGCGTTTTTATTGGTTTTTTTTTTTGCATTTTTCATTTCATTGCAACAAATGCAACCGGCCATGTCACTTGAAATGTGTCGACATGGTCAACCGTGGCTACTACATTTGTCGAAACTGCGACTCGACCTTGATATGGATTCGATGACTTTTATTCAGTGTTTTAGTTTCTTGCTGACTTCGGAGCCTGCTCGAGGCCGTTAAACCGATTTATGTTGTTATTTATACATGAAAACGAAAAGATTCTTTCAGTGAAACGCTTCACCCCACCATTTTTCAAAAATCGAAAAACGAACATTTTCGAAGTTCGGTAGCATAGAAATTAAGAAAAATGTCCGTTCTTACGATTTAAGCAAAAAATCGTTAAACAAATTATAATTTTTGGAGGTGCTGTGAGCTTCCAAAACAAAAGCGAAATGCTTCACCCCACCGCACCCTACTTTAAAACTTTTCACATTTTTATAGCAGTTTGGATGTTAGTTGAGCAGTTTTCACTTATTCAATTTTATTTTAAATCCAAATAGCTGATTGATGGATTCCTTTAGAAGTAAAAAACTCAAAATAAACAGGTAATTTCAGAATTAATATTTTTCGCTTCAATGAAATCTACTCAAATTCTAACCAAGACCACACGCAATATTAAAGTAAGTAGCGCAGAAAATTTGTTGCAATTTTAATCTTGTACCTTTGCATTTTAAGCAATTTATGTATATCCCTTTTGCTTGAGCTGAAAATATTCCTTTCAACTTTACATCATAAACTTTTTTAATTGACACATGAATGCAAAATGATTGCTGCTAATTTTTATTGCAAAGTTTTGAACTTTGACGTCATAGAAGCTTAAACCCTTGTGATGCGAAGCTATTTCTATATTGTAAAGTTCTAGTCTGCTTAACGTTGTTGTTGTTGTTAACATGAATCAAAAGTTTGAAACGATTTTCATTTTTTTATTTTTATTTATAGATCATAATCATTTTTCTCTCTTTTCCATTTTTTTTTTTGTTTGTAGCTCATAATCATAAAACCTTACATTATTATGTAAGCATATAAAAACAAAACTCAAAAACAAAAAAAAAAAAACAAATACAGGAAAATGAAAAAAGTTTATATCGAGCACGCAAAATAAAATTTTTATTCAAATACGTTTCAAAAACAGTTCACAAACTTTTGCAAATAAAAAAAGGAGCGCAGAGAGACACACACACATGCACACAAGCTCAATTTATCATGTTACACGTAAGCAGCACGTGAGCACGAGCTGTATGAAGAGCATAGAAAACTTTTAATTAAGTTGTCATTAAAATGAAGAAAATAAACAACAAACATCATAAAATTATATGTATTATGATCGAATGTGTTTGCTTGTGTATCCATTAGATACTTCAGCTTTAAAAAGAACAACGACAGGTATTTATGTCTGGAAATTTGTTGGTAGCTTTTTCATATTAAATCACTTGATTAAATTAAATTTTTATTTGCACTTGTTGTGCAAAGAAAGTTGTTTGAAGACCACGAAAGGATATTTAAAATATTCAGAATATGATAATTATTTTGAATCCTTTTGCATAGTTATTATTCGTTACATGTTTGTTTGTCTACTTTATAGCTGGTGTTTTCTAGGCTTTTAAAAGAGCCAATTTCATTATTTATAATCCCAATCATACGTACAACGCTAAAAGTTTCGTCCTATCTCTACCCACTCCTTACTGCAATCATACCAGTACATTTGTGACTATTTTTATTTGTGTTTTGACCGAAAAGTAATTGGATATCAATTTGCAATGGGAAAGCATTATGTCGAACGGAGATTAAAAAGTTTCGCCAAGAAAATATTCTTAGGCTGTAGCAACCCGAACTTAACTGAGAGGCAACGGCCACTTAGCTTAATATACTTTTTTAGGAAAAAATCCAAAACTTATGGCCGCAGCAGCAACAACACGAAAACAAGTTATGTTCAGACATCAAAACATTCTACTGGATACATGTCAGCACATAAATAGAAACTCACACCAACACAACAGAAAATCCTTCTCAAAATATACAGTAGAAATATCTTATTTATAAGGATTATGTTTTAGTTGGCAGGACGTAAACTATTTGCTTAAAGTATTAAATTGTTATTAGTCAACATGTAGCACAAACACACACACACACAGAACAAACCTGCATTCGAGAGTTTGATATCTATTTCATTTTTGTAAAAGTTGAGTATCTGTGTCTTCCAAATGTCTATTCTTTGCATGTCTGATGTGTGTGAGTTTGTGTATGTGTTCGTTTGCACCTATTCATATGAAGAGAAAACATTTTGCCGCATTTTAATAGGAAATCAATAAAATATTACGTTTTATTAATATTTTGCTTCCGAATTGAATTTGTGTCTTACTATGCCTATGTTTTTGTATGTTTGAGTGAGTGTGTGTATGTGTGTGTGTGTGTGTGTGTGTGCCTGTTTGTAAATATTAATCCTTCCGATTGCCACTTGACTTTCGTCAAAGCTAAGTCAAAAAAGGATTGATTGAATTGTTTTTGTCACAACAAAAGGACTACTTCAACTTATCCCATTATTTTAGCTTTGTTTTTGTTCGGAGAGATAATCTTGTGCAAATCTTGAAAATTTTACAAGATCTAAATTTAATTAAGTCATGGAAGACATTTAAAAGCTCTTATTCTTTTATTCAAGCGTCCTCGCTTAGGAGTAGATATGTTGATAACATCAGCATGTTTCTTAAAATAATCCGTAAAATTTTTTAACTGATGATGAACAAAATTCTATAGATAAGAATTTAATTCTAATAATTTGAAGATAATTTAACACATTTAAATTGATTTGCAACATGAGAGATATGTGACATTTACGATTCGGTGCACATGGACTTGTTTGTATTATATACAGCTGTTGACAACTAACTAGAAACGCCTTGCAGTTTACATTAAACACCTTACTTTTCATATATTTTTTTCATTTATTTCATGTTTCATTTAAATATACTAAAGAGGTAACAATTAAACAAAGCAGAACTTAAGAAATTATTTCGGGCCTCAACTGAAAAATTTTATATATTTTTATTTCCTATATGTATGTGTCACATTTTTGTTTATATGTTACAAAGTTTTAAACTCTTAAGTTCTGATTTCTTAGGTGGTACGAAATTTAGTTTTATCTGAGTTTTGTCACTTTTTATTAAGATTTCATTAACTACTTATGTGCATTGTTCATATAGAAAATTTGAGTAGCACTACGACACGCTCCATTACGTTTGCATAACCAGCCCTGAGTAGCCATCAACAACAGATTTTGTTCTCTAATTATCGTCTGTTGTGCAACTATTGTTTTTATTAATTGTGTTGTATATGTGGAGTCTAAATATTATTTGAGAAATCAACACAAAGTTCTTTGATGTGTGAATGGTAAAGTGTATCAACATTTTGTTCCTCCCAACTTTTGGGAGGAACTCCTTCCCGCAACCTTTGTTAAAAACAATATTGATAATTTTAAACAAAGTGTCAACGCACTTTGCCAAAGGGAGCTAAAGACGGGTCGGTTTCAAAAAACCCACTAAGCCCTGTCTGAGTCCGTCGTTATGTAACTACACTCAAAGTGAGAGCAAAAATAACTTACTCTCACCGAGTATTAGTTTACTTGAAATGAGAATAAAATCATTCTCATCCCAAGTCTAGCTACTGTCAATTATTTTTAGTAATCAAAATCTAATCTGACCTTATATAAGTTAACGCGATTCACCGCGCGGATGTTAAAAAAAAGGCCGGCATTGGCTAGCTTGTGTAGTTTTGTAGTAGTTTTGGTATGCAATCCGTCTCTGGAAGCATCCTCAAGGCATTTGTGTTGCATACTGTTGTACTACTTATTGAAAGACAATTGCCGATGATTCCAAATGTCTCTTTCTGGTTAACCAGCATTCTACTGAATTCCAAGTCGATTTGTTGTCCTTTTAAGATCGAAGCTCTTGTCAGAATAAGGTTGTATTCTTCATTTCTGACCTTAGGCATTGAAATGATATAAAGTAAAATCGAGCCGTTGGTGTACACTGATGGTTTTCCGTATTCAATTGCTTCAATCTCATTTTCGTATGGTAATGTTTCCACTTCTGCTATGATCCTGTTAATTTCTTCCTTGTCTATTGTATTGGTGTTTACAATACCGCTTCTGGCCATTTGACAGGCTCGTATAATTTCGTTTACTTCGTCTTTGATGATTAAAATCTGGCTTAAGGTGGTCTGCTCAAAATCGTCTATATTCTTTGTGTTGGTTTGACTGTTCACCTGTTCCACTGCTCGATTTACCTTCTTGATTACATCCTGGCTCATGGTAAAAAGCTTCTCGTTAATTTTGTACTGATGATTGTTGTTTTCGATGATTTCATTTTCACTCTTGAGAACTTTGTTCCAATCAGATGCATCCGGACTGCCCGCTATCCATTTCCATGCCGAGCCAATCCAATCGATCGATCGAGTCTGTCGCCATGTTTTCCCTTTGAGGAGCTGGATGCGATCTCTAACCTGCTTTGCATGGAATTCTAGAACGTTTCGCCTATCTGAATTTCGTACGATTCTGCTAACGGACCTGGTCATCTGATCCAATAAGTGCTCGTATTGTTCCAAATCTACCGTATGTACAAGTTTGAAGTGTCCATTGATGATCCATCCCTTTCCATCCTTCACGGAAATAAGGGGCGCCTTATAGTCGAAGATCTGTATGCATTGCGCTGCCGCTACAAAAAATAATCTGAAAAAATACAGCTTTGAATATGTTTCTAAACCCCTAAAAGGCCAAAGTTGACAGATTTAAATGTGCAGTCAGTTCTGTTATTTTTTTTTAATTTTGTCTAAAATCTAGCTAAGAATAAATTTTAATGTAATGATTAGCAGTGGCTTTTACATACGCATTCTTAAGAAGCTAGTGTGTACTATAACTATGTTTCGACAATATATTTTTGATGATTTACCTAAATCTACTTTATATTTTAACTTAGTGATAAAACCTAAATGATATTTACTCTTAATGGATTAATATTAGAATTTAAATAAAATTCTTTAGTTTTAAGTACTTGGTATAATATTTATTTTAGACATGTGTTTGTATTATTCTACCCTACACCCACACGGAAGCCGTAAATTTTTCTGTGGTGACGACAAGACGTGTTTTCACATTTAGTTATAGCTTAAATCATACTTTTATGTTATACATTTTTTATATGGGATTTATGGAATTTTCTCCCAGTAGTTGTTGTTATCGTTACTTGATGGTCATTGCCAATTATTTCTTTTTTGTAAAGAGGCTTCTGTTTGCCCTTGATTTGTTTATTGGCAACAAAAATGCTGTCGCCACAATTAAATTTTTTGGGTTTTGTTCTCTTTTTATTTATTCTTAAATTTCTAAGTTCTTGATTACGCTCAATTTGCGCTCTTATGTCTTCGTGAACTTTATCACGAAAGTTTGCTAAATTTTGGTAATTGATGCGTTCTGTTCTGTTAAAAAACACATCACATGGCTTCTTCTTAGTGACCGAGTGAAACGAATTGTTATAACGGTCAACTGCTATATATAGTAATTCTTTCGGTTGCCGTGCCCTTATTTCTTTTTCAAGACAACGATATAATTCTATCAACGTCGAGTGGAGCCTTTCAACTTGACCATTGACCTCGCTTTTTTGGATTGGTGTTTGGTATAGTTCGACACCCAATGATCTTATGTAATTTACTATCGTGGGGCTCAGGAAACTTCTTTCATTGTCCGTGACAATGAGTCTTGGAACGGTGAAATAGTGTAAAACCTTGGTTAATTTTGTGCGCAGGTGTGTGGCTGATTTGTTTCGGATATGAAATAATTTAGCAAATTTCGAGAATTTGTCTATACAACTCAGAAATTTCTCGCCTTTTATTTCAAAAATGTCTAAATGGAGGATTTCGCAAGGGTAGGTAGGAGTGGGAGATAATTGAAGTTCAGGTTTGGTGGGGTGCCTATCATATTTATTAAGCTTGCAAATCTCGCAGTTTGAGGTGTATGTCTTTATCAGGCTATTCATACGCGGGAAGTAATATTGTTCAAGAATTTGTTCTTTATTCTCCCTAGCATTTCGGTGAGCTCTTTTGTGCTCATCTTCGATGATTCGGCAAACCCGCTCTGGATTAGCAACATCCTCTACAAGCCTCTGTGTTATTCGGATCTTATATTTGCAAAAATGCTCTAAATAAACATTCTGAAGCAGTTGTAGACGAGACTCGGGGATTTTAATTCCGTTAATTACTGCAGGATTAAGTAGCTCAATCAGTAACTGCGAGAGGCTTCGTCGATCTATAAATTCCATTGAAACGTAATGTCGGTTGAAACCTGGATGCGGCTGCTCACTGCAACGCATATTGTTCCCTAACTTGATGACAATTTGATTTTTAAAAACATTTAACGGCACTTCGACGTGTGGAATCAAGTCAGTGCTGTCCTGTGCAGCACTGTGCATTGTGCCTTCGCTGGCCGTGTCAGTGTTTGAATCATTATGTTCTGATCCTGCACTCCCTTCGCTTGCAGTATCGGTTTCTGAGTTACTGTATGCACGTTGTGTCGGTTCAACGTGTGTTGAGCCGGACAAGTGGTTGACTTCAGTCCTGAGCCGTGATAGAGCATCTGCCACCAGGTTCGACTTCCCTGGTTTATAAATTAGTTGGCAGTTGTATTCTTCTATACGAGACTTCCAACGTTTCAGCTTCGCATTGAAATTACGATTTCCCAATGCAAAGGTGAGGGGTTGGTGATCGGTGTATATACGTATCTGTTTTGCACCATACAGATAAGAGCGCAGGTTGTCTAATGCCCAGACAATCGCCAGCATTTCTTTCTCGTTCGTAGCGTATGTTTCTTCTGTCTTGTTTAAGGACCGCGAAATGAATGATATTGGTTTGTCTTTTCCAGGCTCGCCTTGCGAGAGTACGGCACCAATCGCAGTATTTGAGGCGTCGGTGGTTAGGTTGAAGGGTTTCTCGAAATCTGGAAAAGCGAGAATGTCTGAGGAGGACAACAACCTTTTTAAATCGTCGAAGGCTTTAAGTGCAGTTTCGTCAAGCTTAACCGGCACCCGTTTGGATTGATTAGCCTTAACTTGCGCGTTCTCCCCCCTAGTGAGATTCGTTAGTGGCTTCGCGACTTTAGCGTAGTCTCGGATAAACCTGCGATAATAGGACGTCATACCCAAGAAGCTTTTTAATTCTTTTAGGTTTTCGGGTGGTAAAATTCGTTGCATAGCCGCAACCTTATTTGCGTCGGCGCGTATGCCCTCAGATGTTACTACATAACCAAGGAATTCTACTTCAGATCTCATAAATTGAGTTTTTTCTAAGTTTACCCTGAGATTCGCGTCTTGCAATCTCGAGAAAATAGTTTCAATGTTTTTCAAGTGATCCTTCGTATTTTCACCGAAGACAATGATGTCATCGATATATATATAACAAATTTTCCCTATAAATTCTTTGAGAACGTCATCTATCATTCGCTGAAAAATCGCAGGTGCGTTTTTCAGCCCGAACGGCAGTCTCAAAAACTCGTATTTTCCGTTTAAGGTAGTGAACGCAGTTTTTTGCACGTCAGAGGGTTTCATGGGTATTTGGTGGAACCCGGAGGTCAGGTCGATTGTAGTGAAATACTTTGCTTTCCCAAGGCTTGTGAGAATTGAGTTAATATCTGGTATGGGGTAGGTATCAGCAATGGTGACCGAGTTCAAACGTTTGTAGTCGATCACCATCCTGTACTGCTTCTCCCCGTTGGCCTTAGGTTTTTTCGGCACCACCCATATTGGTGAATTGTAGGGGCTTCTAGAAGGACGAATAATCCCCTCGCTAAGTAGTTCATTTACCTGTCTCTCAACTTCCTCACGCATAGGGGCTGGATAAGGATAGCTTTTGGTATAAATTGGTTCTTCAGTGGATGTATTGATTTCGGCTCTGACTCTTGTCCTAACCATTTCACTACCAACGATTGGTCCAAATAAGGTTTCATATTTTTTGATAATGTGCAGAAGAGAATCTTGCACCTTTTTCGGGAGATCATTATTGAGCACGTGGTTCACTTGTTTGGAAATTTTTTTCCTTTAAAGGAATTTTTATATCTGGTTTTAAAATTAAAAGGTTTTCTTTCCTATCAATGATAGCCTCGAGGTGTTTGAGAGTATCGTCACCAATGATCCCGTCAAAGGTTTCAAGGCCTGGCAGGACGTAAAATGTGATTAAAGCATCATTACCACATTTTTCGAAAAACCTCCCTTTGACTGCATTTGTAATTTTGATGTGGCCAGCCGCTGATTGAACAGAGAACGGCCTTTTTAGAACAGTGGTGGAACCTTTTGCTACGGATGTACTTATAAAGTTTTTATTGGCACCCGTGTCTACTAGAAACTTAAGTAGAGTGCCATTTCTCGTTACATATTCTATATATGGAACGCTGGACTGGCCTCTACCATAAAATTTACCTGGTCTTCAGAAATTTCCTCTTCAAAGGGTGCCTCAGTGCCAATCTCCTGTATGGCCTCAATGTTGTAAAGCCTCTGCTGCTTGTGTGGGACGTTGTCGGAGGCTGCCCTTCTCTTAAATGGATTATTTCCTTGGAATCTGTTAGCCTGATTGTTATGCGGCCTATTCATGTAGTTAACTTGACGTGTCTGTATAGACCGATCTTCGTCCATTCTTTCCAGTGGTTTAGGTGGTCTAGCTGGTGGGTGCTGTGAAGTTGTAGTGTAGGGAGTTCTGGGGGGTCTGTAAAAATTGTTGGTTGGGTGTGGGTTGTTGAACCTCTTTTGAGGATAGACTGATTTGAAAGACTGATTTGATTCTTTACCAATCATTTGATTAACGGGAATTGTTATTAAATTTGGGGCAACTACATTATGGACAGGGTATCTTCGGAAATTAAGGTTCTGTATATCGAGACACGCGGAATAAGCTTCGGGAAGTGTTCTGGGTTTCTGCACAATAAGCATCCTTGAAAGGTCGCCATCAAGCCCACGTATGAAGACGTCCAAAGCCCTATTCCTATATGTTTCTACCAGAGCCTCCACTGTTTCCTGCGAATAGTTTTCAGTTTTTATTTTATTTATGATTAAGGAGAACTGATGGTTTACGGTTGCGTAAAACTCATCTAGTTTAGTTCCCTTTTGGGACAGTTGACTTAATTGATGTTCAAGCGTTCTAATGTCCCTTTTATCCGCGTAGTGCAAGGACAAGCAGGATTTAATTGATGGCCAGTCGTCATCAAAAATATTGTATGAGATCAGAGCAGTATCGGCACTGCCTCTGATTTTACCCCTAAAGCTCTGCAGAATTGCCCTAAATATGGGCTTACCCCGCACTATTTCATAGTCTTTTAAAATGCTCTCCACACAATGGACCCAAGAGACGTATTGTGCGGGGTTTCCTTCGAAAATCTGCAACTCCTTTACACAGTCCGGGAGTTTGCAGATTTCTCTCAATTCTGCCTCTGTTTGAGGTGCACAGAGTGGAATTTGTGCGGGTTCGACTTGGCCCCGACTCCCCTGCTCTAACGAGGTAATGCGCTGCTCAACTAAATCGAGTTGAGTGGCGCGGCGATCCGTAAGTTCAAGTATCGTTAGACGTCGCTCAACTTTCTTGACCTGTTCAATCAAGGAGTTGATGGCCCCACTCATTTCAGTGATTGAATTTCTCATGTCTTCCATTATATTTATTTATATAGTAATAATAAAAGGGAGTTTATAACAAAACAAAAAATTTCTCGGTGATGTTTTCAATGTTTTTCTATATATTCTTTTTTAGGTTTTTTTTTCTTTTTTTACCTAAACAACACAACCTTGTCGCCACAGAATTTATAAGTACATACGATATTAGATTACAATTTCAACTTACATTAGAAACATTGGCTTCGCGTGGGTGGATTTTTGTTGTTTGTTGAGTGCTGGTTCTCTTGTTGCTTCTGTTTGTCTAATTTTTTGCTCAACGTATTGCAACGTATGATTTCAGTATTTTTTATTATTTTTTTGCTTGTATTCACTTCGACAGTGTCTTATTTAAATGTTTTTTTTCTTTTTTCCTTTTTTTTACATTGGTTTGGTAATTTACTTCTTTGAATTTTTTACTTTGAAACTGTGTGAAGTATAGGTTTTTATTATTTTAACATGGAATTTTTACAAAATTCGGCTGTTTAGGCATACGAATTTTGAGGGTATCGGTGGAGGAAGGATCGTGTTGTCCGGTTTAGTCGTTCGCTTTTATGATCACAAACAACCTACTGAGGCACGATTGACTTCACTCTTGATCAGTCTCATCCAATTGTGATCTTTAATATGGTCTTATGGAAATATTAAAAATGTAGGTTTCATGTTGTGATTAGTTAAAATGTGGTCTTGTGGAAACATTAACTTTCACTCAACTGAGCGTACACACATTTTATCACCAAATCACTGGAGTAGAGATTGATTCAAGTGGCCACCGATCCTTGGATTTTTTGGAGGCCTGTGGTGGTTGCTTAGCCGTTCGTTGATTGGTGTGGCAGCAAAAAAAAATTTATTGTCACGAGTGTTGGCTTCATTTATTTTTCACTTGCACACTTTGGTAATTTTTATAATTACTCAACTGGAGGGTCCGGGATTCGGAATCGCAGCTGGCGTGTCTAGTTGAGTTATGGTTTTTTTTATATTTGATTCGGCTGGAGGGTCCCCCTTACGGTGGTGAATCGCAGTCGGTGTGTTTTACTTAAGTTATGCTTTTTGTTTGAGATTTATTATTTTTTTATTTTTTATTTCACTGCCGCACACTTATACCACTTTTGGCTTTTCACTTCACCACAGGACCTCACTAGGATACCCGCTACATTTAAAGCGGGTCCCTGCTCGGGCGCCAGTTAACGCGATTCACCGCGCGGATGTTAAAAAAAAGGCCGGCATTGGCTAGCTTGTGCTAGCCAATGCCCCACGGGCCAAATAATTGAAACTCACGATTTAGAGATTAAGTTTTATTAGAATTTATTTCACAATATTGTACTTAGTTCGTAAGTAGCCAAAATAGAACTGAACTGCCTAATTTAGAATTATTCTATAAGAAAACATATTTCACTAATACAACCTTATAAACTACCTGCGCAAGCATACATTGGTCCCACGATGCGACGGAAGCTATCCAGACGCTGACTCGGCTTAAATTGCATGCGCGTGCAGTGAATTATGCTACACTTGCATAAAGCGGTAGTTCGTACTGTGTTAACTTATATAATTGTAATAAAATATATAATAAATAAAAAATATATAATAAAATAAAAAATACCAAACGTAGACATAAGTAATACACAAAAAAAAATTTTAATAAATAACTATATGATAACAAATATGTAGCGATTAAAAATAAAGAAAGAAGAAACTTACGAGAAATAATAAATAATATTGCTAAGTGGGAGCTTAACAATAGGAACTAAGGAAGCTGAAAAAATATCAAAAGATATTCAACCCGATGAAAAAAGTGGAAAACGACTAATTATGCATGTTGCTCTGTTCATAACTGTACGAGTATTTATACCAATATGCACAACATACAGACATTCATTCAAGAAAAACGAATTTAAAACAATTTTTCAATTTTTAAAACACAAACTCAAGAGCATCATGCACTCTTTTTATATAATATACACACTCACACATACATTCATACAAACAAAAGAAAAAACCAAAAAAGCTATTTTAAATGATAATAAAATAAAATAAATACCTTGAAAATATCTTTTTCAGTTTGCACGGATTTTTAACTATATTTAAAAACGAACGATAAGTATTTTAAATATATTTAAGAAATGTAAATATGAAACCAAAAGTTCGTTAAACTGGAAAATAAATTAAAAAATTGAAATTTTCATATAATAACAGTGTTTACAAAGTTTGCACAGAAGATCTCAGGCAATAAATTGCGCATTGATGTTATGAGACCCTGACATCGCTCGATTGTTATTGACTTGCAGGCCACCTTCACGTTCTCAAAAAGAGTTGTCATATTTTCTCTATTTTAAAGGCCCATGTCCATGTCACCCCACAGATGCTCGATAGGGTTCAAGTCTTGACTGGAGGTTGGCCATTCCAAAACATTGACGAAATTGTCTGCAACGAATTTCTGTGTGAGCCTAGCCATGTGCTTCGGATCGTTGTACTGTTGGAATTTCCATATAACAGCCACATTTTCAAATGTTCATAAAGCAATTAATAGATTGATGATAATAAAACAAATAATAAACCAAAATAGAAAAAATGAAAATGATAAGATTTACAATATTATGAAACATATAAATAACTTTTGAAATTAGACCAAGAAATTAATGGGAAAAGTTATTTAAAATAATTTTTTACTTTGTAGTGATTTTGAAGTCCGTTTTTTTTTTCTTTTGTTTGTTAAGAAGTTTTTATTCATAAAAGCATCGAAGCAAGGATAATTTAAAAAGGATGTTAAAAAAAAAAATTATGCCTCAAAGAAACTTGTTTTATGGTGCTGAATATTAGAAGGATTGTGGTTATTTTGTCTTAGTTTCTTAAATCGTACTATCACTACATTATAAATAGAGAAATCAATTACATCAAAATGAGGTACATTCCTTCAGAGAGTTTTCTTCTAGGAACCCCTCAATCGAAAGCTCTAAAGCATACAAACATCAGTCTCATATCCGAAGCATGTATCCGAGAGTCATGAACTAATCGCGTTTGACAGTTGAATTAATTAAAATCACTGCACGCTGTGCAATGTTGCACAATAACAGCTAAATGTAGCATGATGGATGAATGAATGAATGAATGAATGAATGAATGAATGAATGGATGCATGAAACGACGCAACACAACGCCAGGCATGGCAACTGAAGAAATTAGCTTACTGCCAAATCCGTTGAAATGCAATTTAAACTCATGCTTTTGCATTGTGCCAGCCGCTGTTCCAGTGCTCCATGCTGGTTGGTTCTATTGCATGGCATTGCATTGTTTATTAATTTAACTGTCACATGGACATTTTAAACTCCAGCTGACATTCAGCGTGATTTAATGCCAAGGTAGATGGACAGTTGGATGTGAGTAAATAGCCAGTTAGCAACACTCAGTCCCACACACAAACACATACACACTCACCTAGGACTGCATAAATGTGTACATATTATTTGTGATGGAATCTAGAGCGGATGCTTACAGTTATAAAAAAGAAGCTGCAAGTAGTTACATCGACATTTTTAAAGATTTGATTTGTTGCTTTAAACCTAGACGATACTAAACTCAAAACGCTTCTATCGATATTGTTCACTTAATGATACAAAGTTGAACAAGACGATCCTTACAACGAAAATGAAAGATTTAATAATATATAATCCTTTTGTTGTTGTTTTTTATGTCATGTCAAAGTAGACTAAGAAAAAAAAAAAGGTGTGCGACTGGTTTTTTAAAAAATTTGTACATCATCTGAAAATAAACAGCTAATGCCGTTATCGTCGATACCTACTAGAATTAAGAAGGTTGTTAAAAAAATAACGACACTATAGCATTCAAATCTCAAAATTTACAAAAAAAAAAGGTACTTTGTTAAACATAAGATAGTACGTTGTCTAGTACCGACGAGAATGACTGGTGTATGGAGTATGTGTTGCAAAAATTATTCAAATCGGAAATTTTTTTCGGAAAGTTTTTATTACAACCAATCGCCGAAAGGTGGTAAATGTTTTCGAAATAAAAAGATTTAATTACGATTGGTTTGTTAGGTTTCTGTGATACATTTGGGTGTTGAATATCATGGAAAAAAAATTTCATCCAAATCGGATGATTGGTTTCCGAGAAATTAGAGGGAAAGTGTCCGAAGACGTGGTGTTCAAAAAAGTTCCTACCGTATATCTATTTGAAAAAAAAAACAAAAACCAAATTTTGAGAAAAAAAACACAAAACAACATTTCATTGCTACTTTGCTTGCAAGAATACAAAATTTATATGCATATGACTTCAAAAAAAAATTTCACAAAAAAAAAATTTCAAAGGTGACCTCAATAGCAGGTAGTAAATGACAAAATTTAAAGTTAATACGAGTATATATATATTTATATATTGGTTTGAGAATATATATACAGTCTTGCGTAAAAGTTTAAGACCAATTAAAAAAGTTGCGTTTATACAAAATAGAAATAAAAATACACAAAAACAAACCGAAATCAATTAAAAATTATTCATTTATTAAACAGTTCACCTTCTATTGAAACTTCTTCTCTATAATTTCTTGTTTTAAATTTGATTTGTGGCAAAAAACAAAATATTCATAAAAAAAAACCCTGCGCATTAATATAAGACCACTCTATCCTTTAATAAAATACCCCTTAGCCTTAAGGCAGCTTTGAATCCTCCTTGGAATTGCAAGGAATAAATGATGGATTATATCCAGAGGAATGTTATTCCACTTTAAGATTAGGTCTGCCTTCAGTTCTTCAACTGTTTTTGGCTTCCTTTTGGCAACTCTATCTCCAAGCACCTTCCATACGTTCTCTATAATGTTCAGATCAGAACTGCGGGCAGGCCATGGTAAAACATGAATGTTTTGTTGAGCGAACCAATTCGTTGTGATTCGACTGGTATGTGGGCGAGCGTTATCCTGTTGGAAAATAGCTCCCCTCGAAGGCATTTCCTCCTCCATGAATGGTAACATATTCTTCTGAGTTAACCGTTCCCGTCACAGTATGCAAATCTGTTTTACCATATCACGATATGCCTCCCCAGATAGTTACTTTGCCACCACCATACTGCAGTTGACCACTGACGCAATCCATATTAAATTCTTCGGATGCAAGACGTCGAACTGTCTTCCGTCCGTTTGGAAAAAGCTGAAATGTGCTTTCATCTGAAAACAAAACGCGTTTCCAAACTCCGCTGTCCCATTCCTTATGGTCTTTCCACCAGTTTACTCTGCGCTTAGCATGTTCCTTGGTCAGCAAGGGTTTTCTGACAGCAGTTCTCTTTTTTAAACCAACTTTGCAGAGTACCCTGCGCACATAGCCTGGGTGCAATTGAGTTCCTGTCCTCTGATTTAGGCGTTCAGCTAGATCATTGCTACTTGCGACACGATCCTGTTTCACCAACCTATGCAGAATACGTTCAACTCTTGGAGTTAGTTTTCTTACCCGACCAGAGCGATGTTTATGGACAATGGAACCAGTTTCAGTATGTCGTTTGATGGCATGTTGAACACATGTTCTGCTAATTTGCAACTGACTTGCAATTTCTCTCTGTGTTTTTCCAGCTTCATGCAAAGCAATCACCTAAAAATTGAATATTAGGCCTCTTCTTACAAAATAAACAAAAAATATCAAACCATCCACAAAATTTCATTTGGAACAGATTTTTTCCCATTTTGTAAATAATCTTCAAAATTTTAAGCGCAACTTCAACATGAAAATCACAAAAAGTAAAATTTCACAGAAAAAGAAGACAATTGTAAAAAAAATAACTGTTATCTTTTATGCGAGAGCGCAATAAATCAAGAGACAAAAGAATGCATGGCATTTTGAGAATATTAGCGATGATAGATTGGGAATATTAGTGGTGCTGACAAATGGTCTTAAATTTATGCGCAAGGTTTTTTTAAGTTTTATTAAAAATTTCTAGGAAGTACGCTTATTAAAAACTTTAGAGCAGTAATACTTTAACAAATATTCTTCCATTCACCAAGCATAGTAAATTCATTTCGCTAAAATTTCCCTGTATTTTTATTTTGATCGGATAAAATTTTGAAAATAATTTTTCTCTAAGTGGTGTGTATGTGTGTGTACGGCTGGGTCTATATATGGTTTGGGTTTTAAGTTTGACCCGGTTCGTGGCGCTGTTGTTGCTATGGCAGTGTTTAAAGGGGCATTTGAGAGTATAACTCAGAAACGAATTTTGAAATTATTATGATTATTTAACTAAACCATTACTTTTTATGCAAACAAAATTACAAAAATACAAAAGAAATAAAAATAAACCAAAAAAATGTTATCAAATAAATATCAAAATTTTACATTTTGTCGCCAGAGTAAAACCGGGTATATCATCAAGTATATACATATATCGCCGTTGCGCAGGGTTCTAACTTCTGGAAGTTTCTTTACTAATTAAATTCATAAGTGATCTTTGCTCATTGATTCGTAATAACATCGTTGTTTCCAATTTGAATGAATCAAAAAAACAAGCAAACATTACAGATTTTATATTAAAAAAGCATTGAATCGTTATCAAAGAAATAAATAATATGGTAGAAAAGATTTTTGAGTTAGGGTTAATCTTTTTTTGTTTATGAATTATATGAATTTTGTATTAAAAAAACATTATATATTAACAAATAAAAATTCTTTCGTGTTCACATAAATTTTTTTAGTCCGTTTCATTCTTTTCTTTTAAATATCTGTAAAAAAAACTTCCAGAAATTAGAACATTTCAGAAATTAGAATCACCTGTGGAACAAAGTGGTTATAATTAGTGAGAGTCTACTGTATTGAAATTGTTCAAAAAGACATAACCTTTTTTGTATGTGCAAGGACGATATATAATTTTAATAAACTCTTCCAAGTATAATTCAACAAAATAAATACGAACAAATTATTGCAGCACATGTAAGCACCTAATGAACATTTGCCAAAGTTTACCAACTTTTAGACTTTACCGGATATAAACATATATATCCGTTATTTCTATTACAGCTGTTGGCACCCAACATAAGTTGGCATTCAAAAATATCCTCTACTTTCATGCATGACTGCTCATGTGGAGTGCCAAGAAAATGTAAATTAAAACATATAAATCATTATACAACAAATAATAAGGAAATGTGTGCTAATCCTTTCAACCTGATTAATTTACTCGTTTATTGTTATTGTTGGGGTTGTTGTTGTAAGAACTAAGATAGTTGACATATTTCTATTGTGATATTTATTGCATGTGGTATGTTGAACATATTCTGTAACTTTATATTAAGAAGAAGAAGAAGAAGAAGAAGATAATTTATAATGTCTGAATGTGGTTAAATGAATAAGTTGAAATGACGGAAATTGTTCGAACAATACTTTATTGCATAACTTAAGTTACGAGATTTGAAAATGAAATCGTGTTGAACAGTGTGACTGGTAGAAAACTATACAGTTGAAAACTCAAAAACTTAGATGGGCCGTTTAATATGAAGCGGACAACCAAAAGACGTTTATCCTTTTGATTTTGTTTACTTTAAGTTATGTAAACGTGGCCTAGTCAAAAAATTTCTGGCTTCGTAAATCCATCTCACTCATCATAGGAAAAAATTTGAACAAAGCCAAAATTAATTTCTGCAAAGGAAGTATTCGAATAAATCTTCGAGCCCATGGCTTGGAGGGTTGTAATATATAACTATTTTTACTTTTGTATTAATTTTTCGACATCTTCTAGCATTTTTACCAGTACAAATTACTGGGATTAAAAGTATTCATAATTTGGTAAAAGACGTTCCCGAGTGGCCTAGATGGTAATTATCATAAATGTGAAGTTATTGAAGTATAAGTGAAGCAAGTATAAATGTGAAACCTTTGAAATGTTGGAATAGTTTAGAAAGTGTCAAGCTAGATGTCTCTACAAAGCTCTATTTAAGATTTTAGAATTGTATGAAAGTGAGAGGTGCCACGCCCCTTATCGATTCTCACCTTTGGTGTTTTGTTTAATGACAAAATATCGAGTTGCCACGTCTCATTTCCCAAAGCCACTCATATTTTTTTAGGTAATCAAGTTAAATTGATGGACCATATCCTGGACGACATTAAGTCCGGTCTCCTGGGGTGGCTCTCGAACACAACGCCAATTAACAGCCGCGAGGTTCAAGGTTTGAGTCTCAACTGACACAGAAAATTGTTTCAATTTTGGTTAAAAAATACCCAAAATTTTGACCGAAATCTGAGCACTTTTGCACTAAAAAATTCTAGAATCTAACAATCTGTCTTTTCACAACTTTGTGGCCTTAGATACTTTTAATATGTACCCTACTTTGGGGCAGTTAATTTTTGGCGAAAAAGTAATTTTTTCAAAAAAAAAAAGCATCTGTTAGACGATAACACTGATTTCGATATCCTTTTGAATTTAAGATTTACTTAAATCCAGATCTAACAATGCAATTGTTGAAAAAAAAATTTTTTCCGCCTGTACAAAACGATCCACTTAATATCACGACTTACACAAGTTGATGCCCTTGGTATGGCCTGTACCAATAATATTGCAATTTAGGCGTGGTTGGAATGGAGGGATGGAGTGTTCACGGTCTTAAATCAATATCTCAGTTAACTTGTATTTTGGAATTCGACATACACATGGAGAGAAAAATCAAGCATTCTATGCTTGATTCAAGCAAATAGGCTATCAGTTTACACTCAAGCGTAAATTTCTCAAGCATTATTTTGCTAGGATTGAGCAAATATAAAACGCATGAAATTAAGGAAAAAGTGTTTAATTCAAGAAGCATTTACTTAAAACTCGAGAAAATTTTTTCTATATTCAAGACTAAGATTAGCTTGAAGTCAGAACAATTTGCTTGATTAAAGCAACAGTTTGCAACTAGAATAATTTGCTTGATTTAAGAAATTGATTTTGCTTGAATTGAGAACAATTTGCTGGATTCAAGTAAAGAATTCACTGAAAACTAGGAAGAAATTGCTTGATTTAAGTAAACAGTTTTCTTAAAGCCGTATTCATAAAAATATTTTAAAAAAGCTTTAAAACGTTCAATAGTTAAAAAGCTTTTTAATGTTATAGCATGTTCAAACCGAGCAGTTAATTATGTTAAATCGAGTTAATGAAGTTAAATCGAAAAACAAGTTCTGAAATGAAGTTTTGATGAAGTTAAATGCGTACAATTGTTGTTGGAAATTTAACGTGTTAAATGATTTAACACGTTTCGAAACTCGTTAAATCACTGGTTTGTGTTCTTGCTAACGTCAGAAAAGCTTTTTATGCTTTTAAAACGCAGCCAAATCTGACAAGAGCTTTTTATTTTGATGTGTTGGATGTAAACAAATAAATTCTTTGACAAATTTTTCTTAATTCTTTGACAAATTTTTGAATTTATTTGAATTTTTTGTTATTTTTTTTTTATTTTTTTTATATTTTTGAATAAACAATTTTTATTTCTTTCAAAATATAAACAAATAAACTGAGATTTTGAAACTAGTTAAAGCAGTATGAACGATGATGTTAAAAAAAAAAACACAGGTGCGTCACTGGACACAAAAGAGAAGCGAAGCATTTTCGCAGTTTCATAGATTTGATAATTTAATGGCTTTTTTCGATTAAAATAATTTTTAAATTGAAAACTCTAAAATAACAAAGTTTTACGTTTTTGTATGAGAGCACCCGTAAGGAGTGGTCGGAGGGGATAGGTCCTCAAAGGAAACATTTTCCTTTCTCAAAAATAATGGGGGTTGATCATACGACTTTTTCAACCTAATGATGGAGAAAATCATCCGAGTTGCTGATTTGAGACGCAGTGGCACGATATTCTACAAAAGTATTATGCTGCTGGCGTATGCTGATGATATCGATAACATTGGCCATAATACGCGCGAAGTCAGCGCAGCATTCTCCAGGTTAGCGAAAGAGTCGAGTCGAATGGGTCTTGTAGTGAACGCAGATAAGACGAAATACCTAGTGTCAACAAATAAACAGTCCCAGCGTCTTGGAAACCACGTCACTGTTGACAACATCTCCTTCGAGGTTGTTAAGGACTTCGTCTACCTGGGATCCAGCGTAAACTCTTTCAACGATGTCAGTATTGAGATAAAGCGAAGGATAACTCTTGCCAACAGGTGTTACTTTGGGCTGAGTAGGCAATTGAGAAGCAGAGCCCTCTCTCGACGAACAAAACTCACGCTCTATAAGTCACTAATCATGCCCGTCCTATTATATGCAGCACAAACCTGGACGTTGAGCAGTTCTGATGAAAAGACTTTGGGAGCCTTCGAGAGAAAGATCCTTCGTAAGATCTTCGGTCCAATCTGCGTCAATGGCGAGTACCGAATTCGATGGAACCACGAGCTGTATGAGCTGTACGCTGACATCGACATAGTTAAGCGTATTAAAATCGAGCGGCTCCGCTGGCTAGGTCATGTTGAGCGAATGGAAAACGACGCTCCAGCGAAAAAAATATTCGATTCGGTGCCCGGTGGTGGTCAACGCAGAAGAGGACGCCCACATCTTCGTTGGAAGGATCAGGTGTTGGATAACCTGACTACACTTGGTGTTTCCAACTGGCGCCAGCAAGCGCAAAACAGAAATGGCTGGCGCAATTTCTTATACGAGGCCAAAACCGACCTTCGGTTTACTTAAGCGCCAGATAAGTAAGTAAGTAAGATCATACATATTAACCTTATCCGGCCCTCCCTTAAAGCCACCCTGTTCAGTTGTAGGGAATAAATATACAAAAATCATTAAATTTGTTTGTAGCATAACGACATCTAGTAGTAAGTAGAAGCACCATTTTGGTTTTTAGTACTCTTGTTTGTATAGTCAATACACAATCTATAGTGGTTATTATGTATTGGCTAATGGTTATTGTAGGTGATGAAGGATATGAAGCCAATACAATTCCTATAAATAGATTATTTTGATCTACTGCAACATAGCTTTAGTTAATTCTTAATATTGAATCAGCAATATTTACCAACGAAGAGCTTTGGTTCGATGGTTAAAGCGTCGAACTACCAGCCGAGGGGATTGAGTTCAATTACTGCAGCGGACGAGAAATTATTTTTAATTTAACATTTTCTTGGTGCAACAGACGCAAGCAAAAAACAATATCAATTCTAAGAAAAAAGGTGTCGCAAAAAAGTGTCGTTTTTTCAGATTTCACTCCAGCAAATCGCAGAACGAGGCGTAAAAAGCTTCGCTTCAAAAAGCTTTTTTCGAATAACACGTTAAATAAAGTCGGTTTGAACATGCTATAATACTAGAATGTTTTGCTTAATATTAGAAACTTAATTTTCTTATTATAACCAAGCGAATTTTTAAGCTTCAACTTATATTGGCATATTTATTATTCACAACATGTTAACATGAAAACATGTTTACCCTGGTGCGGATTGAAAAACGATGGCATGATTCGAAGGCGATCTTACTTGGAAATATGTAAGTTCACAGATAAGACACTGCGCCTTCGAACCATGCCATAGTTTGTCAATCCGCACCATCTTAAACTTGTTTTCATGTAAACATGTTGTGAATTATAAGCATGCCAATCTAAGTTGAAGTGCGAAAAATTTGCTTGATTCAAGTAAACAATTTGCTTCAATTGCTTCTGTGCGATTGCTTCAATTAAGAAAATATTTTCTTGATTCAAGTCTTGTAGCTAGAACCTGGACTAGCAATCATACATTTTTTTGTATAAAACTATAAATAACTTGACGTGAAAAAGCATAAGTTTTTAATTTCCATACAAATTCTTTTCACCCAAGCCCGACTTTGGTGATTTTTCTATTGTTTTTTTTTTCGGTGTAATTAAAATTAAAAAACACAATTTTACGAGAAAAGATATATTAATGGGGTGTACTTTATCAAAATGGAAAAGAAATTTCGCGAGAAAGTGTGGACTTCCGGAATTTTTTCTTCCCAATGTTTATTGCCAAACATTAATGTATCCAGAAGATTAACCTCAACTTGGAGATAACACAAAAAATATTTCATTTTAAACTCGCATCTTTCGCATTAAACACCATCTTAAATGACTAAATACCCATATCAGATCCTTGCCTGAAACGACGCCATGCGAAAGCCAAAAATAAAAATTGCCAACTGCGGATATCGTTAACTGGTTGCCGCGATGACAATGATTAGCAATTGAATATTGATTGACGTTTATATTGCGTTTATTGCTTACACACAATTACACACAAACAACGAACGGCACCATGCGAGCAATGCCAACAACAACAACAACGCCAGCAACAACAACAGCACATAAATAACAACAACAAATTGGAGCTGAGACAAGCATATTACAAGGACGAGGAACACGATGGACTAAATGCATTGGACCACAAGTAATGGCAGTCAACATGTTGGCGGCACAAGCAGGATATACACGAGACTACATAAAAAGGATATAGAACTGGCCAAGCGGCAGCGGGGTCGTCGACAAGGTTGATAAGCAGCATAATATTGTTATGATGTGCTTATGGCCAAATTATTGGAAGGTTCATAGATTATGAGAATCAGCAATAAAAATTATGTGCATGGAATAACTAAGCGTTGTTTTTTGATATTTGTTGTTTGTACTGCGTTTGTTTTAGTTGTGTTCTGTTGATCACAGCGACATATTGTTTAACAGAATGATTCTTGTCTGTATTCAGCTCAATTTACTTGACTCACATTAAGTGATATGTGATAATTTTTAATAAAAATTGAATCCCTTTCAACACGCTATGGTTATGCTTTATTGCGCTATAATTGGAGTAAATAAGAATAAGTTTCCTTGAAGCACAGCAATAAACTGCATGTTGATCAAATGCCTGAGATTTGTTGGAACTTAGTCTGTACTTTATAATGACTTACGTGCCAGACAATTACTCAACCGAGTTCCGTGGCAACTCAACGCTCTACATTTGCACTGTTGAACATGAAGGTAAACAAGTAAAAGTATAAGAATAAAAGCATGCATGAGTGGTGTAAGTGGTGAAAGTGGCAACGCTACCATATGGTCATTTTATTTACAAAGCTTGTGCTTAAAAGGCCTAAAAGGAATGTCCCTGTATGTGTGCGTTTAAAACTCTGTAATGCTCTATAAAATTCTGATATACAGGTGAAGACATAGTAATAGTCCACCAACAACAACAACAACAACAACAAGTCACATAAATTTCAACAGCTTCATGCTCCTAGTCAAATGCCGAGAGTTGGTGAGGTATTCGCTGTTTGGTCTGTGTTACAAAATTAGCATTTTAAAGCTAGTGCATAATAAGTACCTCATAATAGCATTCACTGCACTGCATATGCAAACCGGAAGTTGTTTGTTTGCTGCCTGAGCTACCCGAGTGAGATATCGTTCTGATTCGTAGAAATTATTTTGTTTTCAACACTTGCAAAATTCGAATAAAATTTGGTCTGCGTACAATGCTCAGGTACTGACAGCAAAAAATGCTTTTCAAGCTCAATCTTTACTACAAAAATTAACACAATGTAATAAATGAATGTAGTAATGTATAATTCTATAATGTATATATGTAACAATTTATTAAGATATGTTGAATCTGTTGAGGCTTATTTGTGAAATCAATGGAAACGTGCTTATTACAGGACGTAACGACATCTTTTGGGAAGTAGGGATCACTTTTCATGAAACTTTTTACAATCTATTAAGTCAAGTTGTATAAGTACAAGTACAAGTGCAAGTTAAAGTGCAAGTGCAAATACTAGTATACAAGAATAATTACAAGCACATACATTAGAAAAAATGCAATTGCAATTTAAAGAACAATTACAAGCACTAGTACAAATACAAGTTCAAGTGCAAATGTAAGTACAAATACAAGTATCACTACAACTCCAAATATAATTACAAAAACATATACTATACAAGAAGGAATACAATAATAAATAGAAGCAAGTGAAAGTACAAGTACAAGCACAATTGCAAGTATAGGGTGTTTTTTTTAGGGGTTTGTTTTTCGAATAGAGATAAAACACAAGAAAATCGTTTTAATGTCCATCAATTTGGCTTTATTGGAAGGATAATTTTATGCCATTAATGTTTAAATATGATTTCTGGCATGTGGCCGCCGCGGCTGGCTCGAATAAAGCCAATTCTAGAGGTCCAATTTTCAACCACTTTTTCGAGCATATGGGGCCGTATGTCGGCAATAACGCCACGAATGTTGGCCTCCAAGTCCCCTAACGTTTCTGGTTTTTTGGCGTAGACGAGCGACTTCACATATCCCCAAAGAAAATAATCCAATGGTGTCAAATCACACGATCTTGGTGGCCAATTGACAGGTCCATTCCGCGAAATTATGCGCTCATCGAATGTTTCCTTCAATAAATCGATTGTGTCGTGCGCTGTGTGGCATGTAGCGCCGTCTTGTTGGAACCACAACTCATCCACATTCATGCCATCCCATTCGGGAACAAAATAGTCGGTTATCATGCCTCTATACCGGTCTCCATTAACGGTAACTGACTCTCCAGCATTATTTCGGAAGAAGTATGGCCTAATGACTCCACCAGCCCATAGAGCACACCAAACAGTCAGTTTTTGTGGATGTAATGGCGTCTCAAGGATCTCATGTGTATTCTCTTCACTCCAAATGCGGCAATTTTGCTTGTTGACGTAGCCATTCAACCAAAAATGAGCCTCATCACTGAAAAAAATTTTGCGATGAAAATCAGCATCGATATCAATCTCATTTTCGGCCCATTTGCAAGCGTTGTTCGTTTGTCAACCTGTTCATGATGAAATGGCAAACCAAACTGAACATAAATGACATTAGAGTTGCCAGATTTGACCACAAAATGCCAGTTTTATCTCTATTCGAAAAACAAACCCCTAAAAAAACACCCTTTACAAGTACATCTGAAATTAGTAGTACAAGTTCAACCAGTAAAATACAAGTACAAGTATAATTACAATTACAATTACAAGTACAAGTACAAGAAAAAGAACAAGAACAAGAACAAGAACAAGAACAAGAACAAGAACAAGAACAAGAACAAGAACAAGAACAAGAACAAGAACAAGAACAAGAACAAGAACAAGAACAAGAACAAGAACAAGAACAAGAACAAGAACAAGAACAAGAACAAGAACAAGAACAAGAACAAGAACAAGAACAAGAACAAGAACAAGAACAAGAACAAGAACAAGACAAAGAACAAGAACAAGAACAAGTGCAGGCACAAGTACATATACCAGTACAACTACAATGTAAAGTGCCCATCAAAATGTGTTCGTTTGGCATTGCAGTGGTTTGTGTCATGAAAACGTCCGGCTAGCTGCAGCGTGCTATTTATTATCTTTGCTAACAACTAACACCCTAATGTGAAGTTCCTCCCTGACGTGAAGAGATATGGTTGCAAAATAAATTGTATTTTTCTAATCGAGGTTCTTGTCAATCCTGTCAAGTTAACAAATATTTCAATGTCAAAACAAAACTAAAATTGTGCTCTGTTGAGAAGAAAAAAAAAATGAGGACAACTTTCGCAAAATTTTTTTTAAAAATCGCTTTAACTAACCATGGTAATTGCTTTTAAGGGTAAACTTCTTGGTGAATAACTACCGGAAACCATTGAGATCATAACAGTAATTTTTCGTAAAATACGCTGTATTATTACTTAAATTAAAAGAGAACGCTTCTCATCAATACAATCCTTAATCACACAAGAAGCAATTAATCAAAGACACTTGTGTGACGTCACACCTGACAATATTTTTTTTTTATCGTAGACTGTAAATTGTCAAAAGATTTACTATAAAACTTACTTTAAAAGTTTAAACTTCAATATTACTGTCTTTAAAGATAATACCATACTACACATTGATATATATATTCACATAGGAGTTGGATTGTTTTTAAGATACAGATTTCGAAAAAATCTTTTTCTCCACTAAGTTGAAAACAGGAAATTTTTTAGAATTTTTTAAGAACTGTAAAGTTACGGGTTTGAAATGACTTTTAGTCTGGCGAATGATTTAAAATAAAAATTATTTATTTGCATTTGCTTCAAACGTACTTTTGTTGAAGGTTCCCATACAATGCAATAACTAAACTTTTGATTCACTTGATTAAATAACTAAGTTTAATTTGAATTAACTACTGAATTTACTGAAGAAGGAGAAATGTTATAAATATAAATATTGAAACACCGATAAGAAATTATTTAACCCTAGGCGTGACACATGGTTTTTTATTTACTGGGCGTGACACATGGGATCTTTTGTGTCCAATCCGGTTTTTACGGGAGAAATGAGGTACAAAAAATCGGAAAATTTTTTATAAATACTTTGGAAATTATTCTTGATATTTTCAAAGAGTTATCTATGAAATTTATTAAAAAATTGTAACAATTATTACACTTGTTTTTTCGCTTTTTTTACAAGCCTGGCTAAAAAATTCATAACTTTCGATATAAAAATATAACTCAAAAAATCCCACGAGATATTAAAATCAAAGTTTTAAATTTAAAAAAACAAAATATTTGACAAAGAAAAAATTAAATTTAATTTTGATGATTTCTACATCCTCCTCTGACGAGCAATTACCATTGCCGAAGTCTATGAGATTCAAGAATTTCTTCTGCCGATCTTCTTGTCATTATAAATCTAGCTTTATATAATAAATATATGCATTAAAAATTATAATTTAAATCATAAAATTAATAAATAGAATAAATAAAATAATTTTGTAAGTACTTTTTACTTACTTGCCGTGGCACATGGGGTCATTCGTGCCCAGGAAAAATATCAGTTAAAAGCGGACTGTTCAACATGTCTCAAAAAACTACTGTCCAAATAAAAAAAGATACAGTAGTTACGACTATGTCGTAGAATTATTCATTGTTCGACAAGACGTACAATTATTCAATTCACTTTTGATGACATCTTTTTTAAAAAATATTTAGCAAAATATTTATTCCATACACCTGAGCATATGACCTTTAAAAGAGTGCCGGAGAGGGTTAATATGTATGACCGACCCCCATTACTTTTGAAAAAGGAGCATTTTAGCCTTTGACACCTGTTCCTTCCGACCACTCCTTAGGGGGGCTCCCATACAAATTTTATTTTTTTTTTTTATATATATTCCATACACCTGAGTATATGACCTTTAAGAGAGTGTCGGAGAGGGTTAATATGTATGACCGACCCCCATTATTTTTGCAAAAGGAACATTTTTGCCTTTGGCATCTATTCCCTCCGAACACTTCTTAGGGGGCTCCCATACAAATTTTATTTTTTTTTTTGTATATTTATTCCATACAACTGAGCATATGACCTTTAAGAGAGTGCCGGAGAGGGTTAGTATGTATGACCGACCCCCATTACTTTTACAAAAAGAACATTTTTGCCTTTGACACTAATTTCCTCCGACCACTCGTTAGGGGGGCTCCCATACAAATTGGGGGCTCCCATACATGATTTTGTCGATAAAACTAGAAACTGTCGATAAATAGGTAGCAAACTTAAGCATACAAAAACATCAAATGTTGGCTTTATATTTCATGTAATTGTGTAAAATTTATATAAGTTAGAGAGTTCAAACATGAATTTTTCTCCAAGTGAGGATCAAGCAGACCATTAAGTGCTAACATCAACATTGTACGATAAGTACTTTAGGCACACCAAAGGCTCAAATTGTGATATAAATACCGACACCTGATCACTATCAACCACCCTACTTACTCCGAGAATGACGTATTCTACGTCAAAAGCGTTTGGTCACTAAAGACCACATGTGTCAGGCGAAGGGTTAACTTTAAAATTAAAAATTTTAGGATTCTTCTTAAAAGTTCAAACTATTCTTGGGAACTTTCAGAAAACTTTCGAGTGCATTCTGCCTCTTTCAGATTGCAACTATCTTTGTCTGGCATTTTATTTGAATCTTCTTCAGCGATTTTTCTACTAGTTTCATCGAAGGTCTTCACTAAATTTTTCTGTAACCCATTCTTAATTCTTTGGTGTGTGGCATAGTTGCCTTATTCAGCAACAACGGAAAAATTCTGTAAATTCATTTGGATCGGCGATAGCATAGCCTATGAATACAATCCAATCCAAGAAATCTGAGATTTCTTTAAACATTTCAATTTCATGTTAAAACCTTTGACATAGAATATCGCACAGATATACATACGAATAATCCCCTTTTTCTTATAATTAAAAGCCTCTGTCAATTCTATTAAGAGATCAGCTCCTGTCTTTATTCGTTTGTCTTTTCATGCATTCGCAACCAGTTTCGTTGCTTCAAAAAAAAAAAAAGTTATCCTTCTAAAAATCCCAGTTATTTCAATGAAACGAACAAAGTATTCATCTGGCTTGTAAGTATGTGCAGTATACGATCGTCTCCTATAAGCCATTAATTAATGAAGTGCAGAAATTAATTGGATTCCTATAATCCTATAATACGAGGCCAACGACCATGATTAAGCTGCAAAGACATCAGATTGTCGGCTAGTTTAATTGGCTGTTTTGCATAAAAGTAACGCGGTAAATAAGTGTAAATAAAGAGCCGAATTTATGACTTGTATCGAGCAAAGGTGTCTCACTCGCCTCTACTTCAATTCGGAAACTACTGAACTTAATCCAACAACAATAATAAACATATAAAAATAACGTGAACACCAGCTTAAAAGCATTCTAGCATAAAATGATGCATGCCGCGATAAGCTTCGCATCCATAAACTAGGTGCGTCTGCAGAGCACTATTTCAAGGTAGCCGAAGCTATACCAATAAAAATCACTCGATTCGTAGCCAGGCAAACAAGTTTATGTCATAATTTCATAAAAGTTATTGAGCAAGCAAATTGCTGAGGTGGCTAAAAAAAAAACAAAAAAAAAACACAAGGAATAACAAAATCTGCTACACAAATGGATTTATTTTTCAAGCTTTGATTGCAATTTTGACATACACACATAAATAGCACATATTCTAACACACACACATACAAAATTTCACAAATTTTATCTAAACAGCAATCTTTGCACTAATAACTACAATAACATAATATTTATTGGATACGTTAAGCATGTGTGCCTCTCTATCTGTGTCCTTACAAGTATATGTAGGGCTGTGTACGTGTGTATATATATTTATAACACGCACAATTTTACAACCAAAACTGACCTGAAGCCAACTCATACGAAGGGATGTGGACATGCCACCCCTATTACATGCATGCGTGACCGCCGAACGTGTTCCATTTATTAAATTGATGAAATAAATTTTTAAGGCGCGCATGCAAAGTCAACATAATCGTCATCATCACCATAGTATCCTGCCATCAACATCGTCCCTAAAACCATCATCGGATGCGCGCACGGTACCAAGGCAGGCTATAGTTAAAAAAAAACATCGAAAAATTCTCATCTACACGCATTTTCCATATAAATTTATTTTACATCCATAAAAGTCAAATTATAACCATTGATCCCAGAATCGGAAACGCTGGGTTGCAATTATTAGGTATGAGACCAACGCCATCATGACCAGCGAAAACCCACAATAACAACAAAACCAAAAACATATATAAAGATTATTTATACGAAGCGAATAGAACGAAATCATTGATTTCAATTTGTCGATAATTCATTTCATGCATACCTACCGATTCTTTTCGATATCGTGTATCAAATAAAATATAAAAAAAAAATATCGAAAAATGTGTTGTAATCGGAACTCATTATCTTAATGGTATTCATTTCGAACGTGGCACTCGACACACAGACACAAAGGATGGGTTGCAGTAGGTTGAGTGTGTTCGGATGTGTGTGTGTGAGAGAGTATGTGTGTATGGAGAGCATTGTATAAGTAGATAAATTCGTTTTGGTTGTGTTTGTTAATAGGTTGTTTGGGATCTATTAAAATTTTAAGGATACACTTAGCAGCGACAAAATATTTGATGCTTCAATTGGCCCCTAGACAACTGATACTTTTTTCTCCTCCCCCCCCCCCCCCACCCCACCAACAGAGTTGTTAAAGAAATCTTTCTGTAACTGAGTCAAGACAATTTTAACGTCTTTAATAGAAATAGAATTTAACGTTTTCAGGACTAAGAGAAAAAATGTTGTTTTTCTTTTTCACGAAGAAATTTTTTTTTTAATTATTTTAAAATTGCAACACTTTTTCAGACATTAAAAGCATTTAAATAATATATTTCATCATATATTTCATGTGGCGTCCGTGGCGTAGTTGGTTAAAGTACGTGGCCGCTATGTCAAAGAACCTGGAGACCCAGGTTCGAACCCCAGCAGCGACAGAAAATTATTTGAATTAAAATAATTTTTCTGTACGGCCGCCACCTCTCTGCAGGCAAAGACAAACCTCAGAGAGTAATCAAAATGCCATGTAAAGCTTCTTGAGAACAAGAACATTCTGTTCATCACCGTTCGGAGTCGGCGTTAAACATGTAGGTCCGGTTCTCGGTCAATTGTGTACAAACTTAATAACACGCACAACACAATTGATCATAAGAAGCTAGGTCAAGAAATGCGGAAAACTTAAAGTGTATGATCATAGCCCAGCCGGGATTCGAACCTGGGACTTCTGGGATGGCAGTCAAGCTCGTTACCTACTTGGCTATCAACGCCGCGAAGGAAAGTGATGATTTCAAAGATAAACAATTAAATTTAAATTAGAGTTGTCAAACCCAGCTTCTTGTTATTGTAAAAAAAAGGTTTTTATTCTGACTGTATTGCTGATGTACCCGGTGTTACTCGGGTGAAAAAATGTAAAATTTTGATATTTAGTCCTCGTTTTAATATTTTTAAAAACCCAAGCAATGGAAAGTAAGCTGCACTAAATTAGTTATTAAATTTAAAGCTCATAGTAAAAATCCATATTCTTTCAATCGGTTAAAAATATCGAGAGCGATAACTTTTGCTCGGAATATTGATATAATTTTTTCACATAAATTATTTTTGGAGCTTGACTATTCTATAAAATGAATAAAAACAATTTTTGAAAAAAAAATTCATTTCTTTAAATAAATCACTGGCTTGTTTTTTTATGACAGAAATAGTTAATAAAATTTTTCATTAAACTGAAACAACTTGTGCTATTAAACGGCTATGTCATGTTAAAGGTAGTCAAAAATGCAATTCTGAGTTTTTATTCATTTAACAATAAACATAGGTTTTTTGCCATTTTTTTAATAAAAAGTCAATGCTTTGGACCTTTCTTTGAAAAAATGATTTAAAATATACCGCTAAACTAACGGTACTCTTCAAATGGTTTTTATTAAGAAATTAAATTGATTTTATCAACGAAAAAAATTTAATGGGGGAAACCTAAGTAACTCACGAAGAATAAGCAAATTTTCAGGAATTTTTTTTGCTCAATGAAAAAATCCATTAAAAATTTGTTAAGTACGTTTAGTTATATAAGTATTGATACACAAAATGTAATTTTTTATAAAACTACAATACAAAATGGTGCCTATTTTTTGAAGGAGTCCATGGCTGGACACCTAACGTACTTAATTTTTGATCTGGAACAAAAAACAAAATTTGGTCAGTCTCTATACATCAACTGCTATCAACACACGTAGGATTTCTTCGATACATGGATTTTTCGCGAAATGGTTCGTGTTCGAACGAAACTATTACGATTTCCACAAAAAAAAGTCACAAAGTGTGTCGATAGATAAAGGTATCTTGAATATACTGTCAAAATTTAAAATCGATCTGTGAGCATTTGCTCGAGTTATGTGTCCGGCCATCTCAAAAAAAAAGTGGTTTCGATAAAAACGCGTTTAAAATTTTAAGTGCGCTCGGGACATATCTGGGAAGCGTATAATTGACATATTGGGAAATTAGGCAATTTTGCCGGATTCTTTCTCTTGATATATTATTTTTAAGACCCTAAAGCATCTTTTAAGCAAAAAAAAATTTTCGATTTTTCCAAAATTTTACTTAGGTTTCCCCCCCTTAATAAAATATGTTCAAAAACAAAGGGTTATTTGCTTCGAAAATAAAACATACGAATTTTGATGTTATTAGGAAAATGTGGTCGATTTTCAAAATATATGAATGCTTTCGGTGTCAAAATAACCGAATTTTTTGTAATTAATTAAGGGAAGATATACATGTAAACAGTAAAAACTGAGGTTCTGGTCGTGATTTTTTTTTTAAAGGTCAGAAATAAGCAATCATAGTGGTATTGTGGGTATATTTAAAGGTGGCATCGAGGATGTTAAACAAATTTTTTCATATAAAAATTTTACAAAATGGCGGACTTATTTTATTTGCCGAAGTATTTGCCAAAGCGCCTCGATCTTCAAGTTTCCCGGTTTCAAACAAGATGGAGCTCGTAATTCGTTAGTGAAATCAAAAAACCAACATTTTTTTTTGCTATTATTATAAGTTCATCTTCTATGTGAACCAAAAAAACCCGGAAGAAATGATGAAATAAAAATGGCAGGCATTTTTAAACTAAAAGTGTTCATTTACAGGAAAGAAAATTTTGTTTCCCCCCTCTTTAAATACCTCAAAAAATACCCTTTTTTTTTGCTGTGATTTAAAATTTTCACAGCATATTCTCCAGACGATAAACTATTTTTTAAAGCAAAAACAATTTTGGGCCAAAAAATTTCGAATTACACGTATATCATCCCTTAACGAACTTTTTCGGTAAAAAAGTATGCTTTATAAAACAATGTCTTGAAACAGAAACTAACGTATGTATTTTTATTGTAATAAGTATATAAATGCCCTTAAAGTATAATACTTAACTCACCAATTTTTTACGCTGAAACCGTGGGTGATCGCATGATGAAATTATGTAAGGTAGGAGAGACAGGAGTGTCTTGCACCTGTATATTTTGCTTTTTATTGTGTTTCCTACTTTTTTATTCTCTAGTTTATATTATTTTTGACATTTGTCATGATGACTGAAACTCCTTTAGGCTTTTTTAATTTTTTTCCCACACAGAAAATTTTTCAAGGGGGGCTAAAGTCCTTTCAGCGCGTACGTTGATACACCACTGATCATGGGTGAGCGGAGCTCGGTTCACACAAAACCTCACCTATCGCAATCACGAAGCATCTTGGCTAAGCATCTAGGCTATATAATTTCCCTTATAAAAACCAAAGGAGAACTATAGCAAACTCATAATAACATATTGAATTTAAGTATGTTGTTTTTTAATTTCAATATTTTAATATAAATTTTCTTTAAATGCGATAGTTTTATTTTACAATACTAAATATTTGACAGATTTTTCAAAAAATTCGTACATTATTTTAATATATTTGTTATTAATTCTGTTTAAATATTTTAATATTTTATTTAATTAAAAAAGTATTTAAATAAATTTTAAATATGTACGTAGTCGACTTATGCATATGCGTTATTGGTTCAAAAATGACTCGGTTTTTGGATAAAAAAAAAAGTTTTTGGATAAATTTAATATTTTTTTCTCTTAGCGTAGCTTTTTATTCTGAGTAAAAACCTCAAAGACTTCAAAAGGAATAAGAAAAACGTGAATTTAATTTGTAAAATTAAAAATAGCGTTGGTCAAATAAAATTTCTATGAATAAATATTTTATGGAGTTGATAATTTTGCAAAACATATCTGCTCTATATTTGATACTTTTGCTTATTTGGAGTTCTATAGCATAGAAAAATTTTCAAATAAATATTTTGAAACACAAGAAACAGCTACCCACTAGCAAGTGTAAAGCTTCTTAAGCTATCTTCATATAACTTTGATTGAAGAACACTATAATTACTTACAACGCTATAACTAACTGAGTCTTTCAACAAGAGTGTCATTTAAAATTTGGAGCCACTTTTTAACTGTCCAAATATAACTAACAGTGACATGACATTTGAAAATAAAACCAATAAGGTTTTTAGATATGGATCGCAATCAACTCATCGAAATAGTGAAAATTTACTTAAAAAATTTCTCGTAGACAGTTTGTACTGCTCGTAATGCTTTAATTACCATTGCCCTAGCCTTCTCACCCACCTACAGTGAGTTAAAAATCAATAAATTCTAAAGTCTTAGACAAGTACGTAATAATGGAGACACCAACTCGTGTACACCTGAGACGAATATTTGAACTATAATATTCTATTACTATTATGCTAATTTACTTCAACAAGAACCATTACCATTACTAACCTTTATTTTTATCTCGACTTTGAATTCAAATAAAAATATCCGCAAATTTCAGAAAAATTCTGCAATTTTTCTCTTAATTTAAGTTTATAATTTTATCATTTTTGAATAATAAGTTAATTAGATGCTTGTACCTCTACTTTTCATTCTTAAATGCTGAAGCAGCAATTCAACAAACACTTCGAAGTTATCATTGCCAACTAGATTGCATTTACTCACACGCATATCACATACACAAACACACACAGCTCATATACATATATGCATTTGCACTAGTTTATTGTATGTGGCTGCATAGTTTTTGGTTAAAACGGCGCCCAATGGGCATGGTTGGCACGACAACGATCCATTTTCGCCGCATGAAGGACCTATAATGCAATAAGACTTTGGTACAAATTCATATTCAAGAACAATGCAAAGCACCAATTCACAAAGAGCAGCAAACGGCGCCAGTGGCCTAAAGCTTTGCTCCTGTTCTGCCTGCAAAGCAGCAGAACACGGTACAAATATTCAGCGCCATCGCTTTTATTCACACTGAAACCAGACAATATATCGTATAATGGAAGAATGGATGCAAGCTAGTGCTGAATGGGGAAAGCAGAAGAAATTATGGTAGAAAAATGGGAAGGAAAGAAGATTAAGGACACGTCGTGCAATAACAATGTGAAATATAAATAAAACTAATTTCAAGATTTATTTTCAAGTAGAAAATTTAGTGAATGCAGATAAATTCACTAGCTGCAGAACGGTGGCAAGTAATGGCAGGCAGGCAGGCAGGTTCTTTGTCTGGCCTCTGCAGTTGTTCTCGTTGCTTTGAGCAGAAGTAGCCGTGCCTGTCGTGGTGAAAGTTCTGGAAGAAGCAGCAGTAATTGCAGTTGTATTGGTTGTGGCAATGGCGCACAGGGTATCTGTCATGCATACCTATACGAATACCTTCCTATGTATATATTTTAAAATGCATGTTATGCCATATTGACTTCGAAGGCACGTTCTTCGCCGCAAGTAAGTGAAATTAAAGGCATCCTTGTTCGTTGCAGCAGCAGCAACAGCAGCGGCAGTAGAAGTAGAAAGCAGCACAGGCAATAGAAGGCTTTATTCGGCTTATTTGCAAAACTGCTCGTAAATTTCTCAGATTTGGACTTTTTTCTTTTGGTGTTCTTTTGTTTGCATTTCATTGCAATGGGTTGGGTGCGATTCTGTTAATTGGAAATTATTGTGGCTAACAGAAGAAATAATTGAAATTTATTGCTATTCAATGGTTAAAGGTTTGAAAATTTATAATAACAGTCCCATTGAATGCTTGATAATGTGTGTGGCGTTTATGCGTGTGTGTGTTTGTGTGTGTGTCTATGGGTGGATTATGGAGTATGATATATAAGTGATTGAGGAATGAAATTTAATTACTAAAAATTGGCACGAACCACAGCTTTAAGCTCATTAAAACCTTCAGTTTTATTTCTAAGTTAAATGCTGGATGCGTGTCAGAGTTCCGTTGGAACTCATCCTTTTCGCAAATGTTTTTGGCGACCTATAAATAATTCAAAAGAATTTCCAAATTTTCCTTAGCAATAATTTTTAAAGTCAAAACATACAAAATTTTATAGAAGTATTATTTTGATTATTTTATTTTTTTAAATCTATTTTGAGAAAAATCAGAGGAAAGGGTAGCAATTAAAAAATAAATTAAAGTTTATGTCAATTTTTAACTCTTGGTTAAGCTGAGAACAAAAAGTTTTGTTAACGAAAGCAAAAGCAAAAACAAAAGCAAAAGCAAAGGCGGAAGTATTTGTGTTGGAATTAATTTTAAAGGATTTTTTTCGGTTTTTGAGCATTTATTTAGAAACAACGGTACAATGTATATTATTCAAAGTATTGTCCATCGTTAGCTACAACATTTTCCCATCTTTCTGGCAGCATATGGATTCCGCGCCGGAAGAACGACTCGTCTTTTGAGGCAATCCACGAATCGACCCATTTTTTGGTATCCTCGTAAGAAGTGAAGCGCTGCTCAGCCAAGCCATGCGTCATCGATCTGAATAGGTGGTAGTCGGAAGGGGCTATGTCTGGGCTATAAGGCGGGTGGGGTAGCACATCCCAATTCAGCGCCTCCAACGTTTCCTTGACGGTTCTTGCAACATGTGGCAGTGCGTTGTCATGTTGAAAAACCATATTCCGGCCGTTTAACCTTTAATGCTCGGCTCAATTGCATCAATTGTTGTTGGTAGCGTTCCCCAGTGATGGTTTCGTTAGGTTTTAGCAGCTCATAGTACACGACACCCTTCTGATCCCACCAAATACACAGCCCGGACGCTCTTTGTCTTCCGTATCAAAATCACCACTTTTAAACTGACGGAACCAGTACTCACAAGTAGAAATCGATGGAGCATAGTCCTCGTAAGCGTCAGTAAGCGTGCGTTGTGCTTCAACCGCTTTTTTCTTCAAATGGAAGCACAAAAGTAAACCTTACCGCAAATTGCGTTTTGTTGGAACGAAAGTCGACATGTTCACAGAGAAAAAAATATATGTTGTTTACACTTCAGTGGAATGACACATACTGAAAAATGAAGCGTAGACAATGTGCTTTGAAATGAATATAGTCACAGGTGTGCCCGATGCGATCTATTGATAGTTACGCCATCTCTTAGAAAACCTTTAAAACTAATTCCAACACCAATAAATGCAAATGCAAATGCATGAGGAAAAGCAAAAGCAAAAGCAGAACCAAAAGCAAAATAAAGGAAAGGCAGAAGTAAAAGCAAAAGCAAACCCAAAAGCAAATGCAAAAGCAGAACCAGAATCAAAAGCAAAAGCAAAAGCAAAAATAAAAGTAAAAGCAAAAGCATAAGCAAAAGCAAATCCAAAAGCAAATGGAAAGGCGTAATCAATTCCAAAAGCAAAAGCAAAAGCAAAACCAATTGCAAACCAGAAGCAAAATCAAAAGCAAAAGCAAAAGCAGAACCAAAAGCAAAAGCAGAACCAAAAGCAATATAAAGCAAAAGCAAAGGCGGAAGCAAATACAAATGCAAAAGCATGAGGAAAAGCAGAAGCTAAAGCAGAACCAAAAGTAAAAGAAAGCAAAGGCCGAAGCAAAAGCAAACCTAAAAGCAAAGGCAAAAGCAGAACCAAAAGCAAAATCAAAAGCAGAACCAAAAGCAAAAGCAAAATCAAAAGCAAAAGCAGAACCAAAAGCAAAATCAAAAGCAAAATCAAAAGCAAAATCAGAATCAATATCAGAAGGAAAAGTAAAAGCAAAGGCAAAAGCAAAAGCAAAAGCAAAAACAAAATCAAAATCAAAAGTGAAAGCAAAAGAAAAAACAAAAGCAAAAGAAAAGCAAAAGTAAAAGCATAAGCAAATGCAAAGGCATAATCAATTTCAAAAGCAAAAGCAAAAGCAATTGCAAAGCAGAAGCAGGAACAAAATCAAAAGCAGAACCAAAAGCAAAATAAAGCAAAAGTAAAAGCAAAAGCAAATACAAAAGCGAAAGCAAAAGTAAAAGCAAAAGCCAAAGCCAAAGCCAAAGCCAAAGCCAAAGCAAAAGCAAAAGCAAAAGCAAAAGCAAAAGCAAAAACAAAAACAAAAGAAAAAGTATAAGCAAAAGGATTTCGACAAGAATAAGGCTTGGAAAAATAATTAGAACAAGTATTAAATCAAAACAAGGACAATAAGGGTTAAAACAAGCATAGCGACAAGGACTTAGACAGAGATAGGGACAAGAATAAGGACAAGGATTAGAATAAGAACATGGACAAGGATTATGACAACGACTTAAACACGGTTTAGGACAAAGCTTAAGGTAAGGATTTTGACAAAAACTAGGAAAATAATAAGGACAAAGATTTCGACGAGGATAAGGACACCAATTGGGACAAGGATAAGAATGAGAATTTCGACAAGGCTTAGAAACTGATTTGGATTGAAACTAGAACAAATATTGTAACAAAGATTGAGACGAAAATAAGGACAGAAATTAATACAGTCGTTTGGCCAAAATTAGGGCTCGTATAAGTGAAGAATTTGCACAAGGATTAGAACCAGGTTTTATGCAAGGATGAGGACAAGCATTCGGACAAAAACTGAATTCAGACAAAATTTAGAGCAACGACTAGAGCAAGGATAAGTTTAAGGATTGAAACAAGGACTACGACAAGGATTAGGGCAAATATTTGGTTAAGAACTAGGAAAAGAATATGGAAAAGTTTTGGAACATGGATAAGGAAACGAAAAATAGTAAAGGCTCGTTGTCATGTCAATGTGCTACGGAGTTGCCAATGATAAAGTTTTTTGCATCCTTATTTTTAATCCTTGGATTATGTAAATTAAGGACTTTTGATATACTCATATATAATTCCATTTAATTCCAATTCCCAACTCCAATTCACTTGAGAGGGTTCTCCGTAGCCTGTAACTATACATTACAATCCACTTACTAGAATCTGTGGAAATAAACACACAAAAAAATTGTCAGATAAAAAGGACGCCCATATTAGAAATATGAATAAATTAAAAATTCATCCAACCGTCTTTGACTCTTTGAAGACTGTTCTGCACTTGAGCATGGCTTGGTTAAGATTAAAGGAATAATTAAAAAATGGATGCAATGCTACTTCTTCTTTCTGCGTTGAATCGTTATATATTCAAAGAAATACAAAATGACTGACCCCAAGGACGCAAGAACATTCACATGGGAAGCGCAACTCAATAATACTAAGCTGCAGGACACACTATACTGCTACGCAGCAGCGTACACAGAGGAAAGCAGAGCAACGCATAAAGAAGCTGGCAGCAGCTTGCGACAAAGAGAATTAACACATAATGCACAGCTGCAGCAACAACAATAACAAATATGACAATAAGTTGCAACATGTGTAGCTTGGCAGTAGAAACATGATCATAACTTTCTCATTAGAGGTAAAAGAACGCCGCAGGGCGCCGAAAAGTATGCAATGACATAATACATAAAATGCCAGGCATCTGCATTAGAAACTAACTCCAATGACTTTTGCTACATAAATATATATATACAGGAGTTTCTGTACAAGCATGTTTCTTTACATGCATAAAATAAAAATTTAAAAAAAGTCCAATATTCAAGCTGCAGTTAACAACAAAACTTATAGTGCTGCATGGGCTTTGCGTACGAACTGGTGTCCAAGACGAGCAGGATATGCATATTCTGGGAAATGAAGATGCCATTTACAGCTGAATGCGCTAGAGTGAACTGCAAAGAATCTATTATCCTGACAGATAAACACAAAAAAGAAAAATTTTATTTTACAACAAACAAAGCATCAAAACAGAAAAATAATTCAAACAGAGCTAAAAATAAAAAAAAAGAAACTAGCACAAACACAACCAAAACATCAAATTCCAGCTAAAGTGATGTCCTAAGTATGCCTTCAAGATGTTTTGACATTTACCATTCTCATGCATATGTTGTTGGAGCTGCTGCTGCGCCACTACTCCTGCTGATATTGGACAACAACGCAAATACACGCTCAAATGCAACATGCTGCTCCTGCTGCATGTCCTATATACAGCATACAATGATGGCATGGGAACAAAGCATGCCTGTCAGCAACAATTGTTGTGGCATACTTTTAGGATTTGTCTTTGCTCTTTATTTACAGCGCCTTTGTTTATCTCCGCGTGCTTAGTTAAAACTATGTATCTGTGTATAAATAAACGAATGCTATATTGTTTGCTTAAAAATCTCTGTGTTCGAGTAGTTGTCTGTAAGTGTGCGTGTGTGTATGTGTATTTACCCAGCAAGTATAACAATCATACGCCTCGGTGAACCTACATAAGACAGAACTCATTCAAAGTTCAAACAACCAGATTGAACAAATGCAGCATCCAAAACTAAAAGCAACCAATACAGCAGTAGCAGCAACAACTATTCCTTACTAAAGTATTTCTGTTTCAACACAATCGCAATATGTTTTTCTTGTCCGCTTTCTTCGAATTGTTCGCTTCCAGCTGTTTTTTCTACTAGTTTGTGCTTTGATCGATTGTTACATGAAATTATTTAACAGAACAATACTTTTTTCAACTTGAATGCCAAATTCATTTTTCAGTCCATTGAGACAAATATAACGGAATGAAAAAATTAGGATATATTAAGCAAGGATGCAAATAAAGTTAACTAGGATAAGCAAACAAAATTGTAATGCAAGTTTCCACTTTCTTTCCACTTTCTTTTATATTGGCTTCATGGAGCCAATATAAAAAATTTACTTTCAATTGATTTAAATTTAAGGTCTCACGGATCATAAAAGTGCCGTAGAATAGTCCATCTAAGTACATAAAGTTGTAAAAGATTGCAATCATTAGTTATTGTAAACAGCGAATTCATACCCCAGGACTTCGAAATACATATGATTTAAATTGTTGAATCAGTTTTGATTGCAAAGATTTAAAAAAATCTAGAATTTATCTTTTTACAAGTCTCAGTACAAATCAAATACGCACTTATTATTTCAAAAATCAAAATCGATTTCAGAAGTGTGATGTCACTGAAGCACTTACAGTCCTTGAAGTCAATTGATTCAAATCCGTCAAAATAAAAAAACTGCCATTAACATATGTCTGGAATACCATATAAAGGGTTATGCAAAGTTGCAGCCCTGGCATTTGGCAGCTGTCAAATGTTCATGTCATTCAAACTGGTTTTTGTGCTGTTGGAGTCTTATCATCTTATAACATGGAACGATTTACTACCAAACAATGCGTTAAATTTGTTAAATTGTTCTACAAAAAAAATTCTGTTTTTTCGAAGCAAATTTTCTTCAGCAATGACGCCCATTTCGCGCAAGGTGGATACGTGAATAAGCAAAATTTCCGTATATGGGGCTCTAAAACTCTCCAAGCAATTGTGGAAAAGTCATTGCATCTGCAAACAGAGACTGTCTGATGTAAATTTTGGTCTGGTAAATCAGTAGTCCGTATGATATTAGTTCGTAGTATTTTTATTTTTTTTTTTTTTCCCTGAAATTGAAGATATGGATCTGGACGAAATGTAGTTTCAACAAAATGGAGCCACAAGCTACACAACAGCACCAATTAGGGCTTTATTGCAACATAAATTTTCAGGTCGACTTATTTCGAGGTTTGGCGATGTCAATTAGCCTTCGATTATCAATTGGCGATTTGACGCCTCTGACCTTTTTTTGTAAGGCTATGTTAAAGATCGTGCTTACTCGTTTCTACATGAATAAACCTTGAACTCTTGATCAATTAAAAACCAACATTCGAAATGGCTTTTAGGGCTCATTTGCAATATTTTCCCATAGAAAAAAAATCCCCACAGCTAGGGAGCTAAAACTCTTTCAGCCCATATGCAGATCCGCCACTGTACAAAGAGCCTTTATTATTTATCGTAGAAAAATAAAATATGAATGAATGAAACAAATATCTGACTTTGGATTTTATCACTTTAATGAAGTCACAAAATAGCAAAATCTAAGTCGTTTGTTGAAGCATATCGTTTTTCGAATATTTCTTAGTACCTGCTTGCATTGTTGTTGTTCCATGTATACATGTATACATATCAATTGCTTTCGTTTTTGACGTAGAAATACGTCATTCTCGCAGATAAGTAGGGTGGTTGATTGCGATCAGCAAACGATGTTCATGTCACACTTTGAGCCTTTGGAGTGTTTAAAGTACTGCTGGTAAAATAATGATTGAAGCACTTATTGGTCTGCTTGATCCACACTGTGAGAAAAACTCATGTTAGAACTATCTAACTTTTAAAAACTTTTACTCGATAACATGAAACATAAACTCAAAATTTAATGTTTCTGTTTATTATTCACATAGTTTATGTATGAACTGAGTTACCTGCTTAGTGCTTATACAGCATTGATGCTCAAACGCTCACAAATGGCGCAGATAAGCTTTTGTACTTTTACACGTACATAAAGCTCACGCATACAAAAAATCACCCCAGTTCGCTCTGGCACATCAAGCGGCGAGGGCTACGTAGCTTAGTTTTTTCAATGCACTCAAAAATAAAATGTACATGAACTAAAGTTTTTTTTTAGTTAGAACAAAAGAAAAAAATATATGTTCTAAAGCTTTCGTGTAAGTAGTTTTATTTAAAATGATTTCTGCTAGTGATACAGAAAGATACTTTTTTTATAATGATATAAAAGATGAATAAAATTCTTTTAACGAAGTGTAATTTTGTCTTTGGTACTCTTCACTTCCTTAAAACAAGAAAATTTTTCCTAATAAGGAATAAGACTTCCTGTGATTTTCTATAATTTCTATTGCGGGGAAGAGAGAACGAAAGTGTTCCATAGATTAACCCTTTGCGATCGTGTTAATTTTATATATATGGGTTTCATGATGGTCGGAATTAAATTTTCGTTAAACAGCAGCAAAACGCAATATGCAGATTATGAAGGAAAATAAAATTTATTAATTCTTTTTAAGACTTTAGATTATGTAACATAATAATATATTTAATTTTATGTTAAAATTATATTTTATAGTTCTTCATCGTGTGGTAAAAAAGCTTTGGTCGCTGGAAGCAGACATACGACTGGAGTGGTAAAAAAAGCTTTGGTGGCTGAGAGCAGACAAAATTTTATTTCTTTTCTTTTTTTTTAAATGAGGCAGTGGTGTAGATCTGCTCATAATTCAACCGATGTTGCTGATTTGAGTACATGGTATAATAACATAAGATTAATTAAAACATATGTTATAATATCATAAGATTCATTAAAAAACAACAAAAAAAAATATGACATCAAAGGATATCAGAAAAATAAGAGCCAATTAACCTTAAGCGTGAACGCCCTTAATAGTTTTGATCAATTCGAGGTTAAACCATTTAAAAGTTTCACTTGTATTTAATAAGAAATTTAAGCATCGAAGAACTGTACAAAAGAAAGCTTACACAACAGATTTCTCTCAGTGAAGAAGCTTAACACAGCTCTAACACAGACACAAAAATGTCTGTGTTGTAGAATAAGCACCAATGTTATTTGCTATGAAATGATTTTTCGTTTATTCTGAACCATGTAAATTTGTTCTGATCACTTGTGGAATATGAGCGAATGGGGCAATGCGCTAATTTTTCTACATTCTCCACCACATTTCGTAGTGTTTCGGGCTGAATAGCGACCATTTCATGTCAAATATTGTCTTTCAAGACTTCCAGGGTCCATGGCTTATTGGAATAAACTTTGGACTTCAAATTACTACACAGGAAGAAGTCTGTAGTGGGATTCTGTAACACATTTCGTTCGATATTCGGTGTCGCAAAGTTCTGTTTGCGATAATTTTCGGAAAGTGGTATTCAGTAAATATTTTTTCCGATTTTGTCGGTGAAAGTATCGGAAGTTTGTCGCAAACGAATCACACAACTTTGCGACGAATATTTTCTTGTAGAAAAGTGAATCGAAAATATCTGAAAGTTTTTTGAAATTAAAATTATTTATAATAAATTAACTTGAAATGAACAAATTTAAATTTCTAGTATTTTTTTAAGCTTAAAATGGTTTGTTCGTGAAATGAATTTAGAACTATCATTTCTTCAAAGAGTTGATTCTCCTTTGATTTGTAGTTGATCAAATTCAAAAATTTGTATCGCATCACGCCAAATATAACATTGCTCATTGACTTATAAGACGACCGTCTACAGCGAAATAGAATCACTGGTCTATTAGCTGAAAATCAAGTAAATATTTTTTTATGATTCATAGACATATTTGAACTTTTCTATTTTTTGTAGGTTTTGCAGCATTGCGCTTTTATGCCACTGGCTGCTACCAACTCTAGCCGATTTGACCATTTTGAATTTAAATATTTATTTATCTATATTAATAATATAAATTTCCTGTTTGTTTGACCAGACTACAAATCTTAATGGCTTTACGGATTTTACTCAAATTCAACACACATATTACTTGAATTCAAACGTTGTTGCATACTTAGTTTTGACCACGCTTCTGCCACCCCTTTACAAGAAACGCAAATCTACCTACTAGAATATTTTTTTTTAGCGAAAATGTTCGTCTAATAAATTTAAAAAAAAAATTCTGTTATTTTGCCACCAAAAACATTCACACCAAAAACATAATTGCACAAACTTTTAGTACAACCTCTTTTTCTGATAACATCGTTTCCTTAAAATAACAAAAAACTATCTTAAATTCGTATGTTTTACTTTCGATGCAAATAATTCCGTTGTTTTTGAATATATTTCATTAAATTTTTTTCGTTGATAAATTCAATTCTTAATAAAAACTATTTGAAAGGTACTGCTAGTTTAGCGTACATATATATTTTTAATATTTTTTTTTAATTTTGCTTAAAAAAAGTTGCCAATTTTTGCTAAAAAAATTGTACGATAGCTATTTTTGTTGTTAAAATAATAAAATCTCAAAATTGCAATTTGACTACCTTTAACATGACATAGCGTTTTTCGCTATAAATATATTTTCTCGGGCCCTCGATATATCTTTATTTTCCACAGATAGAGTGGAGCTTATTGTCATTATTTGGATTTTTAAATTATTACAACAATGACTAAATATCAAAATTTTACATTTTTTTCCCGAGTTCAACCGGGTCTATCAGCGAGTAACTGAATAAAAATGACATTTCTCACCGATAAATAAGTAGTGCTGCCACTTTTTAACCGACTTCAAAAAGGAGGAGGTTCTCAAGTTCGTTAGTTTGTCCGCTTTTTTTTTTTTTTTTTTTTTTTTTTTTTTTAAATGTATGTACATCGATAACTCCTACAGCTCTTGCCCGATTTCCGTAATTTTTTGTCAACAGATAGATACCATGAACGCGGAGGTCCTTTTTTAAAAAAATGGGCGATATTCGACAAAGGGGCGTGTCAATATAAGAAAAACACTGTATTTCAGTTAATGTTGACACTATGGTACTGAAATTTACAGTAAAAATACTGAAATTTAGTACAGGGTAGACACAATTTTTAAAAAAAGTAAAAAGTAAAAAATAATTTTAAATAACTTTTCCCATTCATTTCTTGGTCATATTTTAAAAGCTATTTATATGTATTATAATATTGGAAATCTTATCATTTTCATTTTTTTTATTTTGTTTTATTATCATCAATATATTAATTGCTTTATGAACATAAAAGCTTTGAAGTCGGCGCTTATCTTACTATGTCGAAATCTTTTTATTTTAATTTTTTGAAATATGACCAAGAAATGAATGGGAAAAGTTATTTAAAATTATTTTTTACTTTGTATTGATTTTGAGGTCGGTTTTTTTTTTTTGTTAAAAAGTTTTTATTTCACTTAAATTCGTAAACTTTTTTCGACCGAAATTTGTCGCAAAGTAGAAGTTAGTAGAAGTTAGAAAAAAGTCGCAAATTACGATTTCGATCGGAAGTTGCGAAAAAGTTACAGAATTCCACTACTGGAGGGGTTAAGTCGAGCGATCGAGAGTCCAAATCACCATTTTTCAAAATTTGGCGATCGGGGAACAATGGACACATCGAGGCTATGTGAACTGTAGCGCCGTTCTGTTGGAACCAAAATTTTACCATGTCTCTATCAGTCAGAATTGACACTACAATGTTTGTTATCATGGTCCGATAACGCTTTAATTTACAGTTACGGCCGTTCCAACGTCGTCTTCGGATAAAAACGGTCCAATGATCCTTTCCGCACAAATTCAAACAGTCACGTGTTGGCCGTGGAGAGGTTGCTCATTAATGAATTGCGGATTTTCATGGGTATAGAATCAATAATTTTATTTATTCACAATTTTTTGCCAAAAATTATAGTCGGTTTTAGCCATGTTCACCACAAAATTCGCATAATCCAAGCGACGCACAGTGATGCGATTGATACAAGTTAGACGGAAAATATTATTTTGTGGATTTTTTTTTGTAGTTTCTGGTGTTTGAGGTATAGGAAAATGCAAAAAAACCTATTTCAAAATTTTGGACAAGGGGGCGTGGCAGCTGCCATACAACTGAAACATAATTTGTGCTATATTTCAGAAATTATATAAGCTACGACAGCAAAATTAAATCGGATGAAAACCACGCCTACCCCGCCCATACAAAGTGACTTTATTAAAAAGGTAAAATGTCTTAGAATTCCACAAAAATTAATAGATGGACTTGAAATTTTCCGTATGAGCTTCGATATTTAATATGCACTCTGAGAATGAAATTCAACGAAATCGGGTGAAAACCATGCCTACCTCCCATACAAAGTGACTTTGACCGAACCAAATATACTTTGGTTCGGTCGTGGGGCTATTTTAATTTCTGCGCAGTCGAAGATCATTGCTTACTAGTTATAAATTTAATTTACAATGAATATTAAAAGCACTAGCAGCTTGGGCTATCGGCTTATCAAAATTATAAAAAACAGTTGAAACCTGGTTTTGAAATGAAAATAAATAGCATTTTTATGACCATCAAACAGGGAAACCGGCCATTTGCGCACCTTGGCACTTTTAGAGCTTAAATAAGACATAATAATGGTTAAATAAAAAATATTTTTTTGTATATATAAAATGGCCCTTTTTTTTAATTTTACAAAATATTTTACCAATTTTTGGGTTTCTTTAAAAAAAAAAAAACTTCAGCTAAAATATTTTCTTTTTATTTAATATATATTACAATATTTTTTTAAGTTTAAAAATATTTTGTAATGTGTTGAGAATATTTAAACACCACATATAGTCTAGTCGACCTGAAATTCAATAAATTTCATACAAAACGGTCAGGACCTAGTTTATACATGCATTTTTAGGGCCATCAAACAGGTTAAAAAACAAGGTAACTGGCCATTTGCGCACCTTGGCATCTTTAGAACTTAGAGTAGACATAATAATGGTTAAATAAAAAATACATTTTTGTAAATACAAAATGGCCCTTTTTTATTTTCCAAAATATTTAACCAAATATTCATTTTTTACTCTGTTATTTCGATAAATACCGTTTTATAGCGCAAACATTTTAAAAAATAGCTAATTGAAATATTTTATTTTAAAAGATCTTTCTTTTTCATAAAGTTGTAGTCATTCAGAATGTAAAAATTCGATTTCGGCTTTTTTTCCGTCTAGCATGCCTTTTCGCATCACTCTGTGACGTGTAAGGGAATTTTGTAAGGGAATTACTTTAAATCAGCACAAATTATGCGTCGGAGAGACGTGCGAAAGATGCCCAACTGGCAAGAATGGCGACAACTAGATATTCACGGTGATCTCTCAACACTGATCAGTATAGCCTTAATGTTCCATCAGATTGCCTCGGACGACAACGCCCTAAGATTACCGGTGGTGATAAATTTTCGGTGTAAATGCGGTCTGAAGGCGCTCTCCTCACTCGTTATTTTGCACGATGTGTACGTTGCGTTTCCACAATTGAGAACATTTTTTTTAATTTAAAGCTGCACGATAACAGCGCGTTGTGGTGGCGTGCACTGTTCCCCACAGAGATCAGTCACCAGCATATGAAAACTTTCCATAAGTTACGAAAAGTCTACTCGAAAATTTCCAAAATTGTAGGATGCACTGCATTACAGACAAACGTCAAATAATGGAGTTAAGGAAGTCAATTTAGATAATTTCACACACACCCTCAGTATCAATATGAAGTATTTAACTTGAGTGTTATTAACTTACGTATTATTTTTATTCAATTCTACGTAATAATGTTATGTCATAGTTGAAACTGCTGTGTGTTTTTATTCAACAACATAAGTTTAACAAAAGTCAAGTAAATAATAGTATTGGTGTCAATTCACACATTAAGCAACACATTAAGAATGAATTAAAAATAATGATTCAACTAATGGTGAAGCAGGCTGAAGCTACTTTAGTTATTACCATTAAAATGAACGCAGTGCATTTAAAAACTAGAGTAATGGTGTTTCAATACTTTTGCGCTTCACTGCACTGCACTTCGTCTCTATACGCTACGCTTACAAAACTTAAGAATGCAAATCCTGTGTCTGTAATTCATGAATACGCGCACATTTCTTTAAATCCGTTAAAAATGCTTTTCACCACATAGTTAAGCGTACAGCAACTCATTAACATGCTGAACGCGTAAAAGCCTTGCAATCCACAGCCACATGGACGACATGCACAGACAGACAGAAAGACAGATAGATAGACCGACAGACGTACAGAGCGACCTACTAGCTATAGCTAGATACACAGTCACACGCATACACATACACCTACAGTAGAACCACTTAAATTGCAACCCACAAATTTGTCCATTATTTTTTCAGATGAGCGCATAATGAAATTAATGAACCATTAAGATTGCGACTGCGATAAATTTTGCATTGCACATAAATTATGTTGGCAAGTCTGCAACGGGGAAAATTAACGACTAGGGGGTGTTGGGTGAGTGGCGTCCGCTTTCGCACTGCTAGGCAAAAAATAGGTCCAACAACAAAGCATGTAATTTGTAGATATTTAAAATCATTTAAGAGATGCGCCAGCATCATTAAAGCAGCATATCATAAAGTGAAGCGCCTAAAAGTAGTTCAATTTATTTTCAACAAGCATGCAAATTGCTACGAAAAGCATTTAACGCCACCTAGCACATGAGTGTACATTTTCGCGAGAGAACTACACTCTATAGCTACGTATATAATCCTTTGCTGATGCTCTCTATGTGTGTCTAACTTTCAGCGCAGTAACTTTGGCTGCAACGCTTTAACTTATTGCATACTTTTAAGCGCATGTAAAATGCAAGAATCCCCTCCAACACTGCCACAACTTTGTACCAATGTCAAATTTGTGACGATGAGACGCAATCAAGAAACTTTTGCGAAAGAATCAAAGTTTGCGTTCTCGTAAAGCTCTCGTAAAATGCGTAAAGCTCAAAGAAACAAGAGTTCTGCTCATATTTTTATTGCTTACTTAAGTAGTCTGAGCGAGTGAGTGAGTGGGCGAGTGTGTGCATGCGTGTGCGCAAGGGTTAAGAAACTTGTATGCGTAGCTGAAGAGCTGAAGAACAGAGGCAAAAGTTCGCTTCAGTGTTCAAAGCATGCAGAAAACTATTAAGTATGCTTGTGTGTGTGTATAAAACAGGAAGAATTCAGGAAGTTCCTCAGAAATTAGCTCAGCTTAGCTTAGCAACAATTTAACACTTTGATAAACTGATGTCAGTAAATTTGTCCGTCTTTTTTTATTTTTTTTTTTTTTTTTTTGTTGAGCTCAAACTAAATAAATCCTTTTTTGCATATGTATGTGCAAGCATATAAGTTACACGTAGTTGCAGTCTGCTCAATGTTATTGATGACGTTTCGTTTTTTTTGCTTCTGTTACAATGCTTTAATTCGCCTCTTGATTCTGCTGCCAGGCAGTCAGTCAGTCAGTCTAGCATGTTGGCAATTTTTACAATATTCTCAAAGTCAAGCAGCACGAATGGTGAGACGCCAATAAATTTCAGCAACATATGTCGGTGACAACAAGTAGCTGAGAAGAATTAGCCTCCATGGAAAAGATTGACACACAGATATATTGAGATTTAGCAAAAAGAACAGGCAAAGAAAATGTCGAATGGTAACGAAATAACGACATATTTTCTTTTCCTGCTGTGCCAACTTAAGTCGTTCCAGCAACAAGTGGTAACATGTGCAGTCAATAATATGTGAAATTGTACATTAAGTGAAGTCATTGAGATGGATTTCTAAGGGTTAAAAAAAAACAAAAATAGCAAAGAATTTCGAAGGCAAATCAGTCCTGCCTCTCTAGACATATATATAAATAACTGTTTTTGAAGTAGAGAAATCAATTCACTTAAAATATTTATATTTATATAAAAAATGTTTTCTTCTTCCTTAGAAGGATATTAAAAGTAAACGTACGACAAAACTCAACTAAGCAATTAATAGTTACACAGTAGTGCCACATAAACTGATATCTTGAACCTTTGAAAGTCACTCCTCGTTAGTTAGGAGTTCTCTAAGAACATACTAGAATTTGACAAAATTACTTACATATGTTGGTGGCATTGTCCGCGAAAATATTGTATAAAACAAAACTTTTATTTTAGGAATAATCAATTTATAAATTTATTTCAAATCACACAAGAACATACATATACATAAATAATACAAACTCATTAAAAAGTTTGTACTTAACTTTTGACACCATAAACTGCTTAACACCAAAAATGGCTTCTCCCAAAGGACCTAAAGCTGATGCATTCAAAAGCTTTAGCTGTCAAAAACTATGTTTTTCTCTTTGTTTTAGAACACATATTAGGCAGAGTTGAAAAAAAAGGATATAAAAATACAACTAAAACTGGAATAGATTGGAATAGAACACTCAGGAAATAAGAACAGCATGTGTTCAAAAGTGCAAGCGAGATAGGATGTATTTTTGCAAAAAGGAAGCATGTTCCCTTGATTATTTTTGGTGCAAAAGTTTTAATACTGTTGTTTGATTGTGTGTGTGTGTGTGTTTGTGTGTGGTGTTGAGTGTGTGAGTATGCTTCATAGTCATAGGCGTACGTTTTGGTTAGGAATATAATAATAAGCGAGAATCACTTTGTTAACATACTTTGTTGTTGAAGTAAAATTTATCTACACTGAGGGAAGTAACGCATATTAGCATTATCCACGACTGAGTATAAATTTATTTAAATATTTACGTGGATAAATGAAATGTTTTCCTTACAACCGGTTTTTTTCCCGTATTTAAATTTTATTTATAACACACACGTGCACACATATTCCATACAAGCAAGCAGCAACAGCATCGCACGCAGGTTTCTTATAGTTCTCATTCAGTTAATGTTGCAAGGGTATTATAGCCTGGAAGTTTGGCAAATATGATTTGTGATGAAATGATGAAATCATGTAGGGTGGAGTGACAACTCGGTTTTTTCTCGGTTTCAACCGGTTGTCATTTACCTTCTTAATTTACTTCGTATTCTCTATTTTTCTTTTTATAGTTTATACTATTTTTGACATTTGATGCCATAATATTGCACCAACTGTCAAAAACAGTATAAATTAGAGAACGAAAAAAGAAAATAAAATATACCACCAAATGGCATATGATGGACGCAGCTCGTGAGAAATATTCAAATAAATTAGTTACAAAATTAAAATTAAAAAAAAACCTTCTTCACGCCTTCTTTTGTTTAATGCCAACAAAATGTTGGAACCTAGATTGATACGTGATAAAGAAGTAAACAAAAAAGCGCAACAACAAAATCTTTGCAGAATCAATGCAGTCAATTTTTTGAAATTTTGCGACCAGCAAAAGAGTAGAAAAACATTGCTTTGATAAAGTATAGCGCTTCTATAATTCCGCTTTGGTTTTATTGCTATTGCGCTTATTAGCTTGTCAAAGTAAGTGGACTGCTAGAACCACTGAGACTACTGATGAGTCGGAGTAGCGTCCGACGAAACCATGGTCTAGTCAACTTGGTTTGTTCTGCAAAGAACTTTGTTGTTGTAGCAACCTGTTTCTTCATGAATTATTTGTCATAAAGCTCTTAATATAATTCTTAAAAAATATGTTTTTTTAGAATTATAAACATTAAGTAAAATTTACAACTTCGATCGTTTTACCTAAAATCAAGTTGAAAAAGTTATTAAACCGCTCAAGTTCTCAAGTTAGAAGATGGGAGTAAGACGGCCTTAAATTTACCAAAAATATAAAATTTTTAACAAATACTCAATATTAAATCCTCATTGTAATGTGAACTCCTCTATTACTTTTTATTTTAATCTTGACTATATCTTATAATATTTTGTAAAAATTTTTTAAATCAATTGCTAAATGTCCATGTCTATCTTAAAAACTCCAAAATTACTCCGCCTATGCACTTCGAAATAAGCCCAGTACGAAAAAAATTAAATTCTTAGTTTAGGTTTTCACGTTTGATTGTCAACAATTTGTCCATCATTTCCAATGTCTTAACTCTACAATCCCAAGTTAGAATACATCCAAGTAATTGAGAACCCATCCGTGGCGTAGTTGGTTAAAGTGCGTGGCCTCTATGTCAACGAACCTGGAGACCCGGGTTCGAACCCCAGCAGCGACAGAAAATTATTTGAATTAAAATTAAATTAATTAGGCCGCCACCTCTCTGCAGACAATGGCAAACCTCAGAGAGTAATCAAAATGCCATGTAAAGTTTCTTGAGAACAAGAACATTCTGTTCATTTCTGTTCATCGCCGTTCGGAGTTGGCGTTAAACCTGTAGGTCCGGTTCTCGGTCAATTGTGTATGTATAAACTTCACAACACGCACAACACAATTGATCATAAGAAGCTTGGTCAAAGTCCTTTCAAGGGTTGAAAACGTTTACGTTTAAAAAACGTAAATGGGCGTATATTAATTTTGTCACTCCGTTTGTAACGCCCATAAGAAGGCGTGGTAGGTATAGAAAAGTATATATATTATTGATCAGCATCACCACCCGAGTCGATTTAGCCATGTCCGTCTGTCTGTCCGTCTGTCCGTCTGACATCATGATCAGTGGCGTTCCTAGGCTTGGTGACACCCGGGGCGGATACTCATGGTGTCACCCATATAAAAAAATTTCTAAATGCAAAAAGAAACCAATTCGATGAGGTTAAGTGTTTTTATTGAACAAACAATAAGAATTTGTAAAGAACAACAAAAATATTACATTTTCAGGTGTCTACATATTTAGATATGTAGGCATAAGGTAAAAAAGAAAACTTATAAACTTCGCAGTCTTAAGAACTGACGGAACAAAAACATTACATTTTCAGGTACATTTTTGTATATGTAGGTATAAGGTTAAACAAAGAAATCTTATTAATGGCGTTGTCTTAAAAACTACCTTTTCTTACTTTAAGAGCTCCAAAATTTGAAATAACCTTATCGAAATCAATATTGGGTCATTTGCAAAAAAAAACGTACACAAAGAGGTTTTCATGTTTTGTTTTTAATGATTTTTAAATTTTCCCGTTGAAATTAAGTGAAAGTTACTGGAGAATTCGAAGTTGTTTTAGGCCCTGCAAAAAATCATTTTTTCTATGGTTTTTATACGAATTTCTTATTGAACGTCACACAGCAGATATACGAGAAAAATCACTAAAAATGTTGTAAATTAAAGCTTACTGTGATGTTTATTGGCGTCCGTGGCGTAGTTGGTTAAAGTGCGTGGCCGCTATGTCAAAGAACTTTGGAGACTCAGGTTCGAACCACAGCAGCGACAGAAAATTATTTGAATTAAAATAATTTTTCTGTACGGACGCCACCTCTCTGCAGACAATGGCAAACCTCAGAGAGTAATCAAAATGCCATGTAAAGCTTCTTGAGAATAAGAACATTTCGTTCATCGCCGTTCGGAGTCGGCGTTAAGCCTGTAGGTCCATTTCTCGGTCAATTGTGTACAAACTTAATAACACGCACAACACAATTGATCATAAGAAGCTAGGTCAAAGTCCTTTCAAGGGCTGAAATGGCCAGTTATTTATTTTTTATTTTTTTTTTGTGATGTTTATTAAGTTATTTAATCAGTTAAATTAGATTTTACAAAAATCGCCATTTCAGTTACAGAAATAATAATTTTTTACCAAAAATCCCTACATATTTTACAATTTTAACGGGAAAAAATTAAAATTTTTCTCCAAAAAGACATCAACATAGAAGTTATTTTCAAAGTAGTAGACTTGCAGCAATAAAAAATAAAAAACTGTTAAATAATAAGCCATTTCAGAAAAGACATCAGAGTGACGTTCAATACATTTTGTGACGTTCAATTCATTTTGTTGCGCTTAACCAAATAATTTAAATCAAATTGGGAGCTTAACAAAAAACAGGTTTATTCTTTTACAAAAAAGAAGTAAATATAAAGTATATAATTCAGCTATGCATAAAATGTTCATCCAATTTTTGTTTTCTTTATTTTTTTACAAAAAATTAAAAAATTCAATAGCTAGTTGAATTTGTATTGAAAATTTATTAAGACTTCACGATTTACAATATAACTTCTAAACCAGTTAAAACCACATCTTCATTTTATATCATTGGAAAGGTATAACCTAACGAAAAAAACGTAAAAAAATTAAGACTATAAACAAAAAAAAAAAATTATAGCTCGTGTTGCTGGTATGGTATTGAACTTAAACAAATTAAGAATGAGTCAACTTATGGCAATATTTTCAAAAATTTTGTACTTTTCCTCAAAATAGATGAAATAACTTTTCCAATGATACTATATTACCGGTTATAGCGGTCTTTAGTTGATTGAGCTATGTTGTCTCAAAATAGACCCTATTTTGGCCGCGAACAATTATTCTAAAAATGTATAACTTCAAATTTGGTTTTCAAATCAATAAACCAATGCAAAAAAAATATTTGAGAGAAATCGGAGATGGTCAGTGCATCTGATCACTTCAATGTGAAATGGGCGATATCAGTAAGTAAACACAAAAAGCAAAAATGAGGTCGAAGTCATACATAGGTACCATTATTTTTGCTTTCGTTTATATTCTTCATTTCGTTCCTTATCTAGCTTTATTTTTTCCGGCGTTAACTGTGCTATTTTACTCTCAGAGCAGGATTTTGTATGCAATTGACCATATTACTTGCAAGCTCGTTTTCCCATGGAAGACCTTAAATAAGTCTTAATTAATTTTAGCTTTGGAAAACTCCTTTCGCATGAAGCTACTGATACACAAATTGTTGAAATAATTTCAATGCGACAAAATGGGACACAAATTTTTTAACGTAATGTATTTGTACCTTTTTCTTTCTGTTTGAGAAATAAAAAAAAAAAAACGGAATGGTGTCACCCCTAAAATGGTGGTACCCGGGGCGGACCGCCCCCCCCCCCGCCCCCCCCTAGGAACGCCACTGATCATGATTACAGCCGTAATTTTAAAGCTATCTTTAAAGCTTTTATCTAAAAAATAAAGGTCAAGTTCGAAAATGAGCCAAATCGGATCGGATTTATCAAAAAGGTAAAATATCTTAAAATTCCACAAAAAATAATATATGGACTTGAAATTTTGCATATTAACTTTGATATATAACATGCACTTTGTGTATAAAATTCAACCAAATCGAGTGAAAAACACACCCACCTCCCATACAAAGTGATTTTATAAAAAACTTAAAGCGAATATTTTCTGTTAAAACTATGTATGTATAACGAACATTTTTTTACAAATAAACATTTTATTGACGGCTTAAGACTTTGAATATACTTCGGTTCGGACGTGGTGTTATTTTAACTTCGGCCCAGTCGAAGATAATTTTTTACTAGTTTTATTTTTAATTGAGAACCAATAAATAATGTCAACAAGATAACTAGTTGGAATAGGAATTCAGCATTATAAAAATGGCTATCAGCACAAACATTTTTTTTTTTTTCAAAATACATCGGTAAAGAACTAGCTATATATATCAGGAACTAGCGGTGGCTTCTTTCATAATACTCATAGTGTTGATACTGTTGTTAAATTGGACTGCATTTGTTCCAACCTGGGTTGCTCCCAAGTGCGTTGTATTTATGCATGTTTAAGCAAGCGAGTGCATAGTTTGTACATGCATGTGTATTTTTGCATGTATGCGGGCAAGAGATGTTTGTGGGAAAGAGTTGTATTGTATTGTTGCACTTTTCTCTTGTCTCATTATGCTAAATACTTTTGCATTGTTTTGCAATAGTCGTTGTTGTTGTAGTTGTTTTTATTTTTTTTTTTTTTTTTTGTTATGCTGCATATCCTTGTTATTGAAGCTGTAGTCGCTGCCGCTGCTGCTGCTGTTGCTGTTGTTGCTGATGTTTTTGGTGTTGCCGCCAATGCACTTGTTTTGCGGAAACAACTTAACACTTGGTTTGGAAGCACAAAAACTTTCACTTCAGCTGTGTTGCAGATGTTTTTGTTGTATTTGTTGTTTTGTTATTGTTGTGTTTTCCCTTAGTATGTCAGAAAAGTTTTTGTTCCTGAATTAATAGTTGAAGATTGTTAAAATAAAAAGAGGTAGGAAATACAAATGTTATGCAATGCTATGCATTTTGAAGCAGATATCAACAACAAACATATAACAGATAACTCTGCTCTAATAAATAACATGTGAAGTGACATACTATGTATGTCAGTCCAAAATGTATGATTTCTGAACCAAATAATAAAGAGTTAAAGCCATCAATTCATCGAAATAAGCCAAATATTTTGTATAGAAATCGTGTTCCCAGCTTATTCCTTTGCAGGGCAAGAAAATTATACCATTTTATAGCGCCTTTCCACCAAAACAACATCAACGTTTTATGACACGCTCATAAAATACTCAAATTGCCCTGACAAAACAGCAGAATTTTGACAAACATTTTTGGTTTATTTTCTTTCACTCGGCAGGCCTCTTGCTGCCAATGTTCGGTGTATGCGGTGCAGTTGGCGGTAAGCCCAATAACAACAACCTAAATAGCCAGCTGTTGATATTTTATGTTTTTCCCAGGCCTTCTCACAGCCAAGAAGTTGATACTTTACAGTCAAGAAGTTGAGTCTGTAACTGCAACAGCGGCAATTAAAACAAAATATTAGGCCATAAAAATAAGTACAACGCTAATAAACGCTATTACAACAAATGCAGCAACAACAACAACAACCGCACTCATGCCACCAACTTCAACCGCATAGAATTTATTTGCTTCCTGCGCTGAAAGCCAAACGAAACAAGCAAACATTTATAATGTTGTTCTCCGTTATTTGCGTTTAAAACGCCAATGGATGCTAATTAATCCGTTTAGAGCAAACTCTGGTGTTGCGGTTGTTGAAATTGTTGCTGCTCCTGCTGCTGCTGCTGCTGCTGCTGGTGTGTGCCAAACGGTTGCCAGCGCATTTTAGTCAATACGATCTGCTTGACAATAACACATAAAGTTAGCCGGCGATGTCATTTAAGTTAATGTTTTATAGATATCAATAATTTATAATTTCTGCCGCTTGGAGCGTTCACAGGCTTGTAGCCTGCAGTGTTGTGCCTTTCTTGCGACAACGAACATTAACTGGTTGGCAGCAAAGAACTAATTGCTATGCCTTGCTTTTAATGTCAGATGCTTTATTTTCACCAGCTAATTGGATTCGATGCACATAAATTTTGAAAATATTGACTTTTTGCATATAAAAGTGGTACTTGTTCAAATTTATTAAATGGCAAACGCTCTACAAAGCGGCAACTATTATTTACGACATCAACGGTTTGAAGGGTACAGTTTCGAGTAAGTGTGCGGTTTATTTTTCATTTAAAAGGTAGCCTGGCAAATTTTGCCAACTTTCGCCTTTTCGAATTCCAGAACTTGGCTACTCGATATGTTTTCGACGCAGCCTAAATTCATCAAACGCAACATATGGATCGGCATCTCAAATGCTCACTCCACTGATGGATACGTTTTATTTTGAGTTTGCGAAAGTTGTGTTTTTAGAAATTCAAGAAAAAAAAATTTTGAATATCCTCTGAGAAAAGGCCCATAAGAAAATGGCGGCCTCGGTAGTCGAGTAGATAGCGTGCTCGAGTGCTACCCCAGAGGTCTTTAGCTCGAATCGCGTTCATACCATGGTCCTACTTAAACTTCCTGCATTTCCTATCCTCATTGCTAATCTGCTGAAATTAAAAATTAATCAACATTTACGGTTGTAAATATTGATTATAATAAGTTTTAGTTGCTGATAGAGAAGTTTCTGGATGAGACTACCTCATCAATTAAATTGACTGAGGCAAAGGCATAACACTTACCTTAAATTGAAAATCACATATTTATTTGGCTTTCCAATATGCTACACTCAGAAAAAAATCCGCATTTGAAATCAACATTTTAGCATTTTGACATAAAAACTTTTGATTTAACCATAAAAATTTTGAAATTAAAAGAAAAACTTTTGTTTCAAGACATAAAAATTATGGAATAACAAATAAAAATGTTTTCTCAAAAACTGTAAAATGTGGATTCAAAATGTTAAAAATTGTTAAAATAAAACCTTTGAAAACAAACATTTAATGTCTTAAATGAAAAAAAAAAAAAAATACATTGAATTGAATGTAGCTCCGTTATGTTTCACAGATTTTTAATTTTATCGATAAATTCTTCAATGCATATAAAGATGAAATAAATACGTCAATCAAAAGTTAAAAATTTTAAAATTATAAACAAGCATTGGTTTTGTTGCATCTTTTTCTCTTCGATTCGTTCGTTCGTGTGTTTTGTAGAAAAACAGTAGAGCAAAAGTAAAGTGGAAAATAAAAAAAAAATAAATGATGGAGTCACTGCAAGATCTGCTGCTGGAATGCAACTTGCAAGAAATCTACGAATTATTGTGATGTAAGTATGGCGCTTGCTTAAACCTGAACAATTTTGTTTTTACATTTATACCATTTTATTTCAAAAAGCTAAACGAGATTAAATCAACATTTTAAAATTTAAAAAAAACATTTCTTAGTATTTGATTATACAATAACCCATTTTGTTTCAACATTTGATTTAAAGTGGGAAATTTTTTAAAACAATAGCTTCAGCCATTGCAATACAAAAGAATAAACTTTTGAGCATTAAACAAAATTAAAAATTGGAAGATATACCAATGAAAAATATTGATTTTACCAATTTTTTTTTTTTTTTTTGAGTGTAAAAACGTCCTACACATATCTTACCTTATTTCCCCTTCCTTTCCACTAATCTAATGCGGAGCATTGTGCAGAAACAAATCGCGTTTTTTTCACTACTACAACACACCGACGTGACTTTTGACCAAATTTTGTACTATTTGACGAAAAACAACATTCATACCGTCCCGCAAGCACCATTTTCACGCGACATAGCTTCACTCATATTCACTCCAAGTCCTTGTGACTATCCTTTTCCCACGACTCAAGTTAACACGGAAAGCATTTTGAGACTATTGAGGTGATAAAGTAGAATTCGCAGAAGGAGCTGAAGTCGATTTCAAAAGCAACCTTTGGAAACTGTTTTCAAGACTGGAGGAATCGTTGTAATATGTCTATTGCTTGCAAAGGAGATTACTTTGACGCAAATAAATACCGATGAATAATTAAAGAATTCCGGGTACTTTTGATCAGAAGGTAGGACTTGCAAACGACTCTAAAAAATAGCTCCCAAATAAAATAACTCCCAATGAAATAACACCCAATTAAATAAAACCCCAAATTACTGAACTGAAATAATGCCCAAATGCATTGAAATAAAACCCAAATGGAAGATGAAATAATCCCCATAATTTGGGGTTTATTTCATTATGAAATAACACCCAACGAAAAAATTAAATTAGACCCAATGAAATATCCCCCAAAAATATGAAATAAGCCAAAAATAAAAAAAAGATTTACGCTTTAAATATGCGCCTTTAACAGAATGAGTAATTTTTTAAAAGGCGCATTTACACAGAAACTTTAAATAACCCCCCAATTTATGGAATGAAATAATTCCCGAGCTGAATGAAATAAGCCCCAAAAAAAAAAATCAAAATGAAATAATATCCAAATATAATTTGATTGGGGCTTATTTCATTAGGCTCTATTTCATAATGAAATAAGAACCAAGAAAAAAGTGAAATATCACCCAAAATTTGTAAAATAGTCCCCAAGTTATTGGGTCACAACAGAAATGTTTGGAAAATTTCTTACTTTTTTTTGCTTATATCATTTGGGGGTTATTTAGTAGATCCCTTGTAAACACCTTAGAGTCACTATCTAGAATTATCACTCATCCCAGCATAAATTTCTTAAAATTAAAATACAATAATTCAAAGCAAAAAAAAACAATTGGACCTAATGCACAGGTAAGACTTTTGATGGTGTATTTAGGGATCTTATTGAGTTAATACCATGGATGGTTTTTGTTATCATATTGATATCTTTCCTGAGTACCCTAGTGATGACTCCAACGAATTGGAATGAAAATTCATCCAGAAGACGGCAGAAGTATATAGGTAGAAAACTATTTTTTCACTACACTCTAAGAAAAAGGACCTAGGAAAAAGAATCTGAGGAAAATTTAAAAATAAAATAATGAATATCTAAGAAGTTTAACCTAACTCAATAAAACTTAAACAAAATTCGTGAAAATCAGGTAAAAATAATATCTTTGAAAAATCCTTGGGATTGTACCGTGAAATGCAGGTATATTGAAAAAAATAAATTTTTTGACTTTTCTCTTCACTTTCGCTGTCATTTCATCGCAGTGTTGCATTAGTCTTGCACACGGCATTGCATGCCATGCGACAATAAAGCAATTAAAAAACTTTTCTGAAAATCCTGAGCCTAACTAACCAATTTTTTTCTCGTCTAAATTAGTGTTCACTCATTTCCACCGCTACATTACGTCATGTATTAGGTTCAATTTTCAAATTGAGTTTGAAGCAAGCAAGGCATCAACAATGTTGGAAATATTTAAAGAACAGTAATTGCTGATTGAGATCGTTCATTATAATTAGCAACAACAAAAACTAGCAGCTCATGCTGACAACAGGCTGGTCTATATAACTTGATAAATTATTGGCAAACCAAACAAATCAGAATGTTACAAGACGGACGGAAAAAATATTCGTTAATTTCAGGAATAACCACAACAACAACAACAACAACAAAGTCCAAACACAATAATTAATTAACAACAAACAAAGCTTATGCAACAATAATGACTAGTGCTTACACGGTGCTGCAAAGGATTTCAGAGAATTGGTGACAACAAAACAGAAAATTGATGACAACATCACGACAACAGGAAATAAAAGTAAAACATGTTACAACAAGAAAACTGGAAATAGTTACACTTAAAATGTAGGTCAACAAAAAAATAAAAATAAAAATATAGCAGAAGGAGCTTCTTCAACTAAATTTCAAAATTTATTTAAAAGAAAAATTTTCTTCTATTTTTGAAATCTAGAAAAAAAAACAGAAACAAAAAGAAATTCTTTGACAACTCGTTGCTCATTCCCAATTTTTTGAATTTTTTTCTTTAAAATTCCTCACAACTCCTCCGCTTAACCTTCATTTATGGCCATAAATCAGCTTATGCGACACTTAATGCCTAATAAAATACAAAACCTTGACGACGTTGGCTAAAATAAAAAGTCAACCCACAATATAATGGCTACAATCATGTAAAAAACAGAATCTTTTGTCTTCAAAAATGATTTAGAGCGTTTAGCAGCAAGCACAGTTCCAAAAATAAAAACACCAGCCAGCAACAACAACCTTTTAACAATGATTAACAATGAACGACCGTTAAATGGCTCTTCCTGCATCATATTGGCTTCAATTAAGTTTTTAAGCCAACCGGATATGGCTTTTGTTTGGGTTGGAGCATTAAAGCGTTGGCCACGAAAATTTGTTTGTATGCACTAAGTAAATTTGCTCCAAGTAGCTATATACTAAGTATGTGAGACACAGTTCAAGGTTGCCAAGTTGCTGCGAAAACAAGCAACTCTGCTGTAGACACATAATTTATCGAAAGAAAGAGACACAGTAGCGGAGAAACGCTGAGCTAACAAAAAAATCAGGTATAACCCAAGACAAGACAAGACAAAAAATTAACGCCACAAAATTTCTCTACAAACACTGTCATAATACTCTCCTTACAAAAATCAACACAAAAAAAAAACAAAAACGTAACAAAAATTAAAATAATTAAAGGAATGAATTTTATAAGCATTAAAATTTATGAACATCCTTTCAATTGTTTGGCCCACTAACAACGAGCTCCCTTTACAGCCATTAATACTCAATTCAGTTGAGCTTCGCTAGCGTGCCCCGGCACCAAAGTCCTGGCTTCAATTCTGTACTGCGCAGAGCGAAATCCTTGGATAAATTTCAAAATATGTCATGTGTGCGGAGGTAGGCTCTGGTCTAGCGGTGGCTTAGAGCTGTATTAGCTTGAGTTATGTTTATTGTTTTTATTTTTCTTGTGACATGAAATTTATTTTTGAAAAGGTCCTTTTTAGCAATTTATTATCCGCATTTGATAAGTTCGTTACACTGTGCGACCGTTATTTATTGTCGTTTGTATGTAATTAATTGCGGTGCAGGGGTTCGAATTATTAATTTAAATGGTGAATTATTTTCAAGGCTTTTTAAGGTAGCTTGGCATAAATTATTTTGCAGCTTCTTGCCAAAGCTAACAAGTTGGGCAAATTAACGCTAATTCTAAAGCTGCGACTTAGAAAACCAGGATTTATTTGCTTAAAATAAATATGAAAATAAAATTAAATGACCCTCGTGTGTTGACCATCTATTTTACATTTTTATGGGAGTTGCTTAAGATTTGAATTTGTAAATGGTATAAATTATTGTCTTTCTAATTGAGTTTGGAAGTTGAGAATAATTTCCCGAAACATTTTGATAAAAAAAAAATGTTATTTAGAACAACTTCAAAGTGATATGAGAGCATAAGAACGTACTTCAAATATTAAATGAATATTGTTTTTACTTATTGTTAATGTAAGGAATACCTTTAAACTTTCGTATTCATAAAATCTAAGTAAATAAATCATGAAATTTTTGTTTGGAGAGGCGTCGGAGGGGATAGAGCCGAAAGGGATAAATGTTCACCTTGCAAGATAATGGGGTAAATGTCACTTAAATGAAACATCGTTGCAAAAGCATAAGGAAGGCAAGCACTAAGAAAGGGATTCAAACCAGGATAAGGCAAGGATTTTGAACATGGACAAGAAGTAGGACAACGAAGAGGACAAGTCTTGGAACAAATATAAGAATAAGGATGAGGTTAAGCTTAGGAACAAGTTAAGGGCTAGTGGTAAGAATAAGGACATGGATAAAGAGAAGCTGTCACGTCATAGCCTGTCCATAATATAGTTAAACCCATTTTTCTTGTAATCTTCGCAATCTTGTAAATATTCTAAAATTTTATTTCTACATAAAATTGTAATTTTATAAAAGTCAGTTCCAGTCAATAATGTTGGAATTAAGAAAATTTCGTTGAGTTGTTATTGTTAGCAAATAAAATAAAATTTACTGAAATTCATACCTAATGTTGCAATCAAACTGAGTAGAGCAATCAGTGTACTCGTAATAATAAATAAAGGTTGTATTAAAAAACTTAAATAATTTAGTGATATTAAGTTATTATTATTATTAATTATCAACAATAATAATAACAATAATAATAACAATAATAATAATAATAATAATAATAATAATAATAATAATAATAATAATAATAATAATAATATTAATAATAATTATAATAATAATTATAATCATAGTTATGATAATAATAATAGTTATGATAGCAATAATAGTAATAATAACAATAATAATAATAATAATAATACAATAAGAATAGCAACAGCTGTAATAATTACAACAAAAATAGGTAATCATTTTAATAATGAAACTTCGAGTTAACTTCCCAGTAAAAATTAAATTGGAGTTTTAAAGAAAACATAGATCCATGGGCTATATCGAATGAGAACTCACTTGACCCTTTTAAAATTATTAATTAAATAGCTTTTTCAAATAATTGCTAGAAATAGAAATGCTTGCTAGAAGTATTAATACTCTATCATTATTGGATTCTTTATTTAGAAGTTTTTATTATAATTTTTTTTTATAATTCAAATGCTTAAATATTCAAAGTACGTATCAAAATGCGTTTTTAATGGCTCCATAGAAAAGTTGTCGGAGATAATAATAATCTTAAAACTAGTTTGAAATTTTACTGTAAGTGACATAATTTCAAAAGGAAGTTACACTGGTATTCTTCCAACCAAAGAACATATAAAACTAACCACTGTTATTTTCGGAATGAAATAAATATTTACTACGATATCTTTTAGCAGCCGTGGTCGACTGTGTTAAACAGTGTTCCGATCCCAGGTTCGAACTCCAGCTGAAACAACAGAACTTTTTTTTTTAATTGAAATTAATTTTTCTAATCGGTCGTCTCTACAAACAATGGGAAACTTCGGAATAATGCCATGTAAAGCTGCTTAAGAACATACACATTCACCGTTCAGAGTCGGCATAAAACTAGTAGGTCCAATTCTCTATCATTTGTGCTCAAACATTTAATAACACGCACAACACAATTTCATCAAAAGAAGTTCGGTCAAAGTCCTTTCAAGGACTTAAATTGCACGCAAAGAAATTTTTCGTTTACCGCAACTGAAAAATTCACCAACTAGTTATACTTCGTTTGCGAGTTATATTTGCCGTAAACGAATATTCAGTTGTCATCAACTTAAAAATATATCTTATATACAGTGAAAGTTCCCATAACCCTTTCAGACCGTGATGCATCGTTTGTACGGGTGGGTTCTATCTTTAATATTTCCACTTTTATTTAACGAATGTTATAAAGAACGAAATGAATCGATTGTGCTTGTTATTGTTTACTTTTGTTTCTCACACTGTTCCGCGATTCGCTTTACCGTTACTTGAACACGCGTGGAATTCTTGATAAACTTTTAAGTTTTGTCAAAATGAGTCGCAGAGGTAATTTGTATCTTCAATTACAAAAATATAAAGTGTAAAACTTAAGTGTAAAACTAGTGCAGTTAACGCAGTTGAACTAAAAAAATAATAAATTTTGATGTTTCAAATAAATTTGAATCATTTTTGCTAAAAAAATGGGTTTCAGATAAAGTTGCATCAATTTTGCGTGTCCTGAAAATCCTTGAAGGATATGTTACTTGCGTAACCTTAACATTGAGAATATTTTCATTCCATATAACGACCATACATTCCAAAAATCATACAAAAATTTTTAGTAGATGAGCGTCGGGTCTGAAAGGGATAAACGGACGCTCTAATAAGCGGACATCTCCTATAAGCGGACACATTCTTGGGAACGAACAATTTTTTGGTTTTTTTCCATAGAAAATGCTCTCCCTTACACGGACTTTCCGATAAACGGACGCGGAGAGACAAACATGTACGTATATTTATGAAAAAAGAATCTCCCATAAGCGGACGCGAAGCTCTAATAACCCGACAATTTTGTCTTTTTTTTTATCGCAAACATTACTGCTTTTATATATTTTTTATTTGTTTGGTGCTTTCGACAGTTCGGGGTTTGCTTTCCAATTTGAAAGAAATAAATCGATGTGAAAATATTTCTTTAAACCATTACGTTGCAATAGATGAAAATTTGCATATGGAACAGGCCAACATTTCAATCGATGGTATCTTGTTAGATAACGCGGTTGATGTTCAAAATGATGCAAATGTAACGACGAAAATTAAGTTGAAGCTGCGTAGAAAACACAAAACAAAATAAGAACTTAAAAATAAACTTTATTAAGGATTAACGATTTAAAATAATTGGCCATGACTGATTACGAAGCAACACAGAAAGCGGTTAGAAGCTCACTAACAAAACTGTTTGCTTAAAAGAAAGAATGGAAAATTTCAAGCAAACAAAAATTTTAAACTTTTTTCAACCAATCACAAACATATGCAATTGATTTCAATGGTTATTGAATTGTTTTTTATAATAATTTTTTAAAAATTACATTTATATTTAATATGAATTAATTTTGTAATCGTTTCGTTGTTTGTCTTTTAAAATAAATATTATTTTAAATTAGAATATCCCAATGCCCATTTTTTTTTAATTTGAAATTAAATATTTTTTTTTATGACATTCCCATAAGCGGACTTCTCTCATATGCGGACAAAAGTAGGTGACCGTCAGTGTCCGCTTATGGGAGCTTTCACTGTGTATATATATATATATATATATATACCCCAAGCTATTTCGGTAATTTTTAATTATAATATTAATTATCTTTCTCCCTAAGTCCGTCCGTCTTCTTATGGATTGCAGTCATCGCACCTCTGTGGCTATATCCGTCCTTAATTCGCGGAATAAATCAATTACCAATTTGCTTATAGAGTAACAATTTGTCCAAAAAGTAACACTGAACTATAAGCGTTGTGTTTATGCAACGAAGGGAAAACCAAACAAAGTTTTCAGTTAGGAAAAACAAATTTTTTAATTTAAAAATTACTCGCGTTAATGACAAACGAAATGAATTTCCTGCAACTAAATGACGCGTTTCTCGCAACTGACTTTTATTATGACAACTGTTGACACGTTTGCAAATAACGATTTCAAGAACGACAAACGAAGTTCGTTTGCAACAAACTGGCGATAAACGTTCTTGATTTTTTTTTTTTTTTGTGTGCACAAACTTTTTTTTTTTCTTATATTTTTTCATAGTTATCATCAACAAAGCATTGAAATCATCAACAATTCGCGTCAATTGAGTGTAAGCCGTCTTTGAAATTCTCTTCACCAATATAATGGTTGTTCCTTTTTTATTATAAAATAAAGTTTTAATATTTTTCGTGCTCCTTCCATAAGAAATTCTTTTCTGTAAATTATAATTTACTAGAATCCTGTTTAAGTTTCTTGATTAAAATTTATTCCATTATTGTTTTTAATGAAACTTTTACTAATGTCAGAGATGTTTCTTAAGATTTATTTAAACATTTCTTTTTATTACAGCGTTTCTTTTTATGAACTCTCAACATCTTCCGTAAATTAACTTGAAATTTTTTTAATAGCTTAGCTGCAAACCAAGCTGTTTTACGCAGATGCATAAAAAAGTTTGGTGAACATAAAACGGAAAGTAACGAATGCGTCTTAAAATTTTCAACGAGGTTGGATTTCTTTGCGCCTTTGAAAGATTTTAGTGGACTTGCAGGCCATTTTAAACAAGCCAATTCTTTTATAATGCGTTGTGTGCCTGACACTCCTACTTTAAATACTCACACGCAAAGAAATTTTTCGTTTACCACAACTGAAAAATTCACCAACTATACTTCGTTTGCGAGCTGTATTTGCCGCAAACGAATATTCAGTTGTCACAACTTAAAAATATATCTTATATTTATATACCGCAAGCTATTTCGGTCATTATTATTTAGTATATTAATAATATTTCTCTTTATGTCCGTCCGTTTTCTTATGGATTGCACCTCCGTTGCTATCTCCGTCCGCGTATTAAGCAAACTACCAACTTACTTATATAGTAACAATTTGTCCAAAAAGTAACTCTAAACTATAAGCGTTATGTTTATACAACGAAGGGAAAAATAAACAAAATTTTCAGTGGGGAAAAACGAAGTTTTCAATTGCTGCAATTTAAAAATCACTCGCGTTTATGACAAACGAAATTAATTTCCTGCAACGATATGACGCGTTTCTCGCAACTGAACTGTTATTATGACAACTGTTGAAACGTTTGCAAATAACGATTTCAAGCACGACAAACGAAGTTCGTTTGCGGCAAACTGGCGATAAACGTTTTTTTTTCTTTGCGTGCATCAATCAGTAATTTTAAAAATTTAACTTCTCAAGTCCTGCAAATATGCTTCAGATTTAAAAGCATCATCATCAAAGAGAAGTTATACAGTGCAATAGACGTAAAACAAAACAACATCCGTCATGTTAAAAAAAAAACATAAATTCATTTTTATGTATAAGAGCTTTTCTATACCGCGTGCGTTATATCCTTTAAGAAGCGCGGCAGTAAAATGCATCAATTGTGCCGAAAGTTGAGGTATGAAGGGGCAAAATATTACTTATACTTCCCACCAGCCACTGAAATCGTATTCTAGCAAGAGTTGAAGTGAACTTGCTGCAAAACTGCACTTAATACTTTATAGTGGAGAAGAATTCGAAAAAAAGGACATTAAAGACCAATGAGAGTACATTAAGAAATGGTGAAATTGTTCGCACCAATGTGTACTGTACTTATTTAGTCAGAACCGGCTCGAGAATTTGTGGCACCCTAGGCCAAGGGTCCAAATTGCGCCCCATATTTTTGAACAAGCAAAAAAACAAGAGTAAGAAACCTCTTTTTAATTTTATTTAAGTTAAATTTAGAATAATAAGAAAAAATTATTTACATATTATGTATAAAACTCCCAACTTTATCTTTATATAAAATTCAATATTTGATAAAATTGGGTTTTGGTCGGTATTTTTCGAACTTTAAGTACAACAAGTAAGGCATACAATTAAATATATAAAACTTTCTCTAAATCAAAATAAGAAAATGAACATATCTCAAACCGCTCAAACCGCTTAAACCGCTATCTTAAGTATGCCCTTCATTATGTTGGCGGAGTTTTTTTATCTAGATAAAAAAGAGACAACTTATATTATCCATAAATAATTTTATTTTAACTTACACCAACAGTTTTTTCCGAGCTTTACTGGCTGCAAAATGGTTGATAAGATCATCCAGTTCCAATTTCCCTAATATCGCGTTCGATGGAAAGGGTAGCTAAACCATCAAGACGATCGTAATGCAATATATATATTTAGCAATGCGGTTGTTAAATTATTTTCTAATAAATTATTAATAATTTGAGAGCGATCTGAAGACAAATTATTTTTAAGGTATTTTAATTCGTCAAATAAATCCAAGCCGGAAATATCATTTTGATCACCGTCAGTTAAGAGAAGTTCTAAATCCATGCAATATTTTCGTATTTCATCATCTGTTATGTTGGTTATATTGCCAAAGTTATATAGCATTTCGAATTTACTGTAGTGTTCATGAATAAGTTGAAAACGATCACGTAATGATTGTATCGCGTTGTCCAAGATCTTGTTAAAAAAATTAACTTTAAAGTTTTGCATTGGATCATCCACCACTTCGTCACGTTGTTCATAATCCAATTGTCTCCTTATTCAACTCCGCCTGTTCTCACGAGCAGCCTGTCCAAATCCAGGAAAAAGGAGGATGGTCGCAGGCAACGGGTTCGCCCTATCCTGTGTAAATGAGAAGGGACTACCCAGATCCTGGAGTTGGTCGCCCAATCTGGGAAGTAGGTGGACCGTTTGACTACTTCAATGTCGCGAACAGGCCTGTGAGATCGACGTGGAGTTGCGCTTAATCAACCGGGTGGCAATGCCCTCAAATTGTCAGTGATGTTAGATGGGTCTCGATTTCCACCAATAAATGTGGATGATGAAAACTACTATGACAGGGCGTTGGTTGCGTCTGGAGTCATGGAGTGACGACTAGGAGAGGTATGATGGACGTCGTATAGATATTAGCATAGCACTGACGTCCTGAATATTTATCTCCTAGGCATCAATTCCTTGAACCTCGACCCCACTGCCATGGGGCGCAACGTCTCCTGTCTCCTTATTAGGCGAACTCGTGCGCGTTCACACTGTACATCAATATCTAAATCAATTGCAATTATTTTAGCCTCCTGCCAAAATACAAGAAAATTTGGCATCTGTTCTATAGTCTTCAAGGAACATTATACTCTTTGATAACCACGTTACTGCTTGGCTGAGGTTTAAACTAACTGCCTGAAATGCTTTGCTAGTTACATTTATTTCAAATAAAATATCATAACATACAATTAAAGAGCAGATAAATTTATATTTTTCAATTTTGTGCAATATAGCTGTGGCTTCTGATTTATTTTTCGCTGCTGAGGCTGTGGTAATATTAAGTTGCTCATCATGGTCCAAACAGTCGTCTTGTGTGTGTTATAAAATGTTTGTACACAATTTATCGAGGACTGAACCTACATGTTTTATGCCAACTCCACACGGCTCATGTTCTCAAGAATCTTTTCATGGCATGGTTTACTCTCTGAGGTTTGACATTGTCTGCAAAGAGGTGATGATCGATCAGAAAATTTTTTATTAAAAAAAGATTTGCCGTGAGAGGGAATCAATCTCTCGCTCCAGGCATGCAAGCTACACACTTAACATGCATGCCACGGTCGCCAAAAATGTTTCCATATATATTGGTTGATATATTTTTTTTTAAATATGTAAGGCGCCCCGATCTGTATGCGCCCCTATCTGTATGCGCCCCGAGCCCTGGCCTTACTGGCTCGGCTCTAGGGCCGGCCCTGTATTTAGTTAACCCTTCAACCAGAAATTGATAGAAATAAGCATGCATTTCTAGTGCATTTTGTTATGCATTCAGTGTTTTTGGCTAATTGAAATTCTGTGAAAACATTGAATGAAAACAAAGGATCCAATAATTAAATAAACATGATTTAAAACAGTGGAAAATTATACTCAAAATATTTTAAAAAATAAAAAGTTATTTCACGCTTTAAAACGGTTAGGTCATGGTTTTCCGTTGTCGTGGAAAGTGCCCATCTTGATTTTTACAAAATCTTCATAGCGACCAACAACATGCACATCTCCTCTGCTATTCCTTTTCTCCTTCCTTTTCTTGCCATGATTTAAGCAGCTTATTTTTGTCTAAAGCATATAATTTTCTGCACTAGCACCTCGTTACCTCAAACATAACATCATCAGCAACAAGAACAACAACAAGAACAACAACAACAACCACCACTCTAAGTACCTATCTGTATTTTTAAAACTACTTGATGCACTCTTGCGAAATTTATGCAAATTCCGGAATAGGTACTATTTTCTGGCAGCTCAATATTTAGTTGAATGGGTTCAGCACGAAGTTCGTAGAGCTGAATGTTCGTTTTTGAAGCCGCTGCAGGACTCTTCAATTTATGGCTATGAAAGAGTTTAGGTGTATGAGTGTGTGTGCGTGTGTGTATGTGTTGTTTGGGGCGTAAGTTTGTATTAAATATTTTATAAACCTGCGCGCGGGAGTGTGTGTGTTTGTGTGTGTGTGTGTGTTATAAGATGAGGTGTTTTTGTGGCTACGCTGTTTCAAGCAACCTACAGCAGGTGTTTTTCAGCATTTTTGAACATTGAAAAACTTAAAAAGAAGGTACTTACAAATTTGCATGTCTAACTACAGAGGATTATGCAAATTGAACAATGTGGTGGGGGGAATAAAGCGGGGTTGCGCGGTTTGGGGGTGATGAGTGGTTTCTTTTAATTCTAACTGTTAAGAGAAAAACAACGTGATTGGTCAGGGGCAACATAAATTCATGTTTTACCACAAAACCTGATCTTTAGCCTTGCTGCTAGCACTGTTTCCTCTTCTGTACTTGTGAGTAAAAGTTGTGATTAATATTCTTTTTGATTTTATTACAGTAAGTGTAGTTAACTTAAGGGTACATTTGAATAAAGGGTATAAAATGGTAAAAAACCTACAATTTTTTATTTTACGTCCTTTATTAACTTTTCAACTATAAGAAAAAAAAACAGAAAATTCTTTTAACATTATTTTTTAGTTATAAAAATGGACTACAGCTGAAAACTATGGCGCCTCTTATCAACATCATAGCGTGGCCAAAAATTATGCAATCTACAAAAATAAAAAATAATTTTGAAAAATAACGTAGTACTTAGCCGGACGGAAGGATTTTTAAAAAATATAAAAATGGCAGTATTTCAAACATGAAATGCATTTAAAATAAGTATTTAATAATACTCGTATATAAAAATTCTACAACCACAAAACCAAAAAAACCTCTCTATACAGAAAATAATTACCAAGGTTTAGAAAAAAATTAAAACGCATTGAAAATTGACAGAGTTATCGTGATGACACTGCCTATAAACAATGCTTCGAAAAAAGCGCGTATAAAGTTTCTAATAGGTTCAATGTGAACTTACAGGTAGTCTACAGGTAAACCTTCATACTGTTAACTTTCTTCCTCCAACTTTACAGATGGTCCTATAAACGACCTTGTTTCCTTGGAAACCCAGATATTGAGAACAAGCAAAATACGAAATGCAGCTGTCGAGAGGGGCGTGGCAGTTAGCTAAGTAGGCCTTATGCGATGTGCGATCACATTTATTGCTGACTCATATACTTATATTTTGATTTCACCGTTATTGACAAAATGTACTTATATATGAATAGTTCAGAGTTGAACTGGACCCAGTAAAAAAAAGTTTTTTTTCGTTTTCAAATGCAATTCTACGCAGAATTATGCCAAAAATTCAGGCCTTGACTGTAGATGTCCCAAGAAATGTAAGGAACTTGTTGATGAATGCAGCAGGGATGGATTTTTTTTCCTCATTTTGGGAACTGAGAGACTATTCAAAACAAATTACTTTTATAATAGGACTGATAAAAACATTGAACACTAAAGTTAGCTGAAGTCGAGAAGGAACTCGAGGGCCAAAAAACAAAACGTTTAAATATTCCAGCAGCGACAGAAAATTGTTTGAATTAAAATGATTTTTCTGTACGGCCGCCACCTCTCTGCAGACAATGGCAAACCTCAGAGAGTAATCAAAATGCCATGTAAAGCTTCCTTAGAGAGTAATTAAAATGCCATGTAAAGCTTCTTTAGAACAAGAACATTCCGTTCATCGCCGTTCGGAGTCGGCGTTAAACCTGTAGGTCCAGTTCTCGGTCAATTGTGTACAAACTTAATAACACGCACAACACAATTGATCATAAGAAGCTATGTCAAAGTCCTTTCAAGGGCTGAAACGGCCAGTTATTTATTTATATTTTAAATATTCACTTCTGGTCAATGACGCAAATGTCAAAATATTTAAGAATGTTTTTCTAAAAACTGAGATAGTCTAGATATACAATTTATGACATCTGGACATTCTTTTTTTTTAACGATGCTTATTACGGTGCGATTGACAACCGGAGCAAGAAACAACATTTATTTATTCTCCAGATCATTGGATTAAAATAGAAACCAAATCTAAAATTAAAATAAAATTACCCATAAAAGAGAAATGAGTTTTTGTCAACTAAAGTCTTGGAAGATAATATAACAAATAGACAAAAACTGTTGATGGTCGTTCATTGATATTAAATGACTGCGGTTTGAAAAAAGTCCACATATTTATTAAAATTTAAGGAAACGCTCGACAAAGATTTCCCATTTTATGGAAAAGGAAGAGGCTCGAAGTCAGCAAATTTAATTCAAAATTTGGTTCCAAACCACCTGTATCCAACGCGTCGTGCTATTACAGAAGAAAGGAAAAAAGGCATGTTGGATTTGCTGAAGTATATACCTCCACTGTATCATAAATTTTACAAAAATTTACCTGTTTTATGTTCAGTATCAATGCGCCAACAAGATACTGCAATTATTCATGAAAATGGAGATGAAATCCATTATGAGACTGCTTACTTTTCATTAAGTTTCATTTAAGATAGTAAAAAATAAAGTTTTCTTTTTCTTAAATTAAAAAATGAACTCAGTCATTTAGATTTTTTTAATCTTAAAACTCAAAACAAACTGTAAGTTTTAATAATTTTTTTTTTGTTTTTTTTTTTTTTGCAGCCATATTTACGGTTATACAGCGCGTAAAAGTTGAGGTCGCGGACATGAGGCTTCTTGCGGCACGATATCACCTCTTCAGGTGACTTGTAAAAAAAAAAAACAAAAAACCAAAATTTTATAACAGTTTAATCTTGTGCGTGAACCAACAAAAAGTGTAAAATTTAAAAAAAATAAAAAAATGCCGCATAAAAGAAAAAAAATTCGATTTTTCATACACGAAATTGGACCTTATCAATGAAATAAAAAGCAGAAAAAATATTTTTTTACTTGATTTTGTTGGTTCACGCACTGCGTATTCAATTATTTTACAAAATGAAAAAAAATTTAAGTTAATCGGACATATACTTTTCGAATTAGAAAGCAAGCCATTTCAAAAAATATTTCGAGAAAAACTAAATCAAATAGTAATGAGAGCCAATAATCAAGCTGTCTTCTAGAACTGCAACAAGACTTGTGTCTTAAACGGCTTTGAATTTTCTTCTGAAATTTTTTTTACACATTCTTAGGATGTTTTTGAAAATAATAAAACAAAGAAAAAAGTTCGAAAATTAATAAAAAAAAAATGAAACTGGGCCTTAAGTGGAATACCAGTGTTGTGGGAGATACCACGCCCCTGGTTTGATAAAGTTCGTGTTGCAAATATTTTGTTTTGTCGTTGAAACTATACAGATGTGCAGAATTTCAACTCAATCGGATAACGGGAATAAAAAATGAAATAGCAAAGTTTGGATGATTTGACTGGTGTGATGAATAATGTAAAAATAATGTAGAAATTATGAATTGAAAGATATTACTAGATTTTGAATTTTATATTGATTTGGAGATTTATCTTTTCTTTTTTTTTTTTTTTTTGGAAATTTTTGACTTTGACTATTTTTGTTCTCTGGAAGTATAGATAAGATTGTTAGTAAGTAGTAAAGAATGTTTTATCTTCAGATTCGTCCAAGTTAAACTACCCCTACACTTGTATTTTGAATATATATATTTGAACTAATAGAGGTATTATTATTTCAGATGGCGTCACTTTACATGGGCGATAGGTGTAATTTTTATCCAATTTTTCTAAATTTTAACCTCATTGTATGAAGCCAATAGATTTATTTTTTTTTTTAAGGTATTACTATTTTAATGATGTCACTTTGTATTGGTAGTAGGTGTGAATTTCATTTTATTATAACAAATTTCACATAGAGTTCACACATGGAGTTCATATTCGGAATCATAGTTTATATCCAAAATTTTTAGTGTTTATGTTATATGAATTTTTGTGGAATTTATCGAGTTTTTTTTTCATTTATATGATTTTTTTTTAACTTTATGTGAGAGGTAGGAGACGTTTTCATCCAATTTTGCCAAATTTCAAACTCAAAATCCGTGTTTGGAATCAAAGCTCATGTGCAAAATATCAACAGCCTTATTCAATAGATTTCCTTAAACAACCTTTCAACGCACTGTTTAAGGCTTTACGCAGCCTCTATGCAACCTTGCTAACATTGTTATTCATAAACATTTTTTCATTCTCTGCTTATGTTTGTTAGGTTTGTGTCTGAACTATAGAAAATCTGTACAACAATTAAGAATTCCTATGGATTTGCAATGGCCGCCGCATAAAAAAATGTTGCAAAGGGCGCATATGGAGCATGTCTTTGATATTAAACGAAAAGACAAACAAAAATCATGGTTGTATTTACGCAGCCTTTAAACGCCAATTTCTGCGTTTAAGTTACGCAGCTCTTAAACAAGTGCGAAAAATGTTTCTGAATAAAGTTTTCTTGCTTAAAGCCCGTTTAAAGTTAAGCTGCCTCTAAAATGTGTTTATGAATAAGGCTGCAAGTGTTTAGAATAATTTTGATGAAATATTTAGAGATTTTTGATGACGTCTCCATACATTAGTGGGAGAGAGGGTTTACACCCCATTTAAACAAATTTTAATTAATTTTAATTTAATTTTTTTGGAATTTTTCAGAGATTTTACCACTTGCCTAAAAATTAAAAAAAAAAATAAAAAAAAAAATAATAAAATAAATAACTGGCCATTTCAGCCCTTGAAAGGTCTTTGACCTAGCTTCTTATGATCACTTGTGTTGTGCGTGTTATTAAGTTTGTACACAATTGACCGAGAACCGTAAAACCCGTTTGTACACAATTGACCTACAGGTTTTACGCCGACTCCGAACGGCGATGAACGGAATGTTCTTGTTCTCAAGAACCGTACAGAAAATCATTTTAATTCAAATAATTTTCTGTCGCTGCTGGGGTTCGAACCCGGGTCTCCAGGTTCGTTGACATAGAGGCCACGCACTTTAACCAACTACGCCACGGACGCCTAAAAATTACAGATATTTAAAAATCACGTTCTATGGGAGGTTTTTTTGATCGGCATTAAGTCAAACACTTATAATATCGGTCTATTATGGGAAATGAAAGAAATTGGAAAATATTTATGTTTATTGTTTGGAAAAAGAGTTCATAAAAAATCCGTATATTTCTGGACATTAATTCTTATTGGTACACCTTGCATTTAAGAGTATATTGCCAGATAACTCAAACATTTATAAAGTGTAAAAGTTTAAATGTTTTTATTTGCTTAAAAAAAAGACTATTGTTTTTTTGTAATATTTGATGAAATCCTTAAATTATTTAATGTTAAATCGAAAAAAGTGGTAGTTGATTTTTCAAGCCACCAGTAATTTCAATGACTTCAATAAAATCAAACTTTCAAAATATTAAGTCTGCAGTTTCAGATTTTATCTTAGAATTAAAGGCAAAACTACACCCAAATACACACACACACACACACACACAGAACCAAATGCATTGAAAAATGGCCAGGGTGCATTGCACGCAGAAAAACACCTACTCCATCTCCCCATCAGCAGGCACCTCCACAAGACTACTACCACTCGTACTTCATTCATAATTCATCAACAGACCGCAAAAGTGGCGCTTCGCATATAAAGAGCAAGTATTCTGTGTTAAAAATTCGAGAGGAAAAAATAAAAACCAAAACATAAGCCAAGGAATTCCAACTTATTAGCAAAACTTGCAATAAACCAGGGTAAAAATATTAAAAACAACAAAAACAGTACCACCCTAGAGCATAATAGTAACTGAAGTGTTAAAAGTGGGTGGTGCCTAGATGATGAGGAGCAGCAGGATCTGTGTTGTTAGTTCTCATTACTTACCACAATTCCGTAATTTTCTGCTTCAAACTTCCAAGCAAGTTCATTTATAAGTGCGTTGTTTTTGTTGTTGTTGTTTTGCAATTTTTGTTTTTATGTTTTTATTTGTTGTAGTGTTTTTGTAGCTGATTGTAACAACAATTAAAATTACAGAAATAGAGGGGGGGAAATGGCTCAAAGAAAAACTAGCAACAAGCATTAAAACAAAACAACAAGTTTATAAAGTTCTTCGGGTTTAACGCGTAATCAACGATTACGTTGTGGAATACTTGAAATTTGTTAATAAAAAAACATAGAAAAAAAGTTGCAAATTACAGTAGAGGAATTATTTGTACAAGAATTAAAAGTACGTGTTCAATTAGCGGGGTCAAATGCCAGGCATTAGTTAGATGGTTAAATAAGCTGGTTGGCTTAGTGCCAGTTTAATGCATTGTTTTTAGCTCCTTACCACAAACGAGTAGTGGAGTCGTATTGCTTTGAACATTATGACCTTGAGCATAAGTGTTTTTAAAGAACTACATATGATGAGTATATAATGATTACTTTGAAGCTACGAACAGGTGTTCAAACCTCTACGGATTGCTCTAGAAGAAGTGTTAACAAACATTAAGATTTTCTTAAGCAGTCTCTTGCCTACCTTCTATAGACCGATTAGTTAATTATCTCTATGAATTCTGGATCTGTTTTTTTTTATGTCTCTTTGCAGAAAGATTATTAAATCTAATTCTTAATCCAAATGATATCTTGATTCATTATTTAAATATTTTGCTTGCAATTCAAGTGTTTTTCTCACTTTTACACACTTCAACGATTTATCTAGCAAAAGCTTCTCCTATACTGCTTAATAATTCATCTTAAGGCTTGCAGGCGACATTTCGTTTCCTCTGAGAAAATATAACCTTCACTGCGAACGACATTCGCAAGCTCCTTGAATGCTTCAAGTACCTATTTATTGCCAACAATAAAAATCGATATCATGAAAGTGCCAAAATACCATTGAGTAGCAGCGATACTTTAAGACAACTTTTGCCAACAACGAGCATAGCTCACTTTAATTAAATGTAATTCGTTCAGCGAGTAACGCTTGGAAGGGGTTTTTTGCGCAAATGTGCGCATTATTTAAATGAAAAGCATAAAAATAATGAATATATTTGTTAGATAAATTGAAGCTTAGCGACGCAGGTTTAATCGAAAATATCAAGTTAAAAGTATAGAATAAAATTAAGTTAAATGAATCACTATAATTAAATTTCATCATTGGAATTTCCAAGATGTGTTAGGTTAGGGTGGGCATGAAGGGTTGTGCACCATTGACCATTCGGTTTTTTGCTTGTGGTACCCTATTTCATCTTAAGCCGTAGACCATCCTTTGCTCTAAATGAATTTCCACATGTCTAGAAGCGGATTGTGGCGGCCGTGGTCCTACGCGTAAACCTTCGCCTGAACTTTATAAAGTAAAAAATGCTTTGTACAGCTTCTTGAGAACGTGTTCTCTAGCCATTCAGGGTCGAATTCGTAGATCCAGTTTCCGATACAAACATTTAATAGCACGCACAACACGATTTTGCAATTTAATCATAGGAAGTTCGATTAATATCCTCTCAAGAGCTGAAATAGCCAATTTGTTTTTTGGTTATGTCTAGCGATGGTTCGTTCACTAACTCCTCATCACTTTTGAAAAACCTGGTCTCCTCGTAGCAGAATTAACTATTCTGAATGCTCGGACATTCACAGAAATGGTAAGTACTTGTTCTATTTCTTCCCAACCGTTACAACTGCATCAAGAGTGTGTCGCTATTATACACAGAAAAAAAAGAGTAGAACTTTTACCTAAAAATGTAGTCAATTCAGCTAAAGTAATCCGGTGATTTTCAGTCAACGAATTTGATTAGGTGCGCTACCAATTTCTAAATGTTAATTATATGCAATTATATTGGGTAGTTTAACTGCGAGAGTAGCTAAAAAAACCTAAATATTTAGGTGTACCTTCAACCATAAAATAGATAAGACACATAATTTATTAGAAGAATTAGCTAATTTTTTTTAAACTATGACCACTTCAGATTAGGCAAGCCACCTACTAAGTGTAGAAAAATCATCTAATTATTTAGATAGCATTCCCACTTAAGAGTGGGAATGCCGTGCAAAAAATATGCAAAAAATTTGTTTTTTGTTTTGCAATTTCTATTTTGAAGTGAAACTTTCCTTAGGTGACTTTACTTCATTTCGTCACATGATACAGAAGAAAGATTTGTTTTATAGTAGATAGAATGAGAGAGATATATACATTATATAAATGACTGAAAAATTTCTTTGCCACCGCTGAGATTCGAACCTGTGATCTCAAGATTTCAACAACCAACGCCTTATCTATTGAGCTAAATTTCCAATCCAGAAATTTACTCTACATACCAATTAATCAAATTGCTGTAGATGGCCAGTGGAAACATAATTTCAGAGTTGTGGACCTCATATTTTTATATACATTTTGTTCACAAATTATCAAACGGCGTAACAGCACAGCGGTAAAGCGTTTGACTTGAACGCAAGCGGCCCGAGTTCAATTCTCGCAATGAGGCTTTACTTTTTGTAAAATTTTCTCACTTTGTTTTTATTTATGTTTTTTATAGGAGAGCGCTGTGCTCTTTACTTTTGCGTTTTGCAAAATTTTAGTTGAATTAACTAATTTGAATTAGGTGAATTACCTAATGCATGATTGTTAAATTAACTGTGTAAGTAGAAAAGTTGTTGAAAAGATTAGGTGAAATAGAAACTTTCACATTAGCTAAACTAGTTTAGGTAATAAATCAATTCTTTTATTTTCTGTGTACCTATCTGTTAGGTCTGATATATTAAAATATCTGAGCTTTTTGTTAAACTTAGAAGAGAATTCACTTATTTCTGATTTCATTGATTTCCTGCTAGAGACTTTGTGTTAAGTTGAATTAAAATCTGGAAACCCAGTTTGTGATAACATTACTTTTTGCTTTAGGATCTATTCTTCTTTTGATGCAATTTGATGCACTTATTGCAAAGTGCCCATCTGTAACAGCTATGTGTGCGTGAATTTTCTTGATATCTCGGCATTTCACCTATCGTATATTTCAATTCGATATTGCTATGTCCAGTATTTAACCGTATGCACCTAATCGTATTTTGTTCTCCATTTTGGAAATATCAGAATAAAATTGGAGATTTCCGTAGAGTTCTTTGGATGTTTCTTCCCATAACCTACTGTGGACGAAAGTGATAAATATATCAAATTTCACACTGGATTTCATATAGTCGGTTACTCTTTTGATACCTCAGTTTCAAAGATATTTAGAAAAGATTCATAGTAAGTAAGTATTCTATGGATAGTACAAGGGCAAGGTGAAAAGTCCCTGAAAAATGAAACAAGATATTTTTTATTTTGTCAGAACTCATTTTAATACTTTAAAGGTACTTATTCCTTGAAGCTCGGTAGACCTCATCCAAAATTTTTAGAATTTTTCGATCCTTCCCATTGACTCCATTGAATTACATCATTGATGTCATAATATGACTTTTGTGAAATATAGTTGAAAAATTGTTTAGTAGACATTTGTTTTTTTAAATGAAGACTGTGTAAGAGGTATATTAAGTTTTCCGACGAGAAAGATGGACTAAGTGTATCGAAAGTGTATGAGAGAGTGCTGAGTAATAAAATTGAGTTTTGCCAGAAATTACTTTTTTCCTTATTCGACCAAGAACTTATTAAACAGCCTAGTATTAACAAATTAAGGGGGACTATATACCCAGAGGCCGAAAAAAATATCAGGTTTGTGAATTTCTTTAAGGAAACCTAAGGGATATTTTTAAATGAGTGTTTTTATACCTATACATTCAAGAAGTATGAAGACATACCTACACATTCAAGAAAAAGAAGAAGAAATATACACATTCAAGAGTATGTTAAGTTTTTTTTACTAAAAACACTAAAAAACAGATACAGCATTTTTTGTAGAGCGCTCTGAAAAAAAGGTGAAATGCGGTGACCAAGATTGATCCTCCTAAATTCATCTGAAACAAAAATGTGAAAATATTATTAAACAAGATACTTAAAACTCGGACTTGTCATAGCCGATTTTAAAAATATTGATTTTTCATAAAATGGCGGACTTCCGAACGTAAATTAACAATTTTTGACCAAAAATTCGTCAATACTTTGCATTTAACTAATGAACGAGGCCACGAAAAAAAAATCCTACGGCAAGCAAGAGATTATTATGAATTTAATAAGCCTGCAAAAAAATCAAAACAATCGGTTCACTGAGTTTCGACAAATCTTGGTCACCGACTTTGAAAACATGGTTTCGAGAAAAACGCGTTTGAAAATAAGGACCAGCAATGCGCGCTCTGGAAGGCAGTTCTTTCACTAAGCTATAATTTTGTCGTTTTTTGAGATATCGACTTGAAATTTTAACCACATATTTTGAAACTTCAAGAAAATGCAAATAAAAAATTGCAAAACAAAAAAGTCTTGGGTAAATAACCCCCCTTAAAGTGTATTTTGTCATGAAATTCTCAAATTATAAAGTTTTTTCGCAATTTGATACTTAAATTGCAAAGAGCTAACTATGTTTTCAAAAGGTCGTATGGGCTTCACTAGCAATATTTATATTGTCTTGAAAAAAAAAGAAAAAAATTGGCTTTGTTCCATATAATTATACTGGCCCATGTTTTGAGTGCCGCAGTGTGAAGCCTAAGAAAAATATGCCATAAGTAAGCTCACTTTTTTTTTACGTTTCATTGAAATGTGTTTTTACGTGGTGGGCTTCAAACCCAACGCACAACCCTTTAAAAGCAGGGAGCCCGCCGCTCAAATTAGCCGTCAATCTAACGGTTGCCAGTTTGCCGATTCTAGAGCAACCCCGTAGAGGTTGGAGTCGACTTGAGACGAGTTCGACATGGATAATGCTGGCCTCACCAGGTTGAGACACGTTGCCATGTGAAGATTGCCCCCTAACCCTCACGCGTTGCCTTGTGAGGATCGCCCTCCAATTTCTTATACGAGGCCAAAACCGACTTACGGTTGTAAGCGCCAGATAAGTAAGAAAGTAAGCTCACCGAAGCCGCCATTTTGTATCAATTTGAATAAAATTTATTTTATTTTTTTTATACAAGTATTATATAAGTCATGTGTCAACTGAACTCAAAATTATGATAGCTTTTTATGCTTCCCTTGGTAAAACATCAAACATGATCAGCTATGGGCAGAGAGCGCTCTGGGAGCGTTGAGAGTAAGAATTGAGAGCAAAGGCTTGTGTAGCAACACGAAACGCAACAACATATCAAAGACAAGAAACAAACACAGAAACAACACAGAAGCTCTCAATGTAGTGGTTCACATACCGAACATGATGCATTTTTCAAGAGACTAAAGCAGCGATGCCCAGCGACTAACTCTTTCCACTCTTTACAACTTGAATGCACTTTGTAATTCACCAAACTCAGTTTGCAGATTCTTATTACTTTGTTGTTGTATGTGCTAGACTGATGCACTCTCGCTATTGTTGTTTTTGTACGTTCTAAAGTTTAAGCATGTTGTTTGTTTGGTGCAACGTTGTTGTTTGTATATTCTTTTCGTTGTTGATAAATGTAGCATCCGCGCACAATTCATATTTTTGTTCTTGGTTTTACAAGTTTTTCATTGTTGGTAATTCTTCATTATGCCATGTGTGACAAGCTTTGCTTTAAATGTTGGACTTCTCTTAAAGATGTTGTTGCGCTCTTCAAAGAATTCTTGTGGGCATCGCTGGTCTAAATTGATCTAAAATAAGGCCTTAAGTAAACTTTATTAAATTTTATGAAGTGTTTTTGCTTCCGTATAAATGCTCTGATTCACATAAAATATCTGTTAATACACAGTTCACTCCTTGCTTAAGCCAGAGTTTAAGTTAAAAGCTGCGCTACCTAGTATTACATTCAACCATTAAAATAAACACTATTAAAGCCACGTTAACCAGTAAAATATGTAAAATATATTTCAAGCCAATGCGGAAGTTGAGGAAAAAAAAAATAAATATATAAACAAGAGATAAAAAAACCTCAGGGAACGAGTTCTTGTTTACAGGGAATACTCGTATTTTTGGTACAATTTCACCTGCATGGATTGCCCACAAAATACACAAACAAAGCTTTATAAAAAAGGTTCTATATAAACCACAGCTGCATTTATATGTATACACATATATATATATATGTACATACATGTACTATATTTATAACACTTGCATCCGCAGGCTGAGTGCGTAAATTGATTTTTAATTTTAATTTAATTTCGCAAATGAGTTCCCACTGTCAACAACTTTACAAATTAAATCTTGATGCCCTGGCGTGAGGTGAGTGAAGTGACTATGGCGCGTTAGGTGAAGAGTGAAGAGGTGAGTGGAGAGCCAAGCGAAAGCCAACAGAAATAAAACAACAAATTAATAAAAAAACAGTAGAACCTGACTTTGCACAGTGAAGCGAAAAAGTCGATCTACACAAAAAGACGCCAACTGCTAGCGCCAACATGTCACGGTTGAGCTGGAAAACAACAACTACAACAAACAACAGGAAAAACTGGCCAACACTGAATTTAAAACAGGAGTGGAAGAGTGGAAATTTGTGTTTAAAACAAATCTGAAAATATTATAGCCTGCATTTAACTTATTTTTATAGTTACTTGCTGAAGATACTTTTCCATGAAGGTGTACAAAAAACACGCTGGAAAATTTTTGAAAATTTTTTTGCTCAAATGGCATTTTTTATTTTATACTCTGTTTTCATCTAGTTAGAATTTTTTCCTTTGGCATTTTGTGACTTTTGCCCACTGTGTATGGCAGTGGTTTTTCTTAATTGTTTTTTTTTTCTTTTATTTTGTTGTTGCTTGGCCAGCAACAGATTTTTACCAAATAATAAAGCATTTAACAAACAAAATATAATAAAAAAAGAAGCTTGCACTTATTATGTTGTTGTTGTTGTTGTTGTTGTTGTTGTTGTTGCTGTGCAAATGACTGGCAACAGATTTTCAACTATTAACGCATCATTTTGATGAGGTTCGTGTTGCTGTCACTGTTGCCATTGATGTTGCTGATGCTGCTGCTGACGATGCCTAGCAATGATAATGGTGATGATAATGATGATAGCAATGATGATGATGACGATAATGATGATGGCAATGATGATGATGATGATGACGAGCACATGTATAACTTAAAACTGCATTACAAACAAGAATGCTACATTTAAAAAAACAGACGCTGCTGCATTTTCCACTGATTACCTCGTTTAATTGAGTTTTTTTTTTTTTTTTTTTTTTAGCTCAGCCAATTTTGCAGCATTGGCAACATATGTAAATGACGCGTGCAGCATAAATATTAAATGGAAAATAATTATTTCAACGCGTCATCTACCCACTCCCAAACACACACACACTCGCTAGCCACTAGCAAAGCAGTTTTTGTCATACTAACGTATTAACACTACATTTACACACATTCAGACATACACACACAAGCCATGCACAGGTTGCGCCTGTCATTAAATTAATTTGTCAAAAATATAAAATTATAAATTAATGCATGTACGTAACACATACATACATAGATACGTGTGCCGACAAACAGGCAAAGTGGTAAATGCTGCCAGCTGTTGTTGTAGTATTATTGTTGTTGCGCTGTTATCTTATTAACTTGTTTGTTTTTACAGCAACAGTAGCAGCAGCAGCACCTACAACAACACTCTTTCACCATTTGTTGCCATTAAAATTGTTGCCAATTTCTCTTGTGTAGTAAACATGACGCGTGTGCCTTATTTTCTTTTTTTGCTTTTGTCTTTGAACTCCTTCAACGGGTTGACAACATAGTTTGTTATTTTGACAAACATGATTTATGGCAAAAAGGTTGATTTTTTATACATTTTTTTTTATTATTCTTTTGTTGCTCTACATCATTACCTCCATGACAGTTGAAATTCTTTCAACATATTTTGTTAATAGTTTCCGTTATGTTGCAATCATTTTTCATTACGCTAAAGTAGGTATCTACTAGGTAGGTATGGCAAAGCACAAAAATACGGAATGAGTGTGCTGTCTGGTGTTAGCCAGGTATGTTACTGTGTGGCACATTGTTCTATGCTGGGTCAGCGAGTTAATTTTAATATGAAGGCCATTCAGGCAGAAATGGAATTCGCTCCACGGCCCTCGCCGTGTAAATTTATATTGAACGGTCCACGCACTTTAAGCTTTCCACCAAGTCTAATTTTTTTTTTTTATTGACACTGAATGGTTGTTTGAAAATTGGGGTCACAAAAAAATGGCCAGAAAAAAAAATAATACTTTTTTCTTCGTATTACTAGTAAAAAAGACGAAAAAGAGCTGTGTCAAATATGAAATCGCTCAGTCAAGGAATTTTTGAGATATTTGGACTACCACGAAGACATTTTCAAAACAAAAACTAACTATCAATTTATTTTTAAAGAAAAAATATTAACTTAATATGCAAACTTCATTCAAATACAAATTTCAAACACACATTTTTGTGAGTAAGAAACTGTCAACTATTTGAATAATACTGGAGTCAGAATCATGCACACAAATTTCTTTATCACGTCAGGATTTTGAGAAAATCGGGATTCAGGTCAAAAAATTTCCAACCCAGATTTTTATTATAGGGTACTATTTATATTTCCGGAACTTGCAACACTTATGTCAATAGCTAAAATCTGGCATCACCATAATAAAGTTTGACATTTGTTAGCATGTACTCACATCGTTTTGATGTACAAGTGTTACTTATTTTGTTTACAGTGAGTTAAAAAATAATTTTGTTAAAAAAATGGATATTTCAGGAGAAGGTTTTCGTTGGATTATTTTTCACAACTTTCGACGTTAATTATCTCAACAAGAATGTGTCGATGAACTCAGTTTTTTGTATGATGATAGAGCACCGTGATAGTGGCGTCCGTGGCGTAGTTGGTTAAAGTGCGTGGCCGCTATGTCAAAGAACCTGGAGACCCAGGTTCGAACCCCAGCAGCGACAGAAAATTATTTGAATTAAAATAATTTTTCTGTACGGCCGCCACCTCTCTGCAGACAATGGCAAACCTCAGAGAGTAATAAAAATGCCATGTAAAGCTTCTTGAGAATAAGAACATTTCGTTCATCGCCGTTTGGAGTCGGCGTTAAGCCTGTAGGTCCATTTCTCGGTCAATTGTGTACAAATTTTAATAACACGCACAACACAATTGATCATAAGAAGTTAGGTCAAAGTCCTTTCAAGGGCTTATATGGCCAGTTATTTATTATTTATTTTTTTTTTGATAGAGCACCATCAAAAACCACAGTATATCGCTGGTATAGTGAATTCAATCGTGGTCGCAGTTCGGTTGCCGACGAATTCCGTGAAGGTCGTCCAAAATCGATTATTGTCAAACAAAACATCAATGCAGTACGTGAACTAATAATGCAAGGTCATCATGTGACATATCGTGAGATAGATATCAATCAATATAGATATCAATTGATAGATATCAATAGCTCAAAAAAATCTCGCGTCGATTGTTGTAAGGAACTGATTAAAAAGTTCAATCGTGGTGCTTCAAAAGACGTGTATAAAATCGTGACAGGTGATGAATCATGGATATATGCGTATGACCCGGAAACCAAACAGCAATCGACCGTGTGGGTATTCCAAAAGTTGTTCGCGCGCGAAGCAAATGGGCGCCTGTTTCTTCCACCGAATGTGTCATGTCGCCACTGTTCCACTTAAGCAACGTAGGACGGTCAATTCTGAATGGTACACAACCAGTTGTTTGCCGGATGTCTTCGGAAAAATTCGCAAAACCAACGGCCAAAAACGAATCCTTCTCCATCATGACAATGCGATCTCTCACACATCTTGTGAAACATGTGCATTTTTCAGCAGTCAAAACGTCAAATTGATTACTCATCCTCCATACAGTCCTGATTTAGGATCCAATGACTTCTTCTTGTTCCCGAATATCAAAGGTAAACTGCGTGGTCAACTATTTACGAGCGCCGCAGAAGCAGTTGAAGCGTTAAAAACCGTGTTTTGGAGGTGTCTGAAGAGGAATGGAGAAACTGCTATGACAAATGATTTGAATGAATGCAGAAGTGTATTGATCATCATGGGGAATAGTTGAAAAATAATAAAGCCATTTTCATTTAAAAATGGTTGTTATTATTTGCTATTCCCACAATATAAATAGTACCCTAGTAAACATACACTTTTTAATGCTTCCACTCCCAACCCCTTTTTTCACGCTTATTTCATTTTTTATAAAAAATGTTTAATCATTGTTGCCATAAGTTTTTTTTTAACCCAACCGGACTTGGTGATTTTACTATTGTTTTTTTTTTCTCGGTGTAGGCCATTGAAAATATTTTGATTTCTGAAAAATTACACCCACTAAAAAGCAGTTAGAGTAATCCAACAACAAAATTATTCTTGGACCTAACATATCTTAACATTATTATCAAAAAGTCTAATTCATCATTTGGATCTCTTTTGATTTGTGTAACTTTTGGGTGTTGCTTCGTGAACCTTTCTTCCTTTCTGTTTCAACTTTCCCTCAATTTTCTTCTAAACTCACTTTGATCATCTCAATTAAACAATTTCAGTTGCAGTAACCAACATAACCAGCCAGCCACCTCGATACATCGAAAGCAATCGGCAACAATTTTGCACACAAATTAAATATTTCAAATACCTGAGTCCCACAGAGTTCCAATTTAAGAGAAAGCGGTGCATGTTATCAAAATGCTCTTCTCCTAAAACAGCATAATTTAAATGCAACAACTTTTTCAGCGCTTTAGAATAAAAACCAATATAAAACACACACGCATACACGCTCAAATACTCGTGCATAATCCACAAGCCAACCGCACAAAAAAAAATGAGAGCCTTAAAATATGCAATTGAGTTTGAAATTTTGTTAGCTCAACTATTTAAATGGGTTTCCCGAACTTTTTTCTATTACATAATTTTTTTTTTTTCATCATTGTTCATTGCACTTAAATTGCAAACTGAATAAATTGCGATTGCAGCGTTTTGACCAAAACATGGTTGCAAATGTTGTAAATGTAGTAAATGCATTGAATGCGTAGATCTAAAACACGTGCACACACAAATGCACCCAATGTATTTTCGAACAAAACAACGTCAATAAAAATCCAAAAATATGCTTGTAAAGTGCAAATGTTAAACCATGATTGGAAGTTCGATTTTGATAGCTGCATTTGAACTTTAATCTAAATGTAAATGTAAACGCAAAGTATTTGAATTAAACTGAGGGTGTGTGTGTGTGTGTGTGTTTGTGAGTGCAAAGTGATATATATAAAAATAAAATGCGGGCAGCATGAATCTGATTTTTTCTAAATTTTGTAAAGATAACTTAAGAGAAAATGTAATTTTATTCTTGTCTGCCTTTAAAGGACACTTCAGGATGTCCTTCAGTATCTAGCGTAAGGCTTTTACTATTCTGTTTGACGTTTCACTTCTGGTAGAAATTCAAATACTTTATTAATGGCCAAGTTCAAGTCAGTAGTTGTTGCAGACTTATAGGCGCATCTTTATTAATTCCCATGCAGTACACAGCATAATATTTGCCAAGCTTTTGTCAATTTATTGATGCATTCTATGCCGAGCTTTCTCTTAATTTGCCTCAACGCGCGCTAACACTACATCTATCTGTCTATCTCTCTTATTCTGTCGCGTTTTCTTGCAACTTATTGCTTTGCCATATTCGTTGTAGCAAGGATCCTATAGCACCATTGATTTACTTGTCCTGCAGCATTCCTTGGAACTTTGTATTTGCCCAAATCTTATTCGAGGTTTTGCAAAAACTTTCTTGCCAGCCAGTTTGACTGCAACGTGCAGACGAACTGAGCTCTAAGCTGAGCAGTGCTGCCTTCAGGGACCGCATGTTTCGCTCTGGTTGTTGCGTGTTTTGGTTGTCGTGGTTTGTACTAGTGCTCAAAGTATAGCAGCACCAGCACTAGCACGATTTGGAGACCAATATGTTGTGCTTGTTGTTCTTGCTGTTTTTGTTGTTGGTGTTTTTGTAATTGGTTTTGCAGCTGTTGTCGGTTGTTGTTTTGGGTCCTGGTTTGTTACAATCTAACCAACATAATACGATACCCTTGCAAAATGCTTTTGATATGCATATATTTGTTGTTGCCATTATTCTAGCACTCCTTTAACTTTTTGCTATTTAGAAAGGATTCAGCAAGGATTTAACAAATTGCTAGGTAGCAGTATCTAAGTAAATACGAACGGTATATATCTCGAGCAAATAAATGCATGCCAAGAATTACAAAGTTAAGCTTAATCCTAGCTATTCTCTGAATTCTAAGTATTTTTGGGAAGTTCGTAATTTAACCAGAAGTGTTAAGAGTATCATGCTAATTACTCAAAAACTTTACCATAATAAGCTTGGTTGATTATTAGATCCAAGAAAAATGTGAAGAAGAAGAAAGCTTTTCACATTGAGAATATTTTGATGATTTCAAGAAACATGATAAAAATAGAAAAGCAAGATATTATTACAATACTAGCGATTCCCGGCGCTCGTTGCTACACCCAGCAAGTATATTTAAAAATAAAAACTAAATTCAAAACTTTTATTAGACCCTCAGTCTGACACCACGCTCATGGTCGACTGCCTGTTACAGTTTCCCAGTAGCAGGACATCAATCTCAGGTGGAAATTCCATTAAAAGTTTCAATGTTCTGTGACTTTTAATTCCATAGCTATTCTGTATCGAAAATCGGGCCACACCACCTGGCACCACTGGCACGTGCATTGGAAAACGTGCCAGTAGAAAGACTTTGGCAATGTGTAACTCCAGAATGAATTTTATTGTTATGCGGCATTTAGTTCCAAGGCTATTCAATACCATTAATTTGAATTGTATGGGCAGTGACCCCTTTTCCAATGATCACTCAATTTTACCAGTCAGAGGACATAACTAAAAAGTACGTTCTAACCGAGTTAAATTAATATGTGACTTACATTTCGAGAGTTATAGTGACTTACAGTTCGAGACTTATATCTTCAATTTGGGCTACTGAAAAATTGCCACACTCCTCGCCCAACGCGATATAATTTTTACCAGTATAACGGCACATAAAAATTGAATGCGAATATCGAGTTCCGATGCTGTGTAACTTATAATTCCAAAAATATTCGATATCGCAGATTTTGGTTGCATGGGAGTTTCCCCGCCCTTTTTTCCTATGCACATCCCACTATATTTACAACCATAGCGCAAATGCATGCAATAAGTTGACAAAGTTTTATTGCAATCGGATAAACGGAATTGCAGCGCATATGTTCATAAAGCAAATTTGCGTCCACACCGCCACCTGTTGAGAATTTTTCGACTTTTCTTTTTACCTAAACCTTCGCGTAGAAATAACGAACAAACCCGCTGAAGGAAGTATCCAATTTGGTTCAGTTGTTTTCAAAGTTGAAAGGGGGCTAGCTCCCACCATATTTATAGAGCTTCCCGCTCATTTGAATCAGTTGCCAACAGTGACCATATAAATTAAAGTACTAAATTTTAGTCTAATTAGACCCAAGTCGTCTGAAATATAAAATTTACATTCATTTGTGGGCGGTAAAAGGGGTTATGGCAGACAATATTGACGTACGAACCATTGTACGTCCAAGAAGAATACAACAAATAAAACCCCAACTAAACCGGACGCCCCGTTCTTGAATTATGGAATTACAAACACAAATCACGATGTCATTCATCATTGTTTTTTATATATAGACTAGCGATACCCGGCGCGCGTTGCTGCACCCGGCAAGTATATTTGGAATAACAAGTAAATTCAAAACTTTTATTAGTCCCTTAGTCTGACACCACGCTCATGTTCCACTGCCCGTTACAGTTTCCCAGTAGCAGAACATCACTCCCAGGTGACAATTCCATTATGAGTTTCAATGTCCTGTGATCTTAGCTTCCATAGTTATTCTGTATAGAGAATCGGGACACACCCCCTTTTCCAATGCACATACCAGTTTTCCAGTAGAAAGACTTTGGCAGTTAGTAACTCCATACCGAGTTTTATTGTCATGCGACGTTTAGTTCCAAAGCTATTCAAAATCGAAAATTTTACTTGTGTGATCCAAGCCATAACCCTTTTTCCTTTGCCCGTCTCAGTTCTCTTGTTTATTTATAAAAAAACTTATTGAATCACACAATGTCAATTCTATAAAGTAAAAAGTCAGCCGTTTGTTCCTTTTGTTCATTTATAAATTACGGGAAAACCACCATGAAAACATGAGAAGAAAAGTTGCATGGAGCGAAACAAATAAACATACGTACATACATACATACAAACATACATACATGAAGTCGGATTGATTATCATTCTCATCAAAAAAATCCTCAACATGCTAAAGGTGGTCAATGAATCCCCTTTTAACAAAACTGTGTTAGATTAATTCTCCACATCAAAACTACTTTGAACATATTAGAAACATATTAGAGCTTTTAGCGCTGCAAAGTATGTATGTATATGTATTTGTTTGTTTGTTTTGTTGTTTTGTGCTTGCTGAGAACAAAAAGAGTTTAGTAGAGAGCAACATGCAGTTTATTGAGGCTCTCGCAGCACAAACGCATGAAAAGCTAACGATCAAGCAATGCATGTCATTGTGGATGATTTTTTAAAAAACTTAACACTTTTATTAAAGATACTTATTATTGAAATTTCGAAAAGAAAATAACCAATGAACCTTTTGTAGCACAAATCTGATATTTTAAAACTTATTTTAAAAAAATCTGACCAGTACTTTTGGAGTTTTGCGGACACAAAAAATGTTCGCTTTCATTTTATATAATAGTATAGATAGATATAGATATAGATATAGATAGATATAGATATAGGTATAGATATAGATGTGGGAAAATCGCTAAACCGACATATTTCTGCAAACCGACATAAACCATCTGAAAACCATCCCCAACGCACCATTTTTAATTAAAATCGGAAAAATTTTAATTGAAATCGGTCGACCCGTTTCCGCAGTTAGTGGTGACATCAAAATGTACACTTTTTATGTATATAGACTTCCTAAAATCGAAAAAGCTTAAGAATACTCAAATCTATGCTTGTTTTGCTGAAAGAAAATTCCTTTTCTGCTTAGCCCATTCATATTGAAACCTAAAAATTTTATAAAAAATATTTTATATAAATTTTTTATAAATAATCATTGGAAATCTTTTTAAAACTTCTGTGCTTATCATGAGCATTGAAGCAATACGAGAAGCATAAAAAAAAATGTACCGTCTGTTTTCAAAAAACTTTTTTCAGGGTAACCCTTTAACTGCTTACCCTTTAACTACGTCGATGGAGAAAGAGAGTCAGAGGAGGAGGAGAAGGAGGAGAAGGAGAAGAAGGAGAACAAATTTGACAAAATAGTATAAATACCATGAAAATATAATCTTAACCTAAGACGCAGACCTAAAAGTACCTTAATGCCACCGTAAAGTATCGTCAAAATTAGAGAATGGAATCGAGGAAAATATATTAATGGATAAATATTTTTTAAGTTTTATATGAAATTTAGCAACGCTTGACATGGTTGTTACTCTTATGTAGTTTTTACAAATATTAAAGAAATATTATTTATTTTATTCGGGGAGTGCAAGATTCCAATAAATTTTGTTTGTTCCCCTCATTTCAAATCAACTGAAATTGAAAATTTGTAGTTTGTTCCCCTCATTTCTAATCAATTGAAATTGAAAATTCATCAAATTAAGAATAAAGTGAAATGTGAGCGGAAAAAAAGCGGTTGTGTCTTGGTTGCGAGCGTTCAGCGCGAGCGGCTGCGGCTTTATACTTTTTCACTTTCATTTTGTTGTTAACAGACGCTGTATTAAGAAGAGACAGAAGAGAGCTAAATCTGAGCAGCGAATAGTTTTGCTCTGAGTTTGACAACGTTGTTCTCAGCTGCTCTCTTAATAAAAGAGAAACCAACATAACAACAACAACAATATGAAATTATATGCAAACTTTAAAAACAGACATTTTTAAGAAATAAAAAGTCCAGTTTGCACATCTACAGGTCTAAGCCTATCAAACCATACTAAATTAATTAAAATTGGACTTGTACTTAAAAAGCCTTACGCCGGACAAAATTTGGATTAGCGTAATATATATAAGATTGACTGAGGTAAGACCATAACACTGGCCTCAGATTCAAATTCGCATGTTTCTACGGCTTTCCGCCACGCTAAAAACATCCAACACAGGTTTTACTTGATTACCCCTCCCCTCCCACTAATCTGTCACCCCATATCGACCCAAGGCTTGACTGAATAGGTATTACACCTAAAATCCTTAGTTCAAAGCTAAACAAAAAATTATATTCACCCGGGCAGAGTGAGGCCCTGAACCAAGCTGAGTGCCGAGCTATTTCATTGGCCTGATCATGGTATAATAATACAAGGTAGCATTGACAGTTGCTTGGGAAAACATCTCCTGTCAAAAAATATACTCAAAAAGAGAGCGCTCACAATCCGCCATTGAAAACACAAGCAATGTTGAAAACGTTGAAGTGAAAAAGACAACAACCACAGCAGCTGCAGATGCATTTGCACAAACAGTTGTTTTTGACAGGAGATGTTTTCTTGTAGAAGAGAAAATAAGCAGTTGTCAATGCTACCTTGTATTATTATACCATGGGCCTGATAAATTAAAAGAGAAAATTATCACATTGTAATCATTATCAATCCATTTTTCAATGTGGTGGTTAAATATATCACACAATATTTCTTATCTATTCGTATTATGTAAATGTGTACATCGATGACTCCGGAATGCGAATAAAAATAAAGCTCACTCAAAATAAATAAGCCGACATTTCATTTTTGATACAAACAGTTTTCAGCTGACGACATGTTTTTCGCGTACACCTGAGTGTAAACAACATTTTATTTATTTTTCAGTTTTATTTTATTTATTACAACAATAACTATTTACATTCGATTTCTGGTTGTGTGGGCTTATTTATGCGTGCATGTAGCTTGTTGTTTTCTGTATAAAATACCAACAATTAATAAAACACGAAAAATGCATTAAGAATTTCACGTGAATGAGGCAACAAACTAAAGTAAATATTTTGACCAAGTGAAAGCTCTTCATGAAGTTGTATCTTTGTATCCGAGCGATGCGTTGGTTGCTTTTCACATTTCACTTCAGTTGTATTGTTGGAATTTTAATGTTTGTTTATTAGTTGTTTCTTAACTACTAACATCTTTATGTGGTTTCCAAAAGACAACAACAAAGCCAGTTGCACTCAATCCAAAACTGTCACAATAGATAAAAGGAAGCATAAGAATGAATTGATAAAGCATTATTATTGCATCATATCCTTGCATTAAAGCATGGACTAGATTCCAGAAATTTATGTGCTTTTGGTTCAAAAGGCTGTCCACAACATCAGTTGACTTATAGGCCAGAGGAAGTTATTCATTTCTTTATCCGTCGGCTCCATCTGATAAGAGTTCATTTTAAATCGTTGTTGTCCTGTTGCAACCAGCTTTATTTTTTTTTTTTTATTAACTGACAAGTTTTTCCTCTATTCGTTCATTCATTCGTTCGTTCTTCCAAACATCATATCAACGCTTAGCAACGTAAATGTCCTGCGCAATTTATTTATGATTATATTTGAAAATCAGAAATAAATATTTACATTTATGACTGAACCAGTTACAAGCAAGACCCATGACTCTCTTACTTCCTGCTTGCCCTCCATTCATCCTTTATTGCATCCTTTAACATTACCTGCCTATATTATGCCAAAGCCGCACAATCATGCCAACAACAAGCAAACAAACAAACAAACAAACAAACTTTCTCGATAATAATCTTTTTCGTTAAATTACAAATAAATCCCGCATTATGAAAAAGTGTTGTAGACCGAAAAGTTTATTTATACACCAGCGCGCTGAGGCAACATTAAATTACCTTTTCTGGCCCAAAGCTAAATCGAGCGGAAGTAAGAAAACAAACCAAACCACAAACATTCAGCCCAGGCAACGAACCGACTAACCAAATAAACCAAACAGTCAACCAACCAAAGAGCACAAACAGCCAACCAACCGACCAACCAACCAACCAACCAAACGAACGAATGAACGAAGGAACGACTTCTTGCCGGATAAGTTGCAAAATTGTGCAATAATAAAATACTACTACTTTTTTAACACTTAACAACCGCCCACTACCAACACCCACACCAACACCATCCCCACCATCTCCACTTGCAACGCAAATAAAAAAGCACTATAATGCCTAATAGCAGGTAGTTCCTTCTGATGAGAGGGAGAAACTCGTTGAGCGGCACAAATAACTGCGCCAGTGTTGTTCATTGCAACTCTGGAATGTTTTGCGATAAAAATTGCATTTTTATGCTGATGTTTGAATTTATGCAAATGCAAAATATTATCATTTTTTTCTCTTTGCTCCTCTCTTGGCTACATTTGGTGAACCCCTCTTCCGAGCCAACCCACCCATCCTTGCCTCACACATTTCGTATCGACTGACAGCGTGGATTTCACGTGGATATGATTTTGAATTGCATCTCAGGCAGATGATAGCCTGATCGACAGAATCCACCCATTCTCAGTCTTTGTACCCTCACAGTGGGTAGTTGAAAGAATATTCCTATTTTTGTTGCAAGGGTTGTATGTGCAGCCTTTCACTAAATGATATCAGTGCTGCTTTGCAACTATTTACATTGTTGTGAAAATAAGTGCAGACCTTTAAAAATGTATTGAAAATGATGCACTTGAATATTAAGGAGCTGGAATTATAGGTCAATATCTAAGACGATTTCATTTTTGTTCAATGGGTAGAAAACACTGTACAAGAAAAGAAATGGATTGACATATGTTATGATGGATCAGTTCCTGCAAAATCAACTGTAATTTATTGGTTTGCTGAAATCAAACGTTGTCGTATAAGTACTTCTGATGAAGAACGTTCAGAACACCCAAAAGAGGTATCAACTCCAGAAATTATCAACAGAATCCATTATTATTATTATTATTATTGTTGGGATTTGCAATGCAACCTTAAGATCTATTGTACCCCTTCATGGCCCTTAAGAAAACTCTTTTAGACCCATGATTTTAATAAGTTATCTGGTATTATGTGGCAACCCCGATATTTCCGTCGGGTTTGAACACGTAAGGGACACTGTCCTAGGATGTGATTGGCAGATTCTTCTCCATACATGCAAAACATACATGTGTCATCACTAAGAATTCCCAGTTTTGTAAGATGATGATTCAACCTACATTGACCTGTTGGCAGTCCTGTGATAATTCTTACAGCATTCTTTGTTGGCTTTATGCATTATTTGAATGCCTTTAGGTCGTATGCCCTGAAAGTAGCTTAGAGTGCTTTAAGGGGGAAAATATACCCAGAGGCCGAAAAAAAGATCATGTTTGTGCATTTTTTAAGGAAACCTAAGGGATATTTTTAAATGAGGGTTTTTATACCTTAAAACATACACATTCAAGAGTATGTTTAGTTTTTTTTTATTAAAAAAAAATTAATATTAAGGTAGATACAGCATTTTTTGTAGAGCGCTCTGAAAAAAAGGTGAAATGCGGTGACCAAGATTGCTCCTCTTAAATTCAACTGAAACAAAAAAATTAAATATATTATTAAACTAGATACTTAAAACTCGTACTTGTCATAGCCGATTTTGAAAATATTGATTTTTCACAAAATGGCGGTCTTCCGAATGTAAATTAACGATTTTCGACTAAAAATTCGTCATTATTTTGCCTAAACTAATGAACGAAGCTACGAAAAAAAAAATCCTATGACAAGTACGGGATTATTATGTATAAAATAAGCCTGCAAAAAAATCAAAACGATGGGCTCACTGAGTTTCGAGAAATATTGGTCACCGACTTTGAAAACATGGTTTCGAGAAAAACGAGTTTGAAAATAAGGGCCAGCACGGCGCGCTCTAGAAGGCGGTTCACTGACTAGACTATAACTTTGTTATGTTTTGAGATATCGACTTGAAATACACCAGAATTTCATCAGAATCACCACATATTCTTGAGACTTAAAGCTTTAAGAATATATAAAAAAAATTTTTGAAAAAAAAAAAATTTTGGCTATATTTCCCCCCTTAACCCTGGTAAGTTTCTACAGTATTTTCTTTTCTGTTTTTTTTTTCTCTTTCTTTATTGAAAGAGAGTGGATTCCTTTGCCTATCCCACAGAATGGTCCGGACCAACAAGGGTTGTTGTTGATGTTCCTTTCTTTGCAAATTCGCCAGCAATTTCGTTTCCTCCTATACCTTTATGACCCGGTACCCATAAGATCCAGACCCGGTTTTGTAGCTCCATAATATCTACAAAAGTAAAAGCGCATAAGATAGTTGAGGCTACAAAGATATAAGTAGGCTCGATAGTTTTCATTTTGCATGATATTTTGGCCGCGTGTGTTGATAGTCGACCAAACAAGATGAAGGCCGTGTTTGATCCGAAAGATCTTGAGCTTCGATTAGTAACCTGTGATTAAACATGGACTCACCGCTATACATCTGAATCGGTGTAACAACCAAAACAATGGGTTGGGTCAAATGGAAGGGGTCTGAAGCGACCAAACAGAACAGAACAATCGACCGGAAAGTTCTTGGGAAGTGTTTTTGGAACTTTCATGGTCTATTATTGATCAACTATTTAAAAAAAAAAAAAAATGAAAAAATATCAGGTGAATTGTTGAACCGTTTGAACAATGTACTCAAGGAAAAATGACCACACTTAAATACAAAAAAAGGATTTTCTCTCAAGGCAATGTACCACTTCACAAGTCATGGCAAAACTCAACAAACTACGCTTTGAATCGTGTTCTCCAGATATACGAGTAGCTCCCAGCGACTATTGTCTTTTTTCCCATTCTCAAAAAGTAGCTCACGAGAAAAAGAATTGCATCAAATGAGGAAGTTAAACTCCCTCTTTTCTTAGTTTACAAGATGGCGCGATGTCCTAAGAAACATTTGAAGCATTTAGCAGCACCAAAAGCATGGATGTTGGATGAATTGGGAGGAGTTTTCGCTCCTCGTCCATCGACAGATCCACACAAGTTAAGGGAGTATTTGCCATTGGTGATTTTCTTGAAAAATCATCTAAAATATGCTCTGAATGATGTTGAAGTAGCAAAAATTGTTATGGTGGACGGTAAGGTTCGCACTGACCGCACATATCTAGCTGGATTAATAGATGTGATGACAAGACCGGTGAATATTTTCGCTTGGTGTACGATGTTAAGGGACGTTTTACCATTCACCGCATCTCTGCTGAGGAAGCCAAGTAAAAGATATGCAAGGTTCGCAAGACTCAGTTGGGCTCCAAGGGTGTTCCTTTCCTTGTAACACACGTTGGACTCACTATCCGTTATCGTGATCCATTGATCAAAGCCAACGATACCATGGAGGTTGATATTGCCACCGGCAATAAATATTGTGCATGATCACTGGAGGTAGAAATTGCTGACGTATCGGTTTAGTTGTCAACCGTGAAAGACATCCAGGCTCCTTTGAGAACGTGCACGTAAAGTATTCATTAGGACACGTATTCGCCACCAGATTGACAAATGTATTCATTATTGGCAAGAGAAATAAGCCATATATTACATTGCCGAAGGGAAAGGACGTGAAGTTGAGTATTGCTGAGGAACGCGACTAGCGGTTGACCGCTAAGACTCACTAAATGTTTTTTTTTACTATCATATAATAAAATATTGAACATTTTATTCAAATTCGAGAAAAACTATTAATCTGTTGAAAATAGAATTCGTACATATTAAGATAGCAACAAAAAAAAAGCGCGATACATATCTTGAAGAGCCGGACAAACCGTACTAAACAAAAGTTTCCAAAATGTTGAAAGATTGCTGGACTAACTCAGTTCTGAATTTAGAAAATTTTTTATATGCCATTCTTCTCCTAACTCTTCGGCAGATGTTGTTATTTTCCAATTTCAAAGAATAAATAACACTTTTTTGACATTTTGTTAAAAAAAATAAATTTAGAGAGAGTTAATTCTATTCAAACATTTATTTATAAACTTAAGTAAATAAGGTCAATTCAAGAGTTGTTTGTTTTAACTTATCAAAATAAATGCACAAATATCCTTTAATATCCTTATTTTGAAGCATTTGTATAAACCAACATTAATGAAAACTCAATGCATTCGACTTACTTTTGAAGCTAAACTAATGCTTTGTTAAGAGAGAAAGAGAGAGAGCTTATTCTCTGAGCCAAATGCAGTTAAAAGGACGATAGCTGTAAATAAAAATAATAAACTAAGTCAAAGTAAATCACATTCACTGGCAACAACAGTCAGCTCAGCATAACTAATGGTAACTAAACAGCACTGCAACAACAACAACAACAACAACAACAACAACAACAACAACAACAACAACAATAACAACAACAATAGCCCTAACAACACAAACTTAAATAGCAAAATATTATTCTTGTGTTTATGTGTAATCTTGTAAAAGGCGCTGCACAATTTCTTTGTAGCTACTGCTAGAACCTAAAGAGTTTTACCCAGCACCATTCCATACAGCTCTCCTGCCTTCCATCCATCCATCCATCCATCAGTTCATGCATTCATATTTGTACGTCCTTCTGTCAGCAGTTAGCCAGAGCATTGAATAAATAAAGTGGCTAAATAAAATATTACGCTTCCCTTGTAGCCGCGCACCACTCAACACCAACACCCACAAATTGCAGCAGGATCAAACGCAACAGTGGCATACAAACACACACCCACGCATACCTAAAGACGCAGCAACATGCACACACAGACTGACTTTTGTTTATTTATATATATTAACGCCCACTTGTTGGCTTGGCTGATTGTGTGTGCTTGGCTGTCGAAGCTAAGGATTTTTTTTTATATTTTTAGGCTGGCGCACAGGAAGCTTCAGTTGGGAGATATCCTTTGCTCTTTGTGAAGCACTGTAAGCCGCACATCCGTTTCCGTTTGTGCTGCGCTTAGTTTCCTTGGCTATAGTAAATAAAGAACTTTTCTTTCATTTCATTTGCCTGGGCTTTAATTTTCGACTCAAGCCTAACACCAGGTGGTACACTCTGCTGCCCTGTTGAGTTCATTGTTGTTGTGCTCCGAGTTGTTGTGCTCAGTGTTGTTGTACTTTAATATAGTGGATTGCTTGTTTGTTGCAAGTAAGTTATAAGTCTTCCTTTTTAAATTACTGAGTGTAGCAACACTTTTTTATTTTTTTATCTCTCTGTCTTTATAATTCAGAAAATATTTAAATTTAAATACAGTGGACGCCCAGTGCAAAGAAATTTATAGCCAGTTATAACAAACATTTAATTTAGCGATGATGATGATAAAGAATCCCTGATTTGTTACGCGTAATATAAATAGTTAATTTACTGTGATATTTAAAAAACAAAAACAATAATAATCTTAGAAATTTTACTAGAATAATGTTAACTAACTCTATGAGTAGCGCATTTCCAAGACCATTTAGTCAATTTTCCAAGACCTTGTTGGTGGTTTCGGGCTGTAGCTCACGGATTGCTTGGATGGTATTAAGTGCTTGAATCGTTTCCAGATTGTTGGCATAACATCAGTCCTTTACGGTTCCCTACAAAGAAAAGTCCAAAGAGGTCAAATCGCAACTCCGAGGCGGCCAATTGACATCGCCAAGACGGCTGATAACACGGCATGGCTATGTCGTATGGCGCGCCATCTTGCATAAATCAAAGGTCGTCCAAATTTATTTCTCCAATTTCAGTAAAATAAAGTTGGTTAACATGGCTCTGTAACGTCCACCGTTGTTCCCAGTCTCATTTTCCAAGAATAATGGTCCAATAATGCCACAACTTCACAATCCGCACAAAACTTAATTTACCTTAAATTAAGAAGATTCACTAGGCAAATTTTTTTATTTGAACTGGCTGATTGTACAACATAAAAATTGAGATATTAGGCATCCATCATACTCTTATTTAAAACCACTTTGGAAAAGTTTTGAAAAATATAAATATTCAAATCAAATTCACAGCCTTAATCATAAAAATATTTTAAAATAACCTAAAAATGTTCAATACTTAAAAAGCTTTCTTGTCTTAAATGTCATAAATTTTCAATGAATATTTATTCAATTTCCGACACATGGTCCGATGTTGCTCTTTCCGAATGTGGCGTCAGAATTAATCTGAAATTAAAGCCTTTTAGGCTTTAGTTATAAACAATTTTGTGCAAAAAAAAATGCGATTTTTTGCACGAAAAAAAAATTTATGTTAAATATTCTTTCAACAACTGACAAAAAGGTAAACAACCAACATGGCTGAAAATGTAAAAATGCTTTCTAGATATGATTACCAACACAAGAAAAACAAATCATACCAATTGTACCAATGCCTATACCTAAAAAAGTATAAACTTTTGGAAAAATAGCATGGAACAATAAATGCTAACAGTTCTTTAAAGAATACATTAAGTTTTCTTGGTTTTCACTTTCGTGAATTTCTTTAAGATTAAAATAAAAAATAAAAATTTCAATGCTACCAACAATCTGCGAAATGTATTCTTACAAGAAAAAGTCCCCAGGTGTCAGGCACCGATTTGAATGATTTTTAGATATGTGTTAGAGGATGAAATTCTAAAAAACTTCTAAAATAAATAAAAAAAGGTAACTTTCAAAATTGTTGCGTTCAAACATAAATTAATATGAAATAATTACGTTTACGTGACACCCATTATATCGACTAAAAACCGTTGAAAATTGCAACAACAAAATTGCAACAATTATTAGCTTAACGAATTGGATACCGTTATTTGCGTCTTTTTAATACCTTTCGTTTGATATCAAATGTGTGTGTGTTTTTATAGCAAATAGCAAAGTTATGGCAAAAAAACGAATTCTGATTTTAAAACGCCATTTTGAAACCCTAATCGTTCGATTGAGCTCATATAAAAAATATGCTAACCTTAGAATTTCATCATATCCGAAAATCATTCAAATCGACGTCTGACACCTGGGGACCTTTCCTTGTTAGATGAATTCTAAGAAATTTTCAATTAGAGCTTTTTTCGAAAACACAATTTTGGGGAATTTTTCATAACCGCACATAAAATAATTGGGCGGTTTTGCATTTTTGTTGGGTGAAATTTCTTTTTTCTTTGGGTGATTTTTAATTTTTAAAACGATATTCATGATTTTAGCTTCGCTTCATTTGTCTCTCCCCTAAAAATCTTGGAATTCATTTTTAACAAACTTCCCGTTTTGCTAGAGTTTTGAAACTAGAGTTTTGAAACTTAAAATGTAGCTCAGAGCTGGATGACAAGACAATAATAACGTATATTCTTGTCTGTACGTTTATTTTTTTGGCTAAAATACGAAATTATTTGATACATACATACATATGTATGTACATATTAAAAAACAAACAAACCCTGCAAACATTTTTTGAATGCCTCAAAAAAAATGACTCTAAAAAGAGTATTTCTTATGCGTGTTTTATGAGTACGCAATAAAAATACTCATAAAATATTGCTCAGAAATAAGACTCCAAAAAATAGTATTTTTTATGCGTGTTTTATGAGTATGCAATAAAAGGACTCATAAAGGAGTCTTTGATATGATTGTAAAATGATTGCTCAAAAATAAGATTCCAAAAAGAGTATTTTTTATGCGTTTTTTATGAGTACGCAATAAAAGGACTCATAAAGGAGTCCTTGATATGATTGTAAAATGATTGCTCAGAAATAAGACTCTAAAAAGAGTATTTTTATGCGTGTACGATAAATGGCAAAATATGGAAATATTTTCATTTTTAAACCCCCATGTTTAAAAAACGGAAATGGGGGTATATTAATTTTGTCACTCCGTTTGTAACGCCCATAAGAAGACGTGGTAGGTAAAGAAAAGTATATATATTTTAGATCAGCATCACCACCCGAGTCGATTTAGCCATGTCCGTCTGTCCGTCTGTCCGTCCGTATGCCTGTCTGTGATCATGATTGCAGTCGTAATTTTCAAGCTGTCATCAAGAAATTCAATATTTAAGCTTATATTTAAAAAATAAAGGTCAAGTTCGAAAATGAGCCAAATCGGATGGAAACCTCGCCTACCTCCCATACACAGTGACTTTATAAAAAATTAAAAATCGCTTCAAATTCCACAAAAAATAATATATGGACTTGAAGTTTTGCATATGAACTTTGATATACAACATGTACTCTGTGTATGAAATTCAACCAAATCGAGTGAAAATCACACCCACCTCCCGTACAAAGTGATTTTATAAAAAAATAAAAGCGAATATTTTCTGTTAAAACTATAACGAAAATGTTTTTACAAATTATCATTTTATTGCCTGCTTAAGACTCTGAATATATTTCGTTTCGGACTTGGGGGTATATACTTTGGCCTAGTCGAAGATAATTTCTTACTAGTTATTAATCTTATATATTAATACGCAAACATCGAATGCTGTCGTACACTTTTTCAATATTTATTTTAGAATACGGACAATGAAACGTATATCATTCGAAAGGTACTGCACCATAGATGTGCCGAATCATGTTAGATTTTAAATTAATGACCTTTGACCCGAAATATTAACGTTGAAAGTTTATATTAATTTTAGTTAGGGATCTCAGAACTGGGAAGACGTAGAATGAAGAATGAGGTATCGGATGAAAGGTCTGGAATATTAGATTGGTGACCTTTGACCTTAAATATGAGCTGAAAAGAGCATTTATTGAACAAAAGCTAAACTGTAAGAGATGCAAAAACATGATATAAGAGAGAAATTTAGACATTCATAAGATGTGCAAAAAATACTTCGATATTTTTCACCATCGTTTACGGTTATCCTACAATAAGCACTTTTTCATTTAACAAGTGTCAATATATATTGCGATGGTAAAATTTTTTACAAATAGTAAATTTTGAAAAATTTCCGTTATTTTGACATCAAAATTATTGTGATATCTCGAAAACTATAGATGTTCTCAGTGCAACGTTTTTGTATGAAAATTCGTTGGTTGAGAAAAATAACGGCATACGAAAACTTTTTTGCTAATATTTTCCACGAAAAGTATGTTAAAAAAATTTCCCGTTATTATGACACCAAAAGTATTGCGATATTTCGAAATCTGTAGATTTTTTCCAAGCATTGCTTTTCTTAAAGCAATGTCATTGCCTCAGAATGAGAAAAAAACAATGGATATTTAAAATTTTGATTTTGCAAGCAAATATTTCAGCCATTTTTCAATCGATTTTCATTAAATTTTCTTTGTCTAAAAGTTTAATTAAATGACTTTTGAGAAATAAGAAAAGATTTACCGTTATCTCACCAATTCAATTTCTTATGTTGTTTTCAAAAAAACTCTAAAATATTAAATTTTTGCTCAAAAATTAGACCAGACATTCTTTTCTAGTAATTTTATTTTTTTTTTCTATTTTCTTCTCTCACACTATTTCATATACCATATCATTTATTTGCAAAAATTGCTTCATTTTGACACATAATTTAATTAAGTGTTTCTATCATCGAAAATAATGAGCACCCCCTATAATTTTTTTGATGAAAATTATATTTTTAAAAATGTTGTTTTTGTATTTTTTACAAAGTTCTACAGCTAAACAAATAATTGCTGTGAAAAAATGTTTCAAATATTTCAAACTACTCCAAAGTTATATACACAAACCTATGTTTTAAGCGATTTCCTTATCTACTTTATATATTAAATATATTATTAATACTGTCGTACACTTTTTTAATACATACAATAAAAAAAAATAATGAAACTTATATCACTCAAAAGGCAGTAAGCCACAGATGTTCCGAAAAATAAAAATTATCAAATAAAATTAAATACATTATCTAATTATTGTATTTCAAAATAAATGTATGCATTTTCATTCACATGGCTGTAGTTTGAATCTTTCTCTTTCTCTCTCTCTGTCTCTTTGTTTATATTATTCCACATTATTTTTTTCTAAACAAAAATTGGAGCTGTGTGCGATTGTTGGTGTTGTCGATTTTTCTTAATTTCTTTCTCTTCGATAGCCTCATGGCAAAAATAGACAAAATATTCATGCAGTTATGAGACCGCGGAGAGAGTAGCTTTATGATCCAAAATGCATCAATCATGCAGTGGAAAACAAGAATTAAGAATTTTTACTTGGTCTTACAATAAAAATAAAAACAAAAATAAATTGAAATTAAAATAAGGACAAGTATTAGGACAAGGATTTGGTTAAGCATGAAGGCAATGATTAGACAAGGGATGAAAGCAAGGACTTGGACAAAGGTTAGGACCAGGAATAAGATAAAGAGTAGGAACACAGATTAGAGTATAGAATTGGACAAGGATTAGGACTAGAATTAAGAAAATGGCTTCGACAAGGACTGAGACATGGGTAAGGACAAAGATTGGAACATACCTAAAATAATATTTGGGACAAGATTGGGTAAAGTTTAAGGACAATAAGAAAACGAATAGAACAAGGATTTAAACATACTTTGAGCAAAACTTAGGACAAAGATTTAGAAAGAATGTGGGAGCAGGATTAGGAAAAATTTGAACAAGGGTAAGGTCAGGATACAGGATTTGAACATAGATTAAAACAAGAGTTTGGAGAGAAAGAAGGACAATTATTAGAACAAATATAAGAATAAGAATGAAGACAAATTTGGGAGCAAATGAAAGGATTGGGACAAGGATAAAGATACACTGTCATGCCAAAATCTACGGATGTGACCACGATACAGCCAACTTATTTTTAACTTTTCCAAGCATTTTTCAATAAAAATAAAAAGATAAATAAGATAAAAAAATTATTTTGATATGGTCGAATTTCGACCACAGGCAATACTAGTATTATTAAATAAATGGGAAAATGGCACATACGATAATTTTGCGCAAAGGGATTTTAAAGGTTTTATTGACATCATATCAATGTCAGAAATTAGTGTTTACAAAGAGTTTTTAAACCATTAAAGAGCCTTTAACATGAGACTTATGACTCTTAATATTATAACTTCTATGAGTTCTGAAAAAGCCTTCATATGAGTCTTTAAAGATTCGATTACATGATTCTTAAAAAGAGTATTAAATATGTCTTCTAAAAGAGTCTTAATTTTGAGTCCAAAAGACTAATTTATGAGAGTTCTAAAAGAGTATTTACTATGAATCTTTAAAGAGTCTTTATTATGAGTCTTAAAAGAGACTTCATTTTGAATCCGAAATGAGACATAAAGCAGTCATTATTATGAATCATGTTTTGAAGCCCACAACATACGAAAATGTACTCACAAAAGAGTCTTTTTTGAGCGCATTATGACGATAAAAAGTCATTTATATGAGTCTTAAAAGAGTCTTTTAAGAGTCATAATATTGGCTGGGAAAAAACCGAAAAGCTCAATGACATTTTTAAATTTCAAAAATTCACAATTCACAAGTGAATCCTCATTTAGAAAATATTTTTGTGTGAGTTATGTAGCTCAGAGCGTAAAGCGATGACTTTATACACGCTAGGTAGTGAGTTCGAGCCTCAACAAAGTTAACGAAGTTTTTGTTTTTTTATGAAACAAATTCAAATTTTCAAAAATTCACCACAGAAGGTGAATTTAGTGACTTATGTTGTATTTATAAGATTCTTGTTATCTTTTACATAAAGATTTATTGCTATAAATGTTAAATGTCAAATGTTAAATAAATAAATAAATAAATTATATCGTGAACGAGAAAGAGAAGGTGGAAAAAAATTGTGAAAAAAATAGTGAAAAATAGATTGTTTGATTTATTGCTATAAAGATGATATCTTTATATGGTTTCTGTAGGTCATAGCGCACGGCGATTGCTTTATAATCGTGAGGTTGAGAGTTCGAGCCTCGACAATGTCAATGAATTTCTTCAGTTTTGTTTTTTTTTTTTTTTTTTGTTTAATATTTATGGAACTATTTAATAGGTTTTAAAAACAAATTTTGTACTAATAAAAACATAAAACCTTCAAAATCGATTGTAAAATTTTACACAAGAATAAAAACCAGAAAATAATAATTTAAGTAAAACAAACATTTTTAAAATACCACATTTTTAAAATGAACTAAAAAGTATAAAATAATTTCTGCTAGAGTGGGGGCTTTTAGTTCTCATAAAAATGTGGGGCACATTCTATAGGGAACATTAAGGAGTTAAGAAAACCTTGATTAAGAAAGCATTTGTCCACTAACATATTAAAATTTTTAATTGGTAACAAATAATTTCTCAATTATTCATCAAAGATAGGCATAGATAGAAAAGTTATTAAAAAAACACTCTTCAGCCTTGATAGCTTCGATAACATTAAAATTGAAGAATTCTGAAACCCAAGTAGTACTAACTGGGCTGAACACAATAGATATCTGCAAACTTAAATCTGCCATCAAAGCTAGAACTTCTATCCTGACAGTCAAGGGACCTGAGTCAAGAAATCATTTGTTTACTAACGTACTAGAATTGTTAAAAACACACCTTACTATTCTCTATAGCATGCGCCCCAAATTTTTATGACAACTAAAAGCCCCACTTTAGCAGACATTATTTTATACTTTTTAGTTCATTTTAAAAATGTGGTATTTTAAAAATTTTTTTTTAAATAAAGCTCAAATTTGTTTTTAATATAAATAATCAAAGGTCATATTTAAATATAAAGATTTCTGGGAGAGCACGCCCATATTAAAAAAGAGAAATGTTAAGAAAAAATTATTAGTTGTGTGTTTATCACAAAAATCACTAAGTTTTTCATAACAAAATGGTCTCCACACCATTTAAGGTGTACCATCAGTTAAACTAGCTGAACCCTAAAATGGAAGAGTGGAAAAAGGGAGGAGCCAAGAACAAAATAATACAACTTCAATATGCTCTGATAGCGGTAAACCGCTTTGATCGAATTTCGAAGATACACATGAGTTAAAGCTATGCCTAAAAGTATAATACGATATAGGTTAACTTTGACTCAGGGTGAATCGAAGTAGATAAGAACTTAGTTACTAATTCAAGCGTTCTCTCTGTCACAAATAAATTCCGAGTAACTTACTCGTCATATTGGTAGTATAAGTAGAACCTAAGTAGCTTGAGCGGATCACAGTGAAAAGAGATAACGGTATTCTTATTTAAGCGGTTCGCCTTTGGTTTTTTTTTTCTTGTAACATTGAAGTGATTTAAATTGGTATTGTTATTAACACACGTATCCCCGCTCATCACCCCTCCGCCATCATTATTTCTTTTCGTAATTATTTGCTCACCAAACAAACTTTTTGTTTTGAAAAGAAATAGTATATCCCTTATAAGTAATGTTTTTTAAAATTTTAGCCTGTTAAATCATTCAACGATTCAATCTTTTAACTTTTTTCCAGTAGTAGAGTTTGATGTTGGTAAATGCGTTTCTCAAATCCAGTCTAACGCACTGGCTGCCGATGGTATTCCCATGGAATTTGTTAAAATCATACTCCCTCACATCATTAGCCCTCTGACTTACATAATTAAATCATGTTTTATGTCGTCTTCGTTCCCTGATTTATGGAAAATTGCCATTGTTCTTCGAGTAACTGAGAAGCAAAATCCATCTTGTCTCAATAATTTTAGGCCAATAAGCATTATTTCACCTTTAGCAAAAATTTGTGAAAAACTTATGTCTCAACAAATAACACACAACTTAGTAAATAATAAATTACTATCTTCGTTTCAGTCTGGTTTTCGTGCAGGTGGCATAGTTATTCGCCTGCAGTTGTTAGGATAATTGATGATATACTGCCACAATATGATACGGGGTCCTTGACGCTCCTATGCTTGTTAGACTTTTCGAAGGCGTTTGACAAAGTAAATCATCAAATCTTGTGTTATAAGCTTAAGTCATTGTTTGGTTTCTGTGATAGTGCTGTTAATTTAATGTCTAGCTACTTGTGCCGTAGGTATCAAAAAGTTAAAATTGGTCAATTGTCGCCAGGGTACAAACTGGTTTTGAGTGGTGTTCCTCAGGGTTCTATACTTGGCCCCCTTCTATTTTCTATGTTTCTAAATGATATTTTTTCTGTTTGTATTGATGCTTCTGTTCATGCTTACGCTGATGATGTCCAGTTGTATCTTTCTCGTAGAACTGGCCTCATCGAGAACTTTGGTTGTAGACTGAACGCAGACCTCAGTTTATTTACCACCCGTGGAGCAAAGTGCTTCTAATTTATGAAAGTCTACTGTATAGGGTAGAATTAAGATAAACAAAGATATCGAGAAACATGAAAATCAATTGTGAAATTTCTTTATATATGTATATTTGATATTTTTTAATTCATAAAACAGTTTTTCTTTAAGGAATTATATTTAAAGCTTAATGCCACATAAGTCATGAAGTAGCATGTTGCTATTTACAACAAAAAAATTCTTTACATAGCAAGCCATGGGCAGACTAGACAGCTGTTGCGGCTAGTAACGCTGCATTACGATATTGGGAAACATTTTCGAAACGTCTTCGATATCTTGCGAGATAAATAAAAATAATTTCATCGATCTAAGCACTTTTTCTACAAATTCTTACAGAAATTTACTCATCAAAATAATAAATGAAATAAATTAGCTTGTTATGGATTTTGTCATGAGCTTCTAGTATTGACTTCTCCTTCTCATATTAAACCCAATTCCACGCGAACAGAAAATGACTTTCGCGACTTCTTATTTCTATATTTGGATTGAGTAAACTGAACCCCTATTCAACAAGTTCTTCTGCTTCTTCTTCTTTTTATTACCTATCTAGTATACAAGACGTATGCAAGTAAAATACAAGTTCTTTCTTCAGTCTTTCCGAAACACAATGAAAAATTAAAATTGATGAAATTTACAGGATCTACCACACATAACACGCGCGATGATACTTCGTTCGAAATTAAATGAACTTCAGACTCAACCTCTTCTTGTTGTTGCTGCTTTATTGACTCACTTCATCGGATTAATGGAAACAGACAAAAGCGACAGCTCTTAAGACAGTCAAGCCACCTCAACCTCGGCACGACCTTCACTGGGCGAAGACCTTGCCCGAGGATGCATACATGCGTTATTGGCAATAAGCAGAAGCAGTGAAAAGCAAGTAACTCTCGAGCGTAAGTTATGATTAGCCTCAAGTAGGAGCAGACTCTGCCAGTGCGTTAGGTTGATGGGTTGTTGCCCGACAGTGGCACAAGCCGCAAACCAGACAGTGCCCGCCCATACAAGATATGAATTTCAAGATCCGAAAATCTGTACTTAGAGTGTCTTTCATCTAATTTTATTATTATTTTGATTTTGCTTCTCATAAATTTTGCAACAAATATAAATGAGAAAAGAAGAACATAAACGACGAGATATACGAGTAACATAACAGCAACAATAACGGCGGTAGCTCTGCGCCTTGGCCAAAAATGAAGAGAATGGCAACACACTCACACACACACACACACGCACGCATACAGAAAAAAGCAGGCATTTACGTTTTTATATTTGATACTACTACACATACAAACAAAAATGTACTGTATGACATGCAGTCAACCAGCTACGTTGTTTGTGCAGCCAGGCGAAAACCTTGATTTCGCTTTTATCCAATATAAAAATGAAAAATTTAACTAAAGCCACACCTCACCCCAGCGTGTAGTGCAGTTGAAAGCAGAATAAGTGGCTTACTTGATGTTGTTTTTTTCTCATAATCAGAAAACCTCGTTTGATATCCTTAAAAGAAGCAGCGACATCAAGGAACAGATATAAGAAGACTGGGTAAAACGTGAGCAAGACATGTGCGCGACATGTAAACACCGAGTTGTATACACACACACTCACACATGCACCCACACCAACTCACATGCAAATCGCGAAGTCGTTTTGGTGTTGTTGTTATTGTGGTTGTTGTTGCTGTTGTTGATTATATTAGTCCTATAAAGAAAGCAATCTCGTCCGCGCATTCAGGACGCGATGATGATGAGTTGTAGCAGACAACAAATATTGGATGAAGACGAGCTTGATTGGAGGTTCTTACGCCGGTGCTTATGTAAGAAGTGAGCTTAAGTGATATTCAGTGTTGATTACTCACTAATAAGGGATCATCCAAGGGTTCCACAACTCCACTGTTATCCGAGCAATGATGTGCTTCTTGGAAAAAATATATTATTTGTGTGTATTTCCTCACATATACTACTGAATATTTTATACCTTCAGTAATCAGCTGAGTTTAATGCAGAATTTCTCGAAAAACACACTGAATCTTAAATTTATATCTCCAATCTAATAGGTAGATAAATTTAGACAAATGTGGCACCTCCGTAAGTCATGTTCGCCTTAATGTGCTCATGACATATCAAACTGATTTCAAAAAACACAAAAACTCCCAACGATCTGAGATCTCAGAGCAGCGTCCTGTACATTTTTATTTTATTTTTTTTTAACATGCATGCAATACTTTTTTTTTAATTACATATTTTTGCATAAATTCTTGTGTGTGACATTTAAATATATTAACACCCTTCTCTACACTTATACTATATGCACTGGATGTTCCAACAGTGTTGCTTCTAATTTTTTCCACCCCCCCCCCCCACCAATAATTTGGCGCAAAAGATCTTGATATCGTTAAAAAGGTGACACTCAAAATCCGCTTCTCACGTATATTAAATATATTCCAGAAGTTTTGTGCCATCAACTCGTCATGCGTTCTTGCAACACCTCACAACCAACTAAGAATTTTTGTTGCTGTCGTTGTTGATTCAAGTGGCTTTGATACAGTTGCGGTTTTCGCAGGATATCAAAGAGAATAAATTGAAAGGCAAGCGGGGGCAAAATGAAGAAATGAAAGCCACGAATATGGATATAAATTAATTATTTCAAGCTTTTGTTATAAGATGGTGCAAATTTTTTTTCTTCTACCTATACCCCGCTTCAATATTATATCATCAACCTTTTATAGGTTCCAAAAAAAAATTACAAAGTGGAGCATATCTATTGAGAATATATTCATTTTATCTAGACAGCGGAAAATATGAAATAGCATATTTATATTGAATGACCATAAAACAATTTCGATGACACAGACATGCGTCCTGACGAATTCTATTTTGAAAAACATATCAATTTTTGCATATTTTGCATATTATATCCGTATGTTTATGTGAACCAACAACAACTTCTATCATAGGAATGAGCGTTTGCCGATGGTGCAGGGCAAGTTCCTCCCCTTCCCCCCCCCCCCCCCCTGCTTAGTATTTTTTGGAATCCTGCGAAATTGAGCTGTTCAGAAATAAAAACAACCGAAGATCGAAATTCTTGTTGTTGTTAGAATAATGCGAGCAAAGCGATACGAAATCCCCCTTTAGAAAACACAAATTCGGTGTTATTTTTGGTCCATCTTGCTCCGTTTTCAAGTTAGGCCGTTCTTCCTAATTTTTTAAGGTTATCATATCAACCAACCCCTCTACATGTGCGTCTCGCCACTCTTTTGTTTTTGGTCTGTCTTGCTTCGTTTTCGAGATATGGTGTTTTTTAAAATTTTTTATGTTTAAATTATATTATCGGCTGACCCTCTTTACTTGTAAGCCCCCTAGAAAAATGAAAACGATCGCTGAAAATTTTTCGATTCGGATGCATGGTGCACTGTCATGAACGAAGCAGTGTCAATAAAAGCTGCCCAAGTGTTATTGCAAAATTCACTTTTATATAGGAATTTAATTGGGTTCAGTCCTTAGACCTTCTGTGGTTGACTCATAACCCAATTCATTCTTTTGCGGACGACAGCAGCATTTGTCATTCATATTCGTTAAAAAAACGGCCGAGATCTTTGGAGATTGAGAGAAAAAAGCAAAATTAGAATGACACACTTCTTAACGAGCTAGAAAAAAATCTCTGAGTGGGGTCGTGCTAATAGAGTCGAGTTTAATGCAAGCAAGACCCAGTGTTGTCTGTTAACTCACAAACGAATGGATTTCCCCTTAGCTACCCTTAAAATGAACGATGTGGGCCTTGTGGAGTCAGATGCTCTTGATGTCTGGGTTTATCGATTGGATCAGATCTTCGCTGGAATGATCAATGTGTCAAAAGAAGCGGTCAAGTGCCTAGATTTCTTAAAACAGTGCAAAAGATATTTCACCCCATCGGATCTACGCATGATCTACACTTCATACATCAAGCTGAAAATGAAGTACAATTCGCACATTTGGGCAGGTGTTTCAAGATCATATTTGGAACTTCTGGACCAAATTCAACGGCGTTCTATTTGATAGGGGATGAAAATATTTCATCTTCTCTCAACTCTCTCGGACATCGACGCAATTTTGAGTGCATTAGCCTTTTATATAGGTATTACCATCGGAAGTGTTCAAGGGAGGGAGGTTCAAGACCTAACCCCACCAGCTGGAGTATTTCCCAGGTCCACTCGGTCAGCACTCAAGTCCATCCCTATACCATTGCCTTGCTCCCCGATAGAACTTCGCATTACCGAGATAATTTGTTCTTCGTTCACACATTAAGATTGTGGAATAATCTCCCTGCGAGCGTGTTTCCCGATGGCTTCGAACTCTGTAGGTTCAAAACAAATCTTCACCGACACTACTCAATATTTTCACCTTCCAACATCACCCTTCTTCCGAATCAATTCAATGCTTACGTATTTATAGGGGGCATCCCCTGAGCGTAGGTTTAGGCTAAAAAAAAAATCTATATTGTTAATCTCTCGTGAAAGTACTTGTTAAAACTAGACAGTCTGCATCATTACTTTTGCCTACTTCCGTTTGGATAAGAAATTTCCGATGTCATCCATTTTTTGGCCCAAATAGGATTTTGAGCACTTTTTCGATATTTCGACGTGGCTGTTGCGCGGTTAATCGTAGGCAATATTGTTTTGGTGTCTTAAGCAAAGTTGTAGATATTGAATAAGAGGGAAAAAATGCAAAACATGCTTTATATACTACAAGACAAAAAGTTAAAGGGTTGGCTTGGGAATATCAAAGGGTTCGCGACTGGAGAAAGTGTGGAGTCGAAATGATGATGGAGTTGGAGTACACGCAGATAAGATGAAATTCTTAAATCCAACAAACAAGCAATCCAAGTGACTTGGAAACCATGTCCCCATGGACAATCCTTATTTTGCGGATGTTTTAATACTCATCTACCTGGGTTCCACCATTTTTTTTTTCTCCAACGATATCAAGTTCCAGAATTCCCAAGGGATAACTTTTACGAACAACTGAACTTTAGGATTCTGTTGGCAATTTAAAAACAAAGCCCTCTCTCCACGAACAGAACTTACTCTATAGTCTATATAGTCTATAACTTCGTCATATTATATGAAGCAAAAACCTAAACGTTGACCAGTTCTGTTAAAATGACTTTTGAAGATTTCGAAAGGTAAGACTAATGGCAAGTTCCAAATATGATATAGATACGTAACGTATGACTTTTACTATAACACTACTCACGCTATTAATTACACTGTGCGACAATTAGGGGTTATTTGAAATAACTGCAACAATTCCTGTGGTTTCTGATAGCCATTGGTATATAGAACATATCGTCCAAGGGATTTTTCTCGAATAACTGATGTTTCTTAAGGTCATGTTTTATACTATACGACCGTAGTTAATTTCCTTTAACTCCTTAACTTAATATTATTTTGATGTCCTTTAAAATTGGGAAACATAATTTTCGCCAAATATTCACACAGGGGAGTCAAAAACCCCCTTAAATTAAAAAAAAAAATATTATATCTCGGAAATTCCAGGCGATGTCACTTTCATTCCTTTTACAAACAAAATTTTTATCGTATTATCTATAACTTTGCAGAATGTCATAATACAAAATCTCCATTGAAAGCTTCCTCCTAAAGTAGCACCTCTCCCAATAGCAGCAATAAATAAAGAAAATCTAGAGTTTTCAGTTGAAATTAGCTGAAATAAGGCGCCAACAAGGAAAGAGCAAGAATGACTGCCAAAACTTTTGCATCAGACCGAAGCCGACAGCCAATTAAAAAAACCTCTTTTACTACTTACAACTTTTCACCAAATAATCGGCTCTTCGAAACAAAGTCCTTTTATGCCAGCATTTCTTTTTCCCACCATTGATAAAATATTTTCTTGCCCGTGGTTATTCTTTTACTTTATAAAATAAAAATAAAAACTCTCACCACCTTTTAATTTGATATAAAAACTCAGAAGAGAAAAATTGGTTCTATTTCTTTTTTAAAGATCTCTTTAAGAAAAGGTACCACTCTTTTTTTTATTGCCGAGCATGTACTTATATATTCTCTATAAAACATTAAAAGTCTTCTTATGTCTAACGACATAATGAATATGTCTTAATAGCTTGGAAACAGCTTTATGTCCATTTTCAGAAATGCCCCATCAAAGCCAAGATGTCTAGAAATATCATCTTCTCGACATATTATTTGAACATAACCGTTTTGCTCTACTTTAAATTTTTAAGTGTTTCCTCCTTATCAGTTAAGTGGCGCTAACTGCCAATACATTAAACTCAATACTACGCTTTAGTTTCTTTCAATATCATATCGTATTTTACCACTTCATAGCCAGATAATAATGGTCATCGTTTTGGGCACCATTTAACTTTCTTCACTTTAACGCTGATAACAGCTTCGGCTATTTGAATGGAAACATCAATAATTGTAGCGCCACTGCTTGCTCAACCTTACCATCTCGTTCAACTCTTGCACCACTAAATACCACACTTCATAACCTCATTAATAAATTTGTATCTCATAAACTGTTTAACATTGTTTTTGTATTCAACATAGCATAGCACGGTTCAATTAAAATGCAAGAGTTTGTAAATCGTAAATGATTTAATTAATTCATGCCCTTTACACGCTGCCACTCCATTCAATTCACTCAAATGCATCAAGCTGCCTGTTCAGCATCAGTCTATCTCTTTCTATTGACAGAGTGTTTGGTTTTTTTAGAGTGGAAAGTAGATGGTGGGCTGCTGGCTCTTAATGGGCGATATCAAATGAATTTTTATTAATTAATTAAGGGCGCCATAAATATAGGAGATGCTTTTTTTGTTAATAATAAAAAAAAAACAAGTTAAAACAGTTTTAAATACATACAATGCATTTGTTTATCACAGAGCTTTGCTCATTTACGATATGATGCCAATTGATTTATTCGACTTTTTTATTCGTTTTTTATTGAATTAATTGTTTTTGTTATTGTTGTTGTTATCGGCTATATAATTGAGCTCATCAGAATAATGTTGGTTTTTTTTCCTTGTACACTAGTGTGATGTGAAGTTTGGCAAGTGGGATGCGCATATCAGTAAAATTATTACCTAATTATATAGATTTTGCCATAATTTATTGCAGCGGAATTTTGAAATTTCATGGGCTACAATGTGTGTGTGTGTGTATGTGTGTGTGAGAGTGAGAGTGTGTGAGTACAAGACATATAACATAATTTATGAGATTTAAAATAAAAAAGAAAAAATATTTTTACGACAGTTTAAAATTTGAATACTTTATGATATGAAGTAATAGCCCAGCAAACATTGAGGTTTGAGAATGATTTGAGAATGATTTGATACCAAATGTATTTCTCAAATGTCAAACGTTTGATATCGATTTGAGATTGTTTTGAGAATGATAGCATTCTCAACAAAAAGAGGACTTTATTCTCAAATTGAGAAATAGGTTTATTCTCAAATTGATATCAAACGTTGATCTCAAACCTGTTTCAAATGTGATTTTCAAACTGTTTAGAAAACAGACATTTATTCTCAAATCAAACTTAAATCGACCTGAAAGATTACTTCAAACATTAATTCTCGATTTGAAAATGATTTCAGAATCAAATTTGAAATCAAATTTGAGAAAATAAACATTCTCAAACCTTTTACTTGTGTTTGCTGGGAGAAAACATTCTTTCAAATCAACAGCATTTTTTTGGCTAAATCATCAGTTTTCCATATTTTTTATACTCATATTTTCATTTAACGATTATAAATCAACATTCTTATATCTTTGAATTTCTAGAAATTTGAAAAATAGTAAGTAATATCATTCGTTTTTGCTTGAAAAAACTCTTATTAAACTTTGTGGCCGAACACGTGAACGTCGATACCAATTTTACGAACCGTGAGGTTTATGGTTGGAATCTCAACGGACATAAAAATTTTTTGAATTTTAAATATCGCCGTCATCTGCAAACGATGTCAATCCTCAGAGAGTCGGCATTAGAACTAGTTGGTTCATTAATCGATCATTTGTATACAAACATTTAATAACGCGCACAATGCAATTGATCTTATGAAGCTCTATCCAAATCCTTTCAAGGACTGAAATGGCAAATTTTTTATTTGGACATGCGTGTTTCAGACGTGCATACAAATCAAATAACCCCTGACTACTCAAAAGCAGTTACATTCATAATGCAGTTCATAATGGAACTCGATTTGATATTTTTCTCTGATCTCCAGTGTCGTTTGTTATATAGGCTGATTTTTTCGGTGTTTAGTTTTTGAAAATTCAAAAAAAAACAGAAAATTTGCAATAGTGTATGAAATATTTATTTGGAGCGATACATCAATGCCTGCCATTTACTTTTTAAAGATTATTTCATGTAAATGTTGCCCACGGCTACACCTCAGGTGGTCCATCCGTAATCTCCAATTTCGGCATAGTTTTTCCAGCATTTCGGCCGGTATGTTACCAATGGCATCTGTAATTTTGTCTTCCAGGGCTGCAATTGTGGCTGGCTTGTCCCTGTACACGAGCTCCACAAAAAATATTCTAGTGGAGTCTTGGTGGCCATTGGACTGCTCCAAAATGAGAAATTAATTGCTTACACCAAGCTCATCTCTGAATAGGTTCATCGGTCGCGTGCCGTGTGGCATGTGGCACCATCTTATTGAAACCATATCTCTACCAAGTCCAATTTTTCCATTTTGGGCAAAAAAGTTGGTAATCACCGCACGGTACCTTGCTCCATTTCATTATTTTACCTTGTGATTTTCATTATTTTTAAAAAATAACGGTTCAATGATGCCGCCGGCCCACAAACCGCACCAAACAGAGCATTTTTCAGGATACATTGGCAGCTCTAGAACTGCCTCTGGCTGCTCTTCAGATCGAATTCGGCGATTCTGTTTATTGACGTATCCATTGAACCAAAAATGAGCTTCGTCACTGAAGACAATTTTGCGATAAAAAAACGGATCTTCATCTAGCTTTTCTAAGGCCCATTCACCAAACAAACGACGTTATGATAAGTCATCCGGCTTCAGTTCTTACAGCGGCTATATTTTGTATGGTTTCATACCAAGATCCTTACGTAAACTGTTCCAGGTGGTCGAGTAACACAAGCCCAATTGTTGAGAACGGAATTGTTCATTGACACTGCCCGATACAGCAGCAATATTCTTCTCGGTTCACCCTCTCCACACATGGGTTGGTGGATTGATGTGCAATAAAGTCAAACTGGTGCGGAATTTGGTCACAATACCTTGAATAGCCTGTTCGGTGGATCGATTATGACGACCATAAAATGGACGTAATTTGCGAAACACATTTCTCACAGATCACGAATTTTGATACATAATAATGGCTGTGTTCGGAAATGCAAAGAAATGCGCAGCCTGCAACAATGCAACGCGCAACAACACAAGCGTACGCAGTGTAATAAAAAATTATGCAATAAATGCGCAACTGCTGATGTATAATTGACATTACAAAACGCATTACATGTGCAGTGCTGCTAGATTTGCATTTCAGAACGTAATACTTCCACTGTAAAAGCATGTTGCGCATTTTTGCTGCAGTTCCGAACACAGCCAATATTCAATGATTCAATGCAAGCGCTGTTCGTTTGTTAGTCATGGTGAAATAACAAAGCTTACTGAGCATTTTGGCTTTGTCATATGTTACGAATAGTGTTGCCATATTTTTTTTTACAAACTTTAATTTCCAGAAAAAAAAACTTGTTTTTTGGTGAAAAAACTTGATATTAAAAATGAACTAAAACATGTATTTTTAAAATGTGTGCTTTTTGGCAATTCGCTTTGTTCTCTCGTCGTCCCGCTATTTTGACCACTTCATTTCTCAAGAAAATCCGGAAGACTTGATCGTCAACTCTGAATGTATTACTATGTTTCCATGGCGAGTTAACTCGGGGTTAGGGTTTTCGTCGATTTAAGAAAATGGCGTTGCTAACTCGATAGTGTTTCCATGCACAGCATTGAGTCGAGTTGAACTTGTCGATTTCATTTGACATTTTTGTTATTTTTTTACATTAAATGGCAAAAATAATAAATTATATTTAATGGCAGCATTCACTTTGACAGATAGAACACAGTTAAATCTTACAAGTTTCGTGGAGTTTCGTGGATGTAACGAAACTCAACTCAACTCGCGTTTCCATAGCGAGTTAACCCCGAGTAAACACAAAGTTAACTCGCCATGGAAACATAGTTTATGTAAACTGAAGCGTCAAGTTTAAAAAGGAATGCCAAAAATTTACCGCCAAGACTTAACGCAGGGAAACCGAGGCAAAAGAACAGAAACAATGACAGCAACAATAATAGCAACAGCGCTGCCATAAAAATAAACTTTTAAAAGAAGTGAAAATTAGTATTAGCAGCTTCAAATGATACTTATGTTTTTGTAGTAACATTCAATTTAGTGTATCAATTTGATTCATAGATTCACTAAAATAGAAAGCATCGTTTTAATCGTAAAAATTTGAAAAACTGGGTAAAATAAAATAAAACTTTATTTTTTTAGGGAAAAACTTGAAAACTTTCTAGCCTCTCAAAAAACTGGCAAAACAAGTTTTATCTGCCCACATGGCAACACTGGTTACGAATCACGTGTGAGGTGTCAAAAAATGTACACTGAAAAAACAAATAGCAAAAAAAAATCACCCTTTATAATCTTACCTCATCTGTATGTATTCCGAAAAGAGCACTCTCGTTGCCTTCAGAATAGCTTTAGTTTTTCTTTAATGTTATCAATGCGCTTTGTTATTGTTTTTATATTTTTGATATAAACAAAAAAATGGAAAAAATGCAATATTTTGTCATTTTGTTAACATATGTCATTTAATATTCGCGAATAGTTTCTTTGTAAAAAAATTGATGATTTCAAACCTTTTACCTTGCCTATGGGTAAGTTCTCACCACATTGTGGAAAGAGAAATTAACTTAAAGTTCGTGATCAGTAGGCTAAATTTTTTCCATCTAAAAATATTGCTTCTCTGTAAAATCAACAAATTCAAACCTTTTTTCCATAGATATACTTGTCCTGCAAAAATAATACTAGTACCACCCCTAGGAGTTTCAAATACAACTCATATAAAAGTAACCCTCTTCGCTCAAGATGTTTGGCAAGCTTTGCCCTCCACAAAATCGAGATTGTCGTTGAACTAACATCGAATTAAAATTTAAAATAAATTCAATAGAAACACTTGCGAATAAACATCATTCAATTAACAGCCAACTGTTATCCACAATCAGCTGTTCATCAGTTGGCAGAGCTGTACAAATAACAGTAGCTGCTTATACTCTGAGCAGAGAATATAAAGTCTCTGCCCTCAGCATGAGCTCCAAAGTGGAGCAATACGCTCTCACTCCAGAAGAGTTTTGCATATTCCGACTCTCTAGCGTTCTCTTGTCTGCTCGATATAAATCGAATGTTATATCGTAAATCGTAAATCTGCTTCCAGAGTCAGAGCGAAACCAAGTTTCATGGGAAGCACTGATTAACTGCAAAGCGCATGCTTATCACTAAATTTCGAATATACCTACATATTACCAACCAATTTACGACGATGACGAAGTAAAGCACTAACGAACTGGAGCTTACACCGCTGGAAAAGCGTCCTGTTGTACGGTATACTAAAGCCTTGGAACTGAGAAAAAAATAATATTGCGTGCAACTAACTGTGTGTGCGTGCGTATGTGTGTGTTGTTGTTGTTTGTTACAAGGTTTGCCGAAGTCAGGACTGATTGCAAATATAGGCCACGAGGATACCTTAGCGAAGAAACAAGCACACTAAAAAATGAGTATTAGTTGCGGAAGGTTAAGTTCTTCCTAAGATCGCATGCTATATATTTTTATTTACTGTAAATATTGCATGCGATAAATCAATGGTTGAGCGTAAACTTGTGGCTTGTGTTCAAGAGTAGTTAAATTTAATATAAATTTAGTGTGATACAATGTGTTTTTGCTTGCATGCTACTTTCAGTAGCATGCGATAAGTTTTTACTGTGGCATCGAAATCATGAACATTAACTTGAAACGAGTTAGTTTGAGCTTAAGTTCTGTTGGTTGATCAAACAGTGGAAATTTTTAGCTGTTCTCCATTAATGCACACAATTTCATGCTTTATCTCGTTAATTTTGTCTGAAACTTCTATGAGTACTTCATATATTTTATATTATTTTTTTTTTACTAACCGCACTCAACTTCGTACTGGTTCTTACGTATTTTTCTAGTTGATTTCTATCCAAAGCAATTTGAGCGCCGCAGGATATTTTTGTGTTTCAAAGTGTGATTTTTATTTTATCCTTCACACTCTGGTGCACATTCCTTTGCTGTCCTTTCAGTCTACTTTGCGCTCTGTTTTCTTCGTGTTGCCTGTGTTCTATTTATTTTTTCTTTTGCTTCTTGGCCACTGCAGCTATGCAATTTTTGTGGTCATTTTTTCTTGTATCCTTGAAGGCTTCTTTTTTTGTTATTACTTTTTTCGCTACTTTCGTTGCGGTTTTCCTACACTTCACTTCTACTACTTTACGGTATGATTTTGTTTTTTTTTTTTTGTTTCTCTGCGCCCTCTGGGGGAAAATGACAGTTTTGTAGCGGCGCTCGCCAAATGAATAATTGCGGATTGGCGTTTTTCCCATGTCGTTGCGTGTTGGTGTGAGCAAGACTGAGCTGGAGTACAAGAGAAAGAGATAGCAGCAGCGTACTAATGTTATTAATGATTTTTTTTTCCACAGATTTTCTATTGAATTTTTCTGTGCGCTTCTTTTCCGCTACTTTGCTTCGCTGCAACATTTTGGTTTTGCTGATTTTTTTATAACCCTTCTCCCTCCTCACCCGACACCGCTCTTCGATCATATCTAATAGACGCATAAAAGGATGTCAATCATTTATTAATTGCTTGCGTATCCCCAGCAGCGTTTCTGGTCATGACTGTGAATCGATGAGCTGAATCGATGCATTGATAAAGGGTTCGATGTCGGTTATTGATGTTGTGCCGTTGAAGAAGTTGATTCAATGAGATTCAGTATTCGACAGAGGAAAGTTCAAATTTAAATGAATTTGCTGAACACGTTGTCCTTTCGAATGCAGTTTGATAATTGCAGATTGTTTTAAGAACTATTTTCAGTTTTCTTTGGTGTGGACTCTGCTGCAAATGTTTTAGGGAACAACGCGTAAATGAAAAAACTCGCAACATATTTCTTAACATTTATCACGTTCAATACATTTATAATGGTTTACTCCCCTCAGTCTCGCAAAACTTTCTGCATTTGTGATTTAAAATGAAATGTTAAAACTGTACATTCCATGTATCTTAAGGGGATTACCTCCTTTCAAAGTTAAATATATGGCATTAATTTAATTTTTTCTCTTAGAGGTTTTAATGGTTCTAACTTCAAATGTACAGTCAAAATGTAAGTTGTATATATCTTTCATTGAGTTCCGATTATAATGAAAACAACTCATGTGCCTGTTACGGTTACTGGTAGCTCCGAAAGATCCCAAGTTCGAATAAGCTTAAAATTATGATTCTTAAGACGTTGATTTTTTTAAAAGTTATGTTAAGTTTTGTAAATTTTATTAAAAGTATGCAATTTTTTTGATGAGTTCGTTCATATCTTAAATTTATTTATAGGGTTTTAATGTCTAACCCAAACTACGGCCCAACACCAACTTTATAAAGAATAGAATTAAATGCTCTTCAAATTTGTTTTCATGTCACATAAATTGTAACGATATTTTTACAGATGTATTGATAAAAATCGTTTATAGTAGCTTTTAAATGTTCAATAGTTAAAAAGCGTTTTTATGTTAAAAAGGCTTTTAAAATATTGTTATTCATAAACATGTAGCTGCTTTGTAGTTAAAATAGGAACACTTTCGATTTGAAGGGGGAAGAGTGTAAATAATAGTTTGTGTATTAGATAAATTCAATGTCCTTTTTATTTATCTGCCACAATTTCGTCAACATTTTGATATTTAACACGTTGCCGCAAATGACGGCTATAGCCGTCCGATCTTTGGCGATATGTAGGCTTTATGAAAGGTTTATTCGTGATAAAATTATAAGAAAGACCCAATTCGGAGATCAAAAAACGAAATAGCAAAGCCAAACAAAACATTGACGTAGGTATAATGTCACTTTTGTCAATTAACGTTTAGTCGTTCAGTCATAGGGATGTATAATTTACTTTTAACCATATAAATCAATTGAGTACCCAGATTTTATGTGGAATAGTGTAAGAAAAGTATAAAAAACCCTACTAATTCAATAAAATTATCCATTTTTAAGATATAATACAGAATTAATTATGTGTTGGCTTTAAATGAAGCAAATAAAAGTTTACTTTGAATATAATTTTCATTCGACTACTTCGTTCGATTCTTCAGTAACCAATTTATTTGTATCGCTATGTACGGCTGTTTTTATGATTTTGACATTCCAGAAGGAAAAGCGATCATCCCAAGGTAGCTTCTTGGCACATCTTTTAAGACACGGTGATCATACCCATTCACTACCAAATGCCATATCTTTTTTTTTTTGTATGGACTGCTACGTAAGGGGTATTGACCCCTTCGTCACGTCTTCGAGCAAGTAAGAAGTGATTAGTCAAGAATCTGAGTACTTTCGGCAATGAAGGAAAGATATAGATGTCGATGTTGATATGGATATAGATTTTTTTCTATTTTGTTTTCGTTTTCCACTTTTTTTTTCTATTCTTCTAAATAAAAATTCCTAAAAATCTGTGAGAATGTTTTATTTCAACTTACTCCAATAATTGAATTATTTTAATTAGAAAAAAATTTAACTTTTTTTCGTTTAATAACACACGTGTTAACTTCAGCATAAATAAATGACAAGTAAAATGTTATCATTAACGACATTGTAGCTACCGTATTCATCTTCTTAGGTATTATTGCCTTTTTCCAATACTTGGGGCAATAAGAAAAGTTAGATCGTGTTCGCACTCCTTCCGACTGGGATCATATCTACCCTTTATTATTGTTTTGCTTTTGATTTGTAGTTATTCCTTATAATTGTATCAGGGTTTATAATAACACGTTTCAGCTATTATATCCTCTCATTTATAAACAAACATTTTCAAACATTTTTTGACTATTGGTGTGTTTTTGATATATTTTGGATAATCTGATATATTTTTGACCTTCTCAGATATTTCTGATATTTTTCAGATATCAGATGAGAACAAACAAATTTTTTAAATGCTTTATCGAGTGTTTATTGTAAAGTTTTTTTTTTAAATATTCTCATTTTTGAAGCATTTAAAAGAGATTTTGAACGCTATTGAACGTTATGAATGTTTTTTTATTTTTTTCTTACGAAGGCTTTATAAGAGGTTCATAATATTTTATGAATACAGCCGTTAATCGATGGGATGTTGTTCGAATATCATAAAAAATTTCATCATTTCAAATAAATCATCCTGCTAATTAAAGAGCTGCACAAAAAATTCTATTCATATGGTACCACTTTTATACAGTATCTCGCTGCACTGTACTTCAGTGTAGCAGTGATATCGAATAAAAATGTTCTGTATAAAGCGAATACGAGTATTGCATGTTTTGAAAACTTTTTGTACTGTCGAAGCGCACTTAAATTGTGTTACGAAGTAAAATATCAAATCGTAGAGCTACGACGAAGGTAAAGCAAAGGGAAATCCTAGCGGACACACCGAATTAACTTTCCATAAGCATCGATAAGAGGATAGAGGCGCTTGAAAGTATGGCAGAAGGCTTGCCAGTCATTTTTGTTATGCTCGAGCAGTTCTTTAGTATAATTTCAAAAAGTGCACCCGAATAGATTCAAAGTATTAATCACCACGTTGAATAGCACAAAAAAGGCATTATTAAAAATTTTGAGAGTAACAACTTTTTGAAGTGAAACTTCTTAGGCGGCGCTTCGAAATTTTAATGAGAATATTGAGGAGTGAAATTTCAAGGTCAATTTACTTCATTTCGTTACACGATAGAGAAGAAAGATATGTTGTACAGTAGATAGAATGAGAGAGATATACATTGTATAAAAGACTGAAAAAAATTTCTTTGTTAGCGCTGAGTATCGAACCTGCAATCTCAGTTTTATAAAGCCAACTGACCTAAGGTCAGTGCTGGCCTAAGGTCTTCATATATAAATGATGTCTACATACCAATTAATCAAACTACTTGTGCTGTAGATGCCCAGCGGGAAAATAAACAGCGCTCCTGGCGGGAAAATATAACAGCCTTATTCATAAACACATTTTAGAGGCAGTGTAACTTTAAACAAGAAAACGCTATTCATAAACATTTTCGCAACCATGTTTTTTGTTTGTCTTTTCGTTTAATATCAAAGACATGCTCCATATGCGCCCTTTGCAGCATTTTTTTTATGTGGCGGCCATTGCAAATCCATTGGAATTCTTAATTTTTGTAGAGATTTTCTTTAGTTCAGACACAAACCTTACAAACATGAGCAGCGAATGAAAAAATGTTTATGAATAAATCCCAAGAATGATAGAAAAATAGATTGCGCAGATAGTAAAAATAATTTTCTACGATCTGCGCATCTACGTTACGATAGACTTACGATATGAGCTTACGATATGGCTTTCTGTCAAGTCTTGTTAAAAATGTGAACAAATATGAAACAATGGCAAAAGATTCAAGAAACAAACTTGGTCTAGCGTGACGTCATGATCGTAAAAAATACTATGTTCGTAGCTAGAAATGTCAAAATGAAAAGTAAACAACATAACGGACCTGCGCAATGCGTAATCTATTTTTCTATCATTCTTGAATAAAGCGTAGTATGCTGTAGAAACGAAAATTTCTTAGCATTTAATTCTACACCCGAACTATTAGTGTAGAGTCAAAAATGTTTGTATGGAGAAAAAAGTAACTACAGTACGACCTTGCTCAATGCAACTAATAGAAATTCGGGCAATTGACATAGTTAACGTTGAAGAAACACAATTAAACTTCTAAACATAAAGCTTTATGTCTCTGAATCTTAGATATTGTGGGTTAATGCACTTTGTATCCTTAAATATTGTTTGAATAGATTTTTCATTAAAAATGTATTTTACAAGCAAAGAAGAACTGAAAGAATATAAGATAAAAGTTTATGCAAGTTTACGCAAATGCAAGTTGCGATAATTGTGCAATTCCATGACGCCAACTTGACACTGTGCGCAAGAAAAGTTGGAATAAGTTCTTTCAATAGATAACTATTTTATACATATCTTAGTTATATAATTTTATATCGAACTATTTACTATTAATAATAGTAAGTATAATGTGTGTGTGAAAGTTTTAGTTATCTTTTCACATTTTAAGTTTTGAACAAAAAAGTATTTATAAGGCTTAATTTTTTTAAAGCAAAAATAATAACTAAAATTTGTCCCATAGTTTTTAAGTACAAAATAACCGGTAATTTTTGATTTTTAGTTTTTAAGGCAGAAATAAAAATTAAAGTTAAGATCAAGTTTACAGTTGAGGTAGATTTATTGTTGTGACATGGTTCTGTGAAACTCCTTATTAATATGCCAAAAAAAATTTTTGAAAAACAAATTTATAAATGCACCTGAAGCTCCCATTGGCAAAAAAATCGCTCATTGTAGTTATGTAAAATAAAAAAATCCCTTTTTAAGAAATTATTCTCTTAATATGCGGAATATGCAACACTTGATTTTCTCACGATCATACTCTCGCTCTCAAACTTTCAATAAAGCTACGCTCTGAGTTTTCTCCCTAGTGCAGCGATGGGTTCTATTCCAGATAGAACTCTACGCCACGTTACGTTGCGTAGCTTTACGATTGCATAATCGAGCCTTTACACTAAATTTAAAAGTGTTTACACAATTTAAAAGTTCAATTACGTTATCGTTTGTCATAAGTTAGTTATTGCCACAAGTAATGGTTCGCCCAACAGACTTACACCACTAAGTTTATTGTAAAATTTTGAAATTGTTTTGAATTCCGTTGGTACTGGAACTGAGAAACTTTGATTTGGCTTCACACCAATGATTTCTTTAATAGATCACTTAAGGGCTTTCGGGAGTATTTTAAAAAAAAAATTGAAATTTTTTGAAATTGTTTTTTGAAGCCGTATTTTATTCTAGATCAGTTTTTTTTATTATTTAAGTATAACTATTCAAGATTTATCCCTGACATTTTGGTCCAAAAATATTCGTCAATAAGGTAGAAAAGTGCAATGCCGCGAAAGACCTTAAACTTGCGGTGAGCAAGATTACTCAAAAACTACTTATCCGAGTGCAACCAAATTTTCGATACTTACTTAAGGACTCGTTAAGGGGCGTTTAATCGTTCAAATTGTTTTTAGTATTCGTATTTTTTGATTTATAACCTAAAACTACCTCAATTTCGTGCACAAGAAATTAAAATTATCTTTTTACGCCCGCCATTTTGTCAAAAATTAATTTTTTAGAAAAATCAACGATTAAACGCCCAAAAACTCTTTACTAAACCGGAAATTTTTTGTTTTTATTTTTTCAGATGAACCAGTCTCCAGATATATTGCTCACAGCAAAATTTAAGCTCTTACGTGGCATTGTATTTTTCTACGTTCTCGCCGTATATTTTTGGACCAAATTATTAGAGTTAAGTCTTGAATAGTTAAACTTTAATAATGTAAGAAAATTAGGTCTAAAATTAAACACAGCTTCACAAAAAAAAAAATTTAGAAAAGTGTAATTTCTTTTTTTGAAATACTCCCGGAGGCCTTAAGGTCAACAAATAATGACCCAAAAAACTCCTTTGTCTGCGGAGTGAATTTCTTTAAATAACCTATCAAAAGTGACCAAGCGATGATTCGGTATTGATGGAATTAATAATTTATGAATAAAGATCACGATTCAATAATTCAAAAACCTACTAGTAATAATAAAAAAAAAACAAAAAATTATTCAAATATATTCACACTCAAAGCAAATGAACGCATGACACACACGTTATTCAGAATTATGTGGTAAAGAAAATCCCGGCTACGATTTGTATGATAAAAGTGCTCTATGGTTGTAAGTGCCAAGAAAATCGCTGCACTGACAAAGAAACCGAAGATTAAGCAAACATGCTGATGAATACCGAGTATGGGACAAAGGAACTGCAACGACATCTATACACAGCACAATGGAATCTAATTTACATGCAATTCGATTTCCGATATGAGATAAAAGCTTAAAGATGCTGCAGGTAGGGGCGTATCAAGACGATGCAGCTCGTTGTTGGAACAAGCAACGCTTTGGTGTCTGTTGGCTGGCTGCTTGCCCTAGTCTTTCGCTTATTCTTCTTTTCCTCTTCTCTATATACATATATATATATGTTTATCTTTGTGTGTTCGCTTCTTCGTCTTTTATTTTCTTTAGCAGCTTTGACACTTCATTCGGCGAAGAATGTCACAGAGAGCACGTTTTTAATTTTTTTATATCTTCTTTCATTATAAAGCTCTGATATTTTCACAACTTCTTCATTCGACGTTTTCTTTTGGTTGTTGTTTTTTGGCCGACAAAGAAATTCATTTGCATTCGCTTTGGTCTTCTTTATGTTTTTTTTTTTTTTTGTTTTGGTATAAATTGAGCCAAAATGGAGCGTTGCTGATGGGGGACTTAAGAAGAGCTCATCTTGTGTCAAAGCCGTTGTTGATAAGACGCTTGATATGGTTGTTTTTTTTTTTTGTATTTTTTAAAAAAGTTTCATTCATTTGCATAGTTTTTGAGAGCTTAATTTTTTTTTTTTTTTTTTTGTTTCTTTCATTTTGCTTATGTGGGCGCATGGCTTATAATAATAGCTTGGCTGGGAGTTTGTATTGGCAGCTTTTGTGAGGTCTTTGTGATCTTTGTGCTCTTTGATTTCATTGTATTTTGGTGTTTTATTTTTTTGATTGGTTCCTTCGATTTGACAGCTACTGCAGAAAATGTCAAAGGTCAGATACTAGTGGATATCGAAGTAATGTGTAGGGCAGGAAGGATATGATTCGTCGCCATTGACAAATTTATGCAATGAGAGTTGTAAAGACTTTGCAGCTGCAGTACAAACTGCAACTCAGATTACCTCCAAAGTATTAAATACTTTCCTTCAGGTGAAGGCAACTGCCTACAAATGTCAAATTTGTTACTTGGAATTCTAACGCGTTATGTATAGATGCTACGGTCAACTTATTACGCGCCAGAAAAGACCAGCTTTTAGCTTTATTGACAAAAATAGACAAAAGTTCTTAACGTCATGAGTCCGCGGAGAGAACCGCTACAAGATCGAAAATTCATCAATCTGCATAAAATTATGATGACCCTATGACCCTGTGTCAAGGTTAACCTTGATCGTGTCATACTTTTAGGCATAGCCTCAACTCATGTGCATCTTCGAAAATTCGATCACAGTGGTTTACCGCTATCAGAGCATGTTGAGGGTGTGTTATTTTGTGTTATCTCCTCCTTTTTTCCACACTTCCGTTTTAGGGTTCAACTAGTTTAACTGATGGTTAAGACTATGCCTAAAAATATGTCACGATCAAGGTTAACCTTGACACAGGGTGCATCATAAGTAGATAAGAACTATGTTACTTATGTAAAAGCATTCTCTCTGTCAAAATAAACTTCCGAGTAACTTTGTCCAACATGCGGGCAAGGAATAAAAGTAGGAACTTAATAGCTTGAGTAGATCACAGTGAAATGTTATGCAAGACTACTGATGAGTTGGTGTAACGGCCAACGAAACAGTCTGTCTAGTCTGCTGTGTGATTTTCTCTATACAGAGCCATTGTTGCTGCTGTCGGTTGTTGCCTTCATTGCCTTCATGCTCAAAATTGTTTTCAATATAAATAATGAAAGGTCATATTCAAATTTAAGATTATTGAAAAATGTTTAAAGACTCGCCATAAAAAATAGATTTCGAAGAAAAAACTTTATATTACTCGCCAATATAAAAAATTCAAAAAACCAATTAAGAAAAATACTATTTTTACAACAGGGTGAAACACAAGAGATCAATATTAACAACCTTTCCTGAATTTTTATACTAATTATTGTTGAGCTTATTTTTATACTCTGTTGGGTTGCTTGATACTTCTAAGATAATTTTTGGGGACAATAACACAGATGAACTTTGTAGTCAAAACAATTTGCTGAAGGTCTTGCAAAAAAATTTCTCGTAGTTTAGAAGATAAACTAAATCGAATATGTGAAAAAATCACAAACATCGACCTTGAAAAAATCACCTTTTTGAGTTAAGAATCATCACTTGGTGGGTATGTGCTTTTGGACAATTACTACTGAAAATTGTTGAAATGTTTGCAATAGTAACAACCCCTTAATTGCTACATAGTGTTTTTATTAAATTTTATTGAAACAAATGTAATATTATTTAAAGTTGCAGATGTTTTACACAGTTCAACAACTGTTGAAAGTTATTTCGGAAATGGCCCATTGTCAAACCTCATATTTCTGCCAATATTCATTCAGTTAACATTTTTAAGACTTCAACGAGTACACGGGACATATTAGACTATGAAATACCGAATAAGATTTCACGGGTTTGAAAGTTATTAGATAGCAAAAAATATTGAATTTATCTAATACACAAACCATTATTGACAGTCTTCCCACTTCAAATCGGAATTGTTCCTATTCTAACTAAAAAGAAGCTACAACATGTTTATGAATAACAAAATTTTGATAGATGAAGATAAATTAATGAAGAGATAGGTGAATTTTCAAATTGATTTTGCAAAATTTTGAACTAAGTGCATATTCAAAATCAAAGCTTATATGTAATACTTCAAATCAATAGAAAGCGGAGTTTTTAGATATTTAATCGTTTTCAGCCCTTTGCATGTGAGGTAGGTATAGTTTTAATCTGGGGCCAAATCGCCGCATCCGTGACGTAACGGCTTTCGTATGAGAGAAAATTAATCGTATGAGAATCTCATGAGATTAATATCGTATCTCATGAGATTCTCATACGATTAATTTTTTCTCATACGAAAGCTGTTACGTTCACGGATGCGGCGATTTGGCCCCTGATTAAACTCATTCTCGTACTTAATCTTTACTTTTAACTATATACTTTAAGAAATTATCTTATATTATGTAATCGTGTGGACATCCTGACACGGCTATACTGACCCAGGTGGTGATGCTGATCCAGAAAATATATAGTTTCTATACCTGCTACGCCTACTTATAAACTTTATAAACGGAGTGACAAAGTTAATATTCCCCTAATGCTGAAAGCATAGCGGTAGAAAAACTTGGCTACAGACCTGCATCCAATTAACATTTTTCATGAAAGAAAAAGAGAAGAAATTATATATATAAACCTAGAAGAAATTAAGGTTTGATTTTGTAAAAATTAATAATCATTGGATATGACAAAAAAAAAACAAAATATCATTTCTTTTATTTTCGAAAAACAGGTGCTAAAAATATCATTTCTACGATTTTAAATGCCACAGAAGCCGCAAAGAACATAATTCCCAAAAGATGAAATGTGCTGGAAAAATTTGTCTAAGCTCTAATATTTACACATGCAGCTGTCAAAAAAGAGAAACATATTAAAAATGGACATAGAACAATATCAAAAAAAAAACAACAACAAGTTCTCGATCCAAAATAATCCATTTAATTCATAACTTTGAAGATGACATGAATAAACAGCGTGCTCCAAAGACATGCAAACAAACAAACTGACAGACAGACAGACACACAGACACACAGAGGCAGTCAGTCGGACGCAGAAGAGATCGACAGAACATTAGCGGCACATTAATTTCCAAGCGTTGTGGAGAAAATACAGCATTAAAATATTTATGCCTTGTAATTTGATGGATTCGAATCGAATTTATTGCATTGGTATCTAAACGAAACAGTCATAAAATAAAAACAACTCACAAAAACATATGTCTCCCAATCCAGAGATACTATAAATATGCGTGTTTTACACCAAGTTTATTAGGAAATATTGTTTTTTTTCCTACATACGAGACAACAATAAAAAATAACACATATTTTGAAATAATCTTCCATAAATAATCCGTTCCGTAAAACTTTCGCTCTAGTTCAAATTTTAATGTATAAAATAAAGATGACTTTTATATTTTTGGGGATTAACATATTTTTATTATAGCCAACAAACACATGATCGGATCCAATAACTCATGGTCAACGAATTGGTTTAGTTGTTGTTTGAATGTCGAGTCAATTAATCAGAATTAACTGATTTTGATGTTAATTTAAGTTAATTAAAACGTTAAAAGCTAAATTGGGTTTTTCAATAATAAATAAGAAGCTTTGTATATAATTTGTCTTGGCTTGGTTGTAAATCGAGATCAAACATGTTTTTAAATATAATCGTCTTACATGCATTTAAGGTGTAAACATGCTGTGGTTGTACTAAGAGGCGTTGATGTAAAAATTTTAATAAGATAGTTATTTCTAGCAGTTTAAGCAGGTGTGTGCATCGTCTAAATCTATAGAAGTGACCCAAAACACAATGATTTCAAATCGTAACTTACGTGACATTGTTTTAAGTTGGATCTTACACCCTTACGGATCATGTATTGATAGATTTGATTTGTTGTTTCCTTATTTTAGTCATAAACATTTTCCTTTAACAGATAAAATGCCTCTGAGCAGACGTAACGTATGTGACACAAGCCTACATATGATGATTTTCAATTTCCTTTGACGTTGAGAAAGTTGATTTACTGCTCAGCTGATGCTTGACTTATTGCAATTACTGAGCTGAAGAAAATTCAGATTACTTGCAAAAACCACTTAAGCCCAAAGTGAACGTTATCTCTTAAAATAAATTGTCTATTTTCCCCAATGACATCAATATTAAAATGAAAACATTTAATCGCACAGACAGCTAGAAAAATACTCGTCTTAAACCACGCTACTTTGGCTGATTAAATTAACTGCAAATGTGATAAACGACGACTCAAAAACGCCAAATGCTGTCACTCAAGCCTGCCGTTGTTGTGTGCTTGGCTGTGATATAAAAAGTATTAAAAAATAAACGGCTCTTTAAAACATAAAATAATGCAACAACTGCAGCAACTTACTAAAAGCCATCATTGTAGTTTGTTGTTGTTGTTTGTGTTTGCTTATGTTTTTTTTTTTTTATTTTCGTTCTGTTTTATTTTGTTTATTGCGTTTATACAACAATCTCTGGTTAGACTTTTCACCAACTTTAGCTAAACTTTTAAGCAAACTTGTATCTGCTGGTAACTGGTCAGTCAAGCGTCACTGTAGCCATGTTACAGTGTTGCCAATTAAAAATAAAACTTATGCAGAGAAGAAGAGGAAGGAGAGCTACAAAGCCAACATCGCAACTCATCGCAGGGAAGCGAAAAAATAAGAGCATTTGCATTAAAGTCTCTCGGCTTAGGTTGTAAGTTTTACATGTTTCCCGCCCAAACATGACAGATATAAGCACTACAAGTACCACACACATGCAGGCACACGCCAAGCTTAAGATGCACTATTCCAAGTTTTTTTTGTCACTTCTTCAGTGTGTCCATTTAAAAGCATAAAATAGTGGAGTTGATTCAAGAGCTTCAAGTTGGTTTTGAACAATTTCTGTACAAAGTGTTAACAAGATGATAATGACAGCTCCGAGCGTACATGTAAGCACGGTCTAGCTCTTATTTTTAAATTTTTGATAATTACAGGAAGAGTTTACGGTTTAGAAATATTTTGTGCTGAGTCATTGTCGGAGATATAAAATTTGTATGATGTTTCGTTTCATTGCTGTATCAGTCAATTAAAACAAAATGGCTTGAAACTAAAAAGGTTTTATAGCAGAAGTAATGAGATAGGAAACTTCGTTTCTGTTGTGAATTTTGTTGATTATTCGTTAAAAAATGCTTGTTCTTCAATTGTTTATGAACTCACGTATTGTTTATGTGAATTTACCTCATAGCTGTCAAAATATAAACTACACCAAAAAAAGTCTTGCATACTTTCAGAAAAAACTGTTTTTAGCTGAAGTAGAATCCTGTTAACAAAAGTCCATAAAAAAATTTGTTAATACAGAGATGGAAGTATTGTCAATCTATGCTATGGAGTTGCTTTGAAAATCGACAGGAATATTTTTGATACAAAAATATTTAATTTATAATAAAAACACTTATTCTTTTGACAGTGCTGTGTTTACAAGAAAAACATAATTCGAACACTAACTATATCTTTGTATTAAAAACATTATTGTACACTTGCATATGAATAAAAATAGTTGAACAAAAATTTTACGTTAGTTTTTCCCTATGTGTATGCCGATGGTTTTCTTATTAGAGTGGTAAGTAACACTGACGAAAGTGGGATTTTCACCAGCGCACAGTACTTTGTCCCATAGGAATAAATCAAGATTTTTGTTGTAACAGAACCTAACAAATTTGGCACCATTCTTTAGATAATACTTTCACTAAGAAAAATCCAAAATTTTTATTGCAATTGAACAATTTTTGTAGCCACTATACCTCTTTAAAGTCAACCATTTTTATGCATTTTTATTGTTGTGGAATATTTGATTTTGCACATCTTAAAAAGAAAAAATGACTGTAAGCGCAATTATAGCCGAATTGATTTGATTTTTTATTTTATTTCAAGAAAAATATTGTATAAATAAATGACTTTTAATATGTTTTCAATTTAGCTTAAGAAAATAAATTGAAAAATTTCCAAAAAAATAAAAACTGTTTTAAATATTTTCCAAAACTTTGCAATTTTTGAGAGCAAATTAAAAAAAAAACACAAAAAACATGTCTTCCATTTTCTAACATATTGTTATACATGTATTTATCTTTCAGATTCCAAAATTTTATAACCGTTTTCAACCGTTTCTTGGAGTTATCGCATTTTGAAAAATGGTCTAATAATCATATTTTCCTCTAACTAATGGAAATTTCTATTTTGCGCAACATTCAAAGAAAAAATATTGTGAGCACATTTTTTAAACAATTCGAGTTTTTTTTAAATTTTCAAAAAATTTATGAACGAATTTTGGTTTTCATACTTTGTTAAAAAAAATGGAAATTAATTTATAAAAAAATTTAAAAAATATTTTGAAAAATGTCTTATTTTTAGCAGACAAGAAAGAAAAATCTCCACATACCTCTAGTTTCATTTTTATATATATTAATTTTTATTTGTTTTAAGTCTTTCAGAAACTGTTTTCACTTTACCCGACTTCTTCCGATTCTTTGAGTAATCGTTTTTTGAAAAATGGTCTAAAATTGATGTTTTCTCAAAAATTATTCTTTATTTTGTTACTATATTTCTTATACCTGCGACACATTGGTCTATTTAAACTCGTTTAAGTGTTTTTTCTCGTTTACATATCTCCTAAACTATGTTAAAAATTCGTTTAGTCAAAACTAGTTTCCGAAACTCGTTTATCGCAGTTAAACGAGTTATAGCAGCTGATTTTTGCATTCCTCTTTCTACACTTTCGTTGAGAACTATAGCGCTCTCACTCGAGCAAACGCTCTGAAATTTACGATTATAGTGTTGTTCGCTTATCCATATTTCTCGTTATTTTTATAAACTAGTAAACAAAAATATTGAGTGTGTCATCCCCAATGGTTATATTTTAAACTACAAAAGATAATCAAGGTTTCCTATGCCAATGTGTCGCAGGTATTACACTCTTCCGGAGTTTGTTTATAATTTTTAAAGAATTTTTTAAAAAAAATGTTTCTTAACAAATAAAATAAAATTCTGATGTTATTTTAGACAAAAAAAAATTAAAATAAAGGTTATGTTTCCTTAAAATACTCCTTTTAGCACATGATAAGGGAAAAATGAACACCAAATGAAATGGACCGATTTTGTAACACCGAAAATCGATTTTTTTTTTTCAAATGGCCGCCATTTTGTTTTTTTTTTTTCGGCGGATAAAAATTATCTTAGTTCAGGCGGTGGCCACTTAAACAAGGATTAATTCGTTTTTTTTTATTTTTTCCTCAGATGTTTCAGACTGGTGGTATCCTATCCACACCGTCAATTTCTGGCATTATTTTTAAAAAAATCAAATCGCTCGTTTTCCTCAATAACGTTACAATCCAAAAAACATAAAAATTGAGTTAATTACACAGCAACATTCGTGTTACCATGACCTATGCTGTGTACCTATGTGACCTATGCTGTATTTTGGTAACGATATCTTCTTTAATTTTTGCAGGAGAGTAGAATTTGTAATTCATTCACCTCAATATATTTCCGATTAGATCGTATTATATCTCGATAATATCCAGTTTTTTTTTGTAACTTTGTATGGATTTAATCATGTACATTACAGTAGTACTTATATATTTGATGTTTTGTCCATATTTTGAAAATGGTGATTTAATTTCCTTTGTCTGTTCATAACTTAAAATGCTTCTCCTGAAAAATCTAGTTTTTTGAGTTATAACGTTATTGCAGAAAACGAGCGAAATAACGTCAAAAACCGCTTTAAAAATTCTGAAAATTTTTTTTGTATTTTTTAAATGTTAATAAATATATGTGAGAAATTTGAAAACGATATGAAAACAAAATTCCCGACAAAAAACTTTTTTCTTAAATTTTTAACCATATGTCCCCTTAAAATTTTTTTATTTACTTTTATTTACTCATATTAACTTTATAAAAAAAAATACCAATACGAATATGGTTTTTTTTTTTTTGTTTTGCAAAACATTATTTTACATGTATAGTAGCATTTTTGTCTATAGTAGCATAGGAAGCTATGTGCCTATCTTTTTTAAAAAAAAAGATATTGCCAAATGGTTTTCAGTATTAAAAAGTTAAAGCCATAATCGTTTAAAATTAATTTTTTTTAGTTTTTTTTTTTTACCAGTTCTAATAACTTTAATATTAAATTTAATATAGGAAAATTTTTGGCGCAAATACTTGATATACGTAAAATCTGATTCAATATTTGAAATCAGCAACCAAAAATTCATAAACATGCAGAATTTCATAACAATCAAACGACTCCTTGTCAAGGAAATCCATCGAGAGGGTTGAGTTTGTCAAGGAATTTTACTAACACATTTACTAACACATTTATTTACATTTGCATTCGTATAGACTTCATTTCAGCATACGGCTATCTCTTTTTACTGAAGTTTCCTACCTCATCAGAGTCTATAGGCGTATTCACGGATTGATACGAAACCCAGTTGCAACGATGCGAAAATGCAAGAATGCTAATTTTCGAACAATGCCAACAAAAAACACATTGGAAGCAATTTTGCAGCACTTCTTGAATAACACACTGCTCAAACCTATCGCCAAAAAAATGGTGCGAAACAGCTGGTTCATGTTTTGGTTGTTTTTAAGCATAGTTGCCATCTGGGTGAAACTTTAAAAAGGCTAACAGTGTACGTTGATTTTAATAACTTTTTGTGATTTTGAAATAATGTGGCAACATATTTCTTTAAGTTGTCGTATTAACAAAGTTGCAACCCTAAAGTTGCAGTATTGATGTTCTCGTGTTAATGCGAAAAATATCTTGCATTTCCTTATTCTTGCAGTTCGCATCAAACCGTGAATACCCCTTATATATTGTATAGACCTTGCATCTGAAAGGCTGTTTCAATATTGAACAGAGAACAGTATGCAAAGATGGGCCTGGACAAAAATATCAGCACGGCGAAATAAAAAGCACGGATGACGATGAACTTATGTAGCTAGAATTTGTTGACAGACTCTAAAACTGCAAATATCTAATCAACAAAGTTGCTGTCAAGCCTTGATTATTTATATTTTTCTTTTTTTTCAATGTAATTCTAAGCAGCATATATATTATATTTTTTCCATACACTCAGAAAAGCTCGATTAACAGTGAAAACTGTTAAATTCCATCCAACAGACGAGTTTCCTCAATTTAAGAGTCTGAAATGTTAAATTATGATTAACAGTTCAGACTGTTAATTTAAAAAACTCGACTGTTGGGTGGGATTTAACAATTTCACTGTTAATTTTTTTCTGAATGCATGACCGTTACACAAAATATTTATGTGTAATAAAGTTGGTTTTTCAAATAAAAGTTCAAAAAACGTAAGTTCAAAAATTGTCTCTCCATTCCATCATGCTGTTGAAAGCAATGCTCTTCGATTTATCATTTTTTGTGCATGTCCTTAAAAAAGTACTTTTTCTATTGATTTTCCATAGTTCCGGTTTTATATTTATCACCAAAATCAACGGAAACAACCTGAACTTTTTACGGAAATCGTTAAAATGGGTACATTTAATGACAGTTATCTTTTTGCAAAGAGCCGCAACAGCGCTTTACAACCCTCCCTACATACCTACAGAACGCTTTGTTTGTTATAAAAAACCACCACCAGTGTTAATGTCAACCACTGGACGAACACAGCGCGCTGCAGCAGAAGATAGATACGAGGGAAGTGCGGTCTTATTTTAAATCATTAAGTAAATGGGTAATGAAAGCAAATTTCAGCAAGAAAATAACAACAACAATAAGAAAATGCTGCCAATCGGCAACTGATGACTATAATTACCAACGCAGCAATAATATTAAAATTATAAAAGATATATACAATAAATAAAAAATTGTAATGCAAGGGAATAAAAATGTGCGAATGGTTGAAAGAAAATAAAAAAAAAAACAAACTAAACTGAACAAAAAAATCTATCAATGCAGCATTGGGTAGAATGAATTCGGAGCGAAATTGAACCGATAAAGCTGTAAAAGTTTGGCGTGGATGATGGTCGGTCGACTGGTTGGTGTGCTTGTCTGGATTTGGGGGATATCGGGCTAGCTGACTGGGCTTTCAATGCCAACAATTGCTGCAACATACTAAAAGCCCACTCAACAAATTGCTACGAATCCGTGACATAAAAAAATGAAGTAAAATGAAAACAACAGCAACGAGAGTTTTTAAAGGAATTAACAATTTTTCGGATAATTTTTTGGTGTTTTTTTTTTGTGGTGCCAAGTTCGTTGCAGTTGTGGCTTAATGACGGGCATTTGCGAGTTTTTCTGCGCGTTCGGGTTAATATGCTTCGCGGCAGCACAATTAGTTGCTGCTGCTGCTGTTGCTGTTGTTGTTGGCACTGCAACGTGGTAGATATGCTTTTATTGCATGTGCTGAGTATCTGAGTGTTCGATTCTTCGATGGCTCGAATGGGTTGGAAGTAGCATTCATGCTTTTATGCGTATGAATATTTATTTCATCCTGGTGGATTATGCAATTTACGCTTGTTGTGAAGTTGTTGTTTTTATCATTGTTTCTGTTGTTGTTGTTGTAATCGCACGATATTTCGATTTTATATCCGAGCACCCAAGTCGAAGTGTGTTTTAAGTCGCCCATTAAAATTATAACGAGTACGTACTCGTCGCTCGTTGAAATTTAAGAACCAGCTGTAAATTAAGCAGTAATTTTTTTTTATGCACTAGCATTTTTTGGACATACTGGAAGTCCTTTGGGTGAGTATAAGGAAATACATTTAAAAGAAGCTACATAATAATATGTTTTATATTTTTCATAAATTTCAAAGGAATCTATCAGATCCTTCCAACTTTTTACTGGCTGAAATTGCACCTTTAAGGATAAGATAAAAAATAGAATTTAAAGGATTTGAAAACAATATGTGGTTCTGCATGCATAATTACACGTGGTACTTGTAACTGTAAACTTTATCCGAAAATTGTTCAGATCTCTTAGTGTTTCTATAATTCAATATTTTAAAAGAGTCAGATGACATCAAATTCTTGTTTCAGTGCAGATAAAATCCGTTTTAATTCAATTTAAATAAAAATTGTATGTGTTGGCAACATTGTAGAAGAACTTCGAATAAATCTCCGTTTTTCTCAGGTGTAATTTAGTATCATAGAATAACGACTTAAATACTTCAAATTTAAATGCAACGCTTTCTCTTGTTACAAGAGAAAGATTAACAAATAAAAATACTTTCGATAACTCTTAACGAGATCTTCTCAAGGGCTGTATAAGCTACGACCAGCTATGGGCAGAGAGCGCTCTGGGAGTGATGAGAATAAGAATTGAGAGCAAAAGCATATGTAGCAACTAGTGTTGCCAGATTTGTTTTCCAAAAATACGGAACAAATTCAAAATATTTAAAAAAAAAACGGGATTTTGGAACATTTTACGGGACAATAAATAAAAATAAAGTTATTTTTAAAAAAATGTATATCAGAAAAAAAAAATTATTAAAGTACACAGGATAAATATAATGTCAAATGCGAAATATATGTGAATTTCGCACTCAGTGTTGCTGGAAATGTATACACTATGTAATAGTACTATGCATATTATGGTTGGCTTGAACTTATTTTCTGAATGCCTCACTCAGTTCATGTGAATGCGTATTTGAAATCATAGGCATTTTACAAAAATATCAAAAATACGGGACAAATTTTGTCCCGGCGGGAAACTCAAAAAATTATGCAAAATACGGGACGTCCCGTGAAATACGGGACATATGGCAACACTAGTAGCAACACAAAATGCAACAACAAATAAAAGACAAAAGACAAACACAGAAACAATGCAGAAGCTTTAAATGTAGTGGTGCCCATACCCGGCTATGACTCATAGCCTCCAGCGCCAACGTAAGACCATCCAAACTTTGCCAAATGAAAAATATTGAGTGGTTGAAATCGATGGCGAGTTGATGTTCTGGGATGGAGTCGCATACTCTCGACCCCAGCAGCTACATTCTCGTCAGTGCGCATGATATTTTAACGAAACCAGTTGTCCACTAGAAAAGCACACAAACGTTTATTTTCGACCAAAGCTTTTTTTCAATAAATGCACAGTTTGATCAACACAGCACTTAAGAATATGTTTTTAATATTTACCAACGTCAAGCGATCCATAGTGTTTCGAGGAGTTGTGATGTTCACTAAAAGATTGAAAAAGATATATGTTTTTGGACCAACCTGTACACTCGAGATCTTGGGACGACCGACCGAAACCAACATAAAAACTACCAGAGTAAATAAATTATACGACCATTATATACAAAAGATAGTTGGACGACCGACCAATTTAAAAAGACACTCAGATATAATGAATATATAAATATGGTTTATAGACACTCGGCATCGTATCAGTACCGACTGAAGTCGACGTAAAACTACCAGAGCTAACAATAGAATTATTTTTATACAATAATACTAATAAGACTTACTTAATATACTAGGTCTGTTCTTGAAATTGAAATCTATTCCCGTACTTTTCAAGTAAAATCTAGTAAAATTCCAAATTTGAGAGGGTAAGCAAAAAATCTCTCAGAAAGAGCATAAATCACAATAAAGTACTACAACGCTTTCAAGTAAAAAATAGTAAAAAATCGTAAGAATCGTGCAAGTATCAGAAAATTAATATAAATCAATAATTAATTATTAAAATTGCAACAAATAAAATAAATCAACAACTTCAAATCACACCATATATTAAAGAAATTTATTTTTATATTGTTTTTAATTGTTTTGACGTTTAAAGCTTTTACTACTTCTGACTCGACAAAATGTCTCGAGTAAAAAATTGTAACTTTTTTGTGGAGGGGTAACTTTTATCGCTCTTTTAAAACTTTTGTGTACGGGAACAGACCTACTATATTTAATTAAGATCCACAGTAAATGTTGGGCCCCAATTCGAAATCTCGGTAGTTCGCTTCTACAAGTTGCTACTTATATTCAAATAAAGTATCCGACGATACACCACGCCCTCGAAAAGTGCCCGAACCCTCAACCTTGACATCTTAAATAGTTTTCATATCAACATGTTGTGAATTATAAGCATGCCAATGCAAATATTGCTTGTTAACTGTTGTGGTTTCTGCAGTCATATGTTGGCTTTCATGCTCGGATATACGACTGTTAGTAACACGTTGTTAGTTCTTGTGGTTAGGAATGCCTGTGATGTTGTTGGGTTACTTACAATTAGTATTGGATGGTCCTGTATTATTGTTGGAGATATGTGTGGTATGCTTATTGTTTTATACAGACTAAGTAAGCAGCTTTTGGGTGCTGATAGCTGTTGTTTGCTATTGGTGTATTTTATATAGTGGATCGCTGCTCCAAACTAAATTATTTCAATAATCATAACCATACATTACCCGTGACCCATCATTTCCCTCACAGTATTTAGTACCGATCAAACCATACTCATCATACCACATCCACCATGCCACACTCATCATACCATAACACATGATATCCATCATCCTGACCTTAACACGCTCCTCAATTTATACTCTTTATATCACAGCCGTCATAACATATCCCTCATCTATTTTAAACATTTATCCTATTAATAAAGAATTTTCCCTCAAATTTTTTCATCGTCTTTAATATAGTCTTTTGTTTGAAGATTTAAGGCAAGTCCCAAAAGTTATCCAACAAGGTTTCAGAATTAAATCTCTTATTTATATTTCTCCTTATTTTGTTAAAGACGTATATCGCGTAGTTTTAAAAGACACTTGAAATTTTATAACTTTTTTTTTATGTTGTGATGACACAATTCTTATTTTAGCTTATTAAATCACAATTGGGTATACTTTCGGGATCCACCACATATTTTTATTCTATATCGTATTAAATAAGCCTGATATATAAATCATTGACTTCTGGGCCAAAGGGTGTATCGCGATCATTGGAAACAAAATTTGTCTTAGAATTTTTGGCATAAATACCAAGTTTCTTAGAATTAGTACACATTGCTTAATACAAATATTTTTTGCTTAATATACCTCATGCCCAGTTTTTCTCTCTCATTTTTGCAAAACTCTCAGTAAAGAATCTTTTTACCGTCATTCCAATATTAGTCATTAGAGTTGAAATAGTTATATAAATAGTTATTATGGCGTTTTAGAAAACATTTTCCAAAATCTAAAACGATCTAAAATATTACCCATGTTTACAAAACATTTTTTTTATACAAAATGTTCAGCATGGAACATGAAATCTGAAAAATTTTCTTATTGTAATCGTCGTTAAATAGGTTTAACTTAAAAAAAGAATCAACCAATATGTTATTTTCAGTAAAAAAATCTCTATAGGAATAAAATATATTTTCCTCGTTTTGAATAAAATTTATTTTAATAAACGAGTTTCTTTTCTAAAACGAATTTTCTTTTCAAGCACCAAACAAGTTCATCTTTTAGAACTTGAAAAATTCTTGTCACAACACCAAAATTTAATTCCCATTCCCCGTTAATTACAGTGACTCACAAACTGTGGCACAACGCGTTTCATGAGCCATGTCAATAAAACACAAGCCCAAAAGTATGCAACACAAAAAATAAACGCTCAAACAGCATATAACTAATAACCATAATTTAGCAAAAAAGTTTGAAGCTTTTTTAAATGGCTTAAAACAAAGTTTGTCAGCAGCAACAACTTAAGCTTTGTTATTATTGTTATTGTTGTTGTTATTGTTGTTGTTATCACACACTTGGTCATAATTCTTTTTGCAGCAACACTAACACATATGCAAATAAAAGCTTTGCGCACACTTAAAACAATTTAAATTAGCTTTTCATTCAAGAGAAATAAACGAAAAAAAAAGAAACACAAAACAAAATATACACCAAAAACAAAAACAAAAAAAAAACAAAGACGAATAAAACAGTAAAAAGAACGACTTCTTTAGTGTTGCCATCGCAAACTTTGCATGCGACATCCAAAAATTATTACACTTTCTCAACTACTTCGCACTCGCTTTATTATTTGGTATCTCACAACAAAAAATGCGATAAAACAAAGCAACAACAAAAATGACAACAACAAGAGCAACAACAGAAAAAGCAAGCAGCAACAACAAATGGCATCTAAACTTGAGCAATTTATTAGAGCGCGCCGAAAAGTATGCTTTGCATGCATTAGTCACGATAAAGTGGCAGAGAGTGAAAGAGAGTGTATGGAACGTATAGTAAAGAAAAACGTCTACTTATAACGTCAAGCTAAAGGCAGTTAGGAATTCAAGGGAAAAATAATTTAAAGAAAGACTTTAAAGGTTATCTTACTACTATCTTACCTCCTATTCAATATGGATAGTAAATATATAATTTCTGTGTGTAGCATTTTTTATCTGAATCCGAAAAACTTCAGAGCCCGAAGAGAGATTGTGATACAGTTTTCACCGTCGTGCAAAATTTGATACCAGTTATGTCTATGGCTATATTTCATCTCTCTTAGACAATAGAACGCGATACCTCCGCTACTACGATTCCATTTAAAAGGCGATATCTTACAAAAAAACTGCAATTCCCGATTTCTACAACTGGGAACGAAAGTAAATACTTTGAGACATAAACTTTCCAAGAAATATAGTGGAGGTTAGGCAATAGGATGTGGCATCTCCCATACAATTCTTAATCCTAAAATCTGTAAACTTTCCACATATGGACGCTTAAGTCTTTTAACATGACATTTTAAACTGGGTTTAAATTTGTCAGACCAAATCACGAAAGTTAAAATTAGCTAGAACTAGTTAACGGGTGATGAACTTCCCACAAGAATCTATTGTTTAACACAAAAGTAATTTTCACTTATAAAAGCCGAATATTTAAAACTGCGAAAGGAAAAATCGTCGACAAAACTACCAAAAGTTGTATTTATTGTTATTTTTAGAGTTGTCAGGTACTCCTTAACAAATTTTTTTCACATGGGATTCCTAGAAAATGGGAAAATTATATATAAAATGAATATTTTTTCCTTAGTATTGTTCTTTCGATATAGTCATATAGGTTTACGATAAACTTTATTACACCGTTAATAATATCAATACTGAATATATTTTTTTTTTTTATGAAAACATTAAAATACTGAATACATTGTTTCAAAAACATGCCCCTAAACCTACACATGACGGCTTCTGAGGAAAATTTAAAAACTTTTCCTTTTATAAGTTCAAATTTTTAACGAGTTAGCAATTCAACAGAGTTTTTTTTAAAACAAAAACCATTAAAAAAAGCTTTGAATCAGCACTCAATAACTTTCTTTTATACAGACATTATCTGAATGATATTCTTGCACAATAATTCATGAATTGCCCAAAATTATTTATTTTATTTTTAAAAATACAACTTCTTTGCCTTTGAATCTTCCTTCTTGTGTGAGACTTTTATACTATAATAATATCTGAACTTGCAAAAAAGTTTGCTAAGCCTTTGAATATTATTTCATATCGGCAGAGTGAATAAAATAAACAATAAGCAAGCAAAAAGGATTTTCACTGTAAATATCCTGAAATAATTCAGTTTATTTAACAAAGTTTATATTCACGAACCACAGCGGAAGTCAAAAGAGTTTGTGGTTTACATGCTCAACTTTCACCGGAAGTGTTCCACATGCCAAAGGCTCAATTAAGTAATTTTGCATTAATATATAATTTAATTGGATTCATGTATATAAGCTAACAATATTTAAAATATTCCCCTGAAATTTCCAAATAAGGTTGCTAAGAAACTTTTCAAATCCTAAAACTTATTTTTTTGAGTGGGGGTACTTCAGTGGGTGTAAGAAGTACGACTGCATATGTTTTAGTAGGAAGTACTTATTGATAAGAAGTACTTAGTCCTTATACTAGAAGTTCTTTCGAAATTGAGGAAAAAAATCACGGTAACTGTTAATCCTTAGTAGAAAGGGCAATTATCGTAATGCCATAATCAACTATTTTTAACCTGAAATTTATTGGATAGAAAAGAATCTTTCAAAATTTAAAATCTTGTTATTTTTCTACTTTTTCAGGGTGCCATGAATATTTTGTTTGTTTACTTAAAGTAGTAGAGCAATGCGCGTTTTAACATGGGTTGGGAAGATTTATTTTGATTATTTTAAATAAATAAGTTGTAAAATTAAAACGATGGTCGAAATTTATTTAGCTTTTAAATTAGTTTTTATTTTTTTTTTTTATTTTTCTTTGCGTCTATTCGCTATTTCAACATTAGCCGTACAAAAATTAGCCGGAAGAAGCAACTTTTACAGTGATGCCAAATTATGGTATTTTTAGCTGTCAGATTGGTCAAGTGCTACCCATAGAAATGAGGAAGATATTTACCCCATTAACACCATGATATTTACACCATTAACACATTGTATGACAAACAAAATTGAATATAAATAAATTAAGTTAGCAAAGTAGAGAGTTATTCTGATAATTTCAATTTCTTCAAAACATTAAAGTTAATAAATTAAATTGTTCCTTCTCTTCAAAAAGCAATTATATTTAATATTAAATGGTACTTTTTGATTGTATGATTAAGTGATTCTATTTATTGCCCATATCCAGATAAAAAGTAACTATCTCATTTGATAAAAAATTTGAGGCAGACCTACCTTGTTATTGTATCATGGCTAATACATTTGGTATTGCTCTTCCTATTGCTTGATATTGCTCTTGCTCTTGCTCTTGCTCTTGCTCTTGTTCTTGCTCTTGCTCTTGCTCTTGCTCTTGCTCTTGCTCTTGCTCTTGCTCTTGCTCTTGCTCTTGCTCTTGCTCTTGCTCTTGCTCTTGCTCTTGCTCTTGCTCTTGCTCTTGCTCTTGCTCTTGCTCTTGCTCTTGCTCTTGCTCTTGCTCTTGCTCTTGCTCTTGCTCTTGCTCTTGCTCTTGCTCTTGCTCTTGCTCTTGCTCTTGCTCTTGCTCTTGCTCTTGCTCTTGCTCTTGCTCTTGCTCTTGCTCTTGCTCTTGCTCTTGCTCTTGCTCTTGCTCTTGCTCTTGTTCTTGTTCTTGCTCCTGAGGTGTTGAGAGGTATTTAATATAGATTTTTTGCATGGTATAATAATACATGGTAGCATTGACAACTGCTTATTTTCTCTTCAACAGGAAAACATAAACTGTCAAACACAGCTTGTTGTGCAAATACATCAGCAGCTGCTGTGGTTGTTGTTTTTTTTCACTTCAAGGTTTTCAACATTGCTTGTGTTTTCAATGGCGGATTGTGAGCGCTCTCATTTTTAGTATATTTTTTGACAGAATATGTTTTCCCAAGCAACTGTTAATGCTACCTTGTATTATTATACCATGGATTTTTTTTGTGTTAAATGTAAAGAGAAAGCTGAGGCACTTTTTAATTTTTCACAAACTAAGAACGTAAGGATATGTTTTTGATGTGTGTTAAAATAATTTTTATGAGTTTTATTCTCTTCTTGTTATTAGTTTTAGTTATTTAATTTTTTTGTATGATTTTTAAACAATTGAAATTGATTGTCTAATGATTAAATTTGGCATCAACGGCTTAAGGGCCTACTTAAATTTTTTTAACGAAAAAAACCTCATGTTAAAAGTTATATTTTTTAGCTTTTTTATCTAAAAACAAAAAATACAAATGATTCTGCTGAAGCTTTTTGAGCTTTAAATCGAAGATTTTAGAAAAATGTTTATTTTTACCAAAATGGCGGGTAAAAAACAAATTTTTGACTAAAAAAGTAATTTTTTTTAGGTTATAAAAAAGAGTATTTTTCTAAAATAAAAATCTAATGATCGAAAGTACCGGTCATATTTACTTAATAAGTGAAATGAATTTGGTAGCGATCCTTAACATAGTTTTCGAGTAATGCTCTCCACCGGTTTTAAACAGTCTTTTCGAGAAAAACGCGTTTAAAGTTTTAAAATTAGTTTATTTAGGTATACATTCATTTTTTTTTAAATTACATAGTATCATCTATTCCAGAACCATATAAGATACCCTCATCATCAATTGTTGAGTTAAAAATTTTAACTTGCCTCTGTCTTCTCAGGATTCTTCCTTAGCGCGTGTCTTTCTCTACATTTTTGTTTGCGAGAATAATACGCGTGGAATCAACTTTTTTATAAATGTGTGATAGTTTTTGTCACAATTGATACCAATTTCTACATTGCGTCCACAGAATTGTATGCCAAGGGGAGAAGTTGTTATTATTACTGTTATTTTTATTTGTTTTACAATAATATAAGGTTTTTCATTTTTCTGAAGACCAGGGGGCCTTTTCCCTCTTTACTTCCCCTGTGGGTACCTATGCTTATGGATTTTTATATAAAGAGTGAAATAATAGACACTTAAAAGAGTGCATTGAAAAAATAAAAGACATATTAAAGAGAAGAGTTTTTGAAGCAGCTGGTATGAGTAAGGAAAGTACATATTTTTTATTATCTTCTCTTCGGACAATTGAGCTTATAACTGCAACAATTTTATTCAATGGACTTAAAACTTTCTGAGAATATTTTTAAGATGTTAAACATTCGAAAAATGTAAAAAAAAATTTTTTGATTTTTGGTCGCCGAAAAACTTTCGTAGGCCCTTAAGTTGGATCGTTTATAAAAAAACAAGGAGTAGGCAACGAGTTAACATCATGTTTGATGTTCACTCGTAACAGAAAGTAATGAGAGTAGAAGCAAGAAGTAAAATATTTTTAAGGCAATTCAAACAAAATGTACACTTGCTTAAATACTTTTAAAATTTAATTTTTTTTTTTTTTTTTTTTTTTGTAAAATTTATAATTTATTGGTCGCGATTGATGGTCGCCGTTGCTTTTCGTGCCTTATGATCGGGTATGGGCACCACTACATTTAAAGCTTCTGTGTTGTTTCTGTGTTTGTCTTTTGCCTTTGATTTGTTGTTGCGTTTTATATTTCTACATAAGCCTTTGCTCTCAAAATTCTTGCTCTCAACGCTCCAGAGCGCTCTATGGCCATAGCTGCTTATGATCCATCCATAATGGTTGTAATTTGAATACTATTTTATTCAGTTCAGTAATTTCAATATTTTATATGTACATTGGAAAAGAAAAATGTCGCCGCACACCAGCTAATCCAAAGCATTATTGAAAGAAAGTTTAGAAAAAAATTTTTTTTACCGAACGTAGGGGGTCATGCTTCGACATATTTCTTTATAGCATATTTTATAAAAAAAAATTCGATATGACAAGAAATTTTAAAATTTTCCTACGTTTTGCAAAAAAATTAAAAAATCGATGCGCGACCAATACCTTCGGTAAAAACAAAAAATGATTTTCGAAACTTTCGTTCAATAATGCTTTAGATTAGCTAGTGTGCGGCGAAATTAATTTTTTCGAGACGGTCTAATGTACATATTTCCTAAAAACAATAACAAAAACTATTGCTATTGGTTCCAAAAATTAGTTCCTAAGAGGTTTTAGCCAAATTTTTTGAATAGGATATTGAACATAATATTACCACCGCATTTTGATCACAGTGCAATTTAAAGTAAAAGCGTACTGACTGCGGAATCACAACTAGCAAAAAATAAAACTGAAAAATGAGAGAGAAAATAATATGAACGAGCTTTTTGCAATCATGGCCATAAAGGTTTTCCCTGTTTTTGTTTTTAATTATCTTATTTTTGGCAATAATCGTATTTTTCAATTATTACAAATTATTTATTGGCCATTATAAAAGCCGTTGTGAGGCGTAATTTGTTAAGGAAAAAGACAAACACACACACACACAAGCACACAACACAGCACTCAGAAAGTTCAGTCGAGCGCATACGTTGATATGCTGCATATCATGGATTTTTATTAAAACGAAAAATTTACAGACTGGCGTTGTTTTTTTTTTATTTTTTGTAATAAACCCATTTAATTGTTTTCATTGATTTATTTATTCATTTTTTTTTCCTTTTTGTTGTTATTATTAACAGTTATATATTTAAGTAGAAGAACTTTTTACGGCATGCCGAAGCCATCCTTCAGGTATTGTTCATTTGTTGTGGGATTTTGAGAGTGTGTGTATGTGTGTTGTTTGTTTGTGTTGAATTAAAATATGTAATTGTATTATTCGTTGTAAATTTGTGTGTATGTCTGAATTATATTTTCTTTTTTTTTCAATTCAGCACAATGATTAACAATTTTATATTGCTACAAAAATAACAACAACAAGATAATATTCTTTCACTTTTTTTTTTTTGCACACCCGCTTGGCAGGATCAGGATGAGAACAACTGTTAATGGCAAGCAGGCATGGTTTTGTGTGCGCGCGTGTGGCTGTCTGTTTATGAGTGTGTGTGCACTTATGTCTACAGTAATTAACCACTCGTTTTTATTTACTTTTCGTTATATTAAATATTTATATTTTTATAGCATAATTATTAAATTCTGCTTGTGCGAAACGAAGCACAATTTTTACTTTTATGATTTAACAGAGTTAAAATTATTTAAATATGTAATTTGCAACCTCTTTATCTAGAGGTAAGTAAGAATGGAACTGTTCTTTAAAAGCGAAGAACAACTATTTTTGTTGTTATTACCAGCAGTCATTCTCTCACTTTATTCCAAATATATATTTAAAAGAAAATTTCTTTAAAAAAACTTACATGCTCTCCTAATTTAGTGTTTGCAGACTCTCACGACGCAAGATCGTTCTGCGCTGTTTACTCAGTCGTCCAAATTAAGTGCACGATAGATATGTTTTAAGAGCACTGAGAGAACTTAATATATCTATATTTTTAATAATATGTTTTTTCACTGCTTGTTTTGTTAATTCAAGCTGTTGATTTTTAATTTTAAGAATAGATGAAGAATTCAATTTAATAAAATTTATTCGTATTAGAATTATATTAATTATATAAGAGCTGCAGAAATAATAATTTGTGCATGCTCAAAGTAAAACTAATCAATATGCCCATGAACCAAGAAATAAAGATCATGCAAAGAAAAGAGCCGCCATATTGTAAACAAAACAAAGCTGATAGGTCTGACGTCATCGGTCACAAATTCTTTTGTTTACGTGCAGCTATTGGATGTGAAACATTATTTCTTGAAGTTTTAAAGAACTACACAGTGTGACGACTAAAAAAGCACAACCAAACTTTATAGAAATTCTTAAAGAGGGACATGTTGTGAGAAAATCGCACTTGGTCTGACCTCTCAATGTCGTCACAATTTTTTTAATTCGTTTTTAAAGTTAAAGGGTTCGATTTTTGTTGCGCCGACGTTCATTGAATGTTTACAGCTATTTGCCTTGTTGGAAATGAAAAACAAATTCCACTTCTTTCCAGTAGAATTTCACGTAGAATAAGGCTGTATAAAAATAAATACGATAAAATACAAAATGAATCGTGTAGCGAAGCAAATTCCTTAATTTTTCTTTAATTTCATAAAAAAATTAGTGTTTCTATAAATTTAAATGATATAATGCTGCATGAATGACATATTTTTTTCACAAAAATTTATTGCACATAAAAATACCTTTTCATTGAATCCAAAACCACCAATATCGGTTGAGAATTGGCATAATGGCGGCAGTTTTAACGTTTTTTTTTTTGTCATAAAACACTGACTCCCATGTAAATGTTGCTATCGTACAAAGTGCTGTCATTTTGTCAAATCTTAACCGATTTTGGACATCTTTAGCTCATTGGAAAGAAAATATGATGAGTAACATACATCTAAAACATTGCAATATAGATCTTTGAAAAATGTAAAAGCTACTATGGAACGAATAAACATATTTTTATTTTCAATAGAATTTTTATATGAATGAATGTTTTGGAGTGCATAGGAAAACCGTAATGGAAAAGGGTAAGCTGTACACCGTCTAATCTGAACCATTTTTTAAGAAAATTTTTAAAAAAAACAATTGTTTTTTCCCGAACATTTAAGTCTTTCTTCATATCTTCGGCATTTACAGACCTTTCTTGTCCAAGAATGATATATCAATTTGTTTTCATTTCCAACAAGGCAAATAGCTGTAAAAATTCAATGAACGTCGGCGCAACAAAAATCGAACCCTTCAACTTTAAAAACGAATTAAAAAAATTGTGACGACATTGAGAGGTCAGACCAAGTGCGATGGACTCACAACATGTCCCTCTTTAAGAATTTCTATAAAGTTTGGTTGTGCTTTTTTTTTGGTCGATTTCGTCACACTGTGCTATTAGTGTTTATAATTCAGTAATTTTTTGTGTTTTTTATAAAAATGAAGTGTGCTGTACGACGCGCAATAATTGCAACCGCAAACAAAAACTTATTTTAAATTTCGTTACTGCATGAAAATATAAACAAACAAAGTATTCAAACACTTTTTTCGCGAATTAAACTTGTTAATTTCATAGTTTTCCACTTTTATCTAAGTTTTCACATGTTTTGCATGAAAAACGTATGCACTATAGCTTGTTTTGTGACCGATGAAGTAGCACGAAAAAAATACTTTTTTCTCGCACTGCTGATTGCTTGATCTTCTCTTGTTGGTTCATGCAATATGCCGACAAAAATAAAAATCTCGCATGAGAGAAATTAATATGTGCCACACATACAGAGGTTGTTATATATAACAAAAAAGTAGAATATGGTTATATTTATTATTAAAAAACAAATATTGATTAAAAGCAATGTAAATATGTAAAAGGTCATTTACTTCAGTATTACTAATTCTTGTGTATAGTATTCATTGTGCTATTGTTAAATATGCATGTATTATTGCTAAATTGGGGACAAATAAATGAATTAAAAAAAAAAAAAAATGATTTCGCATTTCATTTCTTTTTTTTCATCATTCTTTTATCATATATTACATAGGCCAACATGATTTTTGGTGTTTTGAATTTAATAAGTGTCCTTAGCTTATACGGGTACGTTGATTCGGAATGTGAATATGGTTTCAACCTATCACGTTAAGATTTCTCACAAAATTAAAAAACCTTTTGGTATATTTTGTGCTAGAGCAAAGAAGTACCTTATGGATATTTCCTAAATTGCATTAAAATTATTTCTTTAAAATACTTGATACGTCGATAGAAAATATTTTAGTATAATATTATGTTTGTTTCATTTCAATGACAACACTATTTAATTTTCGCATCTGTCAAGGTCAACTTGACGGCATCGGCAGTTGTTTACGAATTAGTTAGCGTTAGTTGTTTGTAGCATCGAGTTGTGTTTTGTTTTCTGAGTGTTTACTGCGTCATAATGTCATCAAGAAAGTGTAAAAACAGTCCTGATATATTTTATGACGTGTGTGGTGATTTAACGATAGCAAAGCATAAACGAAACAAAACAGGGGCCGAATCGCCGCATCCGTGAACGAAACGGCTTGCGTATGAGAAAAAATGAATCGTATGAGAATCTCATGAGATTAATATCGTATCTCATGAGATTCTCATACGATTAATTTTTTCTCATACGAAAACCGTTTCGTTCACGGATGCGGCGATTCGGCCCCAGAATTTATCAAGAAAGCTTATCACGCTTACTTCGGCGTAAAGCTTGACGATCAGGATAAACCTTGGGATCCACACAAAGTGTGCTTTCAGCAAGCATGTCTAGCTACTGAGAAAATGGACATAAGGTACACGTAGGTAAAGAGCAACGCTTTGAAGCCTTTGGCATTCCTATGGTATGGAGGGAACAAAAAAACCATGGAGACGACTGTTATTTTTGCTCCTGCGATATCAAGGGTTTCAATTCGAAAAATAAACATACTATTCAGTATCCTGATTTACTGTCTGCTAAACGACCTGATCCTCATGGACCAGGAACACCCATTCCTCCACCTTTTTTTCACACCATCCAACAGCAATCAGATGAAAGTTCAAACGAAAAAACCGATGAAGACGAATTTAATCCTGATATAGGCCAACTTCAACAGTTTATTCAAGCTGAACTAAATGACTTAGTGAGAGATTTGGGCCTATCGAAGGATGCTGCACAACTCTTAGGATCACGATTGAAAGACAAAAATCTGTTAGCTCCAGGAACCACATTTTTCAGGAAGACATAAAGGAGATGGAGAAACGTTAGCAAGGAAGATGGAATATTAGAATAATGACTGATTACTGATGGACCTTGAAGAGGGACTCGCTCACAAAAATCCACAAAAAGAAAGCTACAAAACGCATTTTTCAGGGAAAAAGAGAATGATTTTAATAAAAAAAAAAACAACGATTGTCTAACGTAGATTATACTGCATTGTTTTTTTAGGAACAACTCAATTTTGCAGTGTAATTTTCTATTAAATATAGTTTCAAAAAATATACTCTCAGTATTTTTGGCAGTTTCTATGAAAAATTTCAAACACACTTTTCGTGAAAACCTGATGTGCTGGAAAAAAACTATGCACAGATTCGTGAGAAGCACACCCCATTTACTATAGGGTACCTATTAAACTTGAAACACTTTTTCATGAAAAAAAATGTAGGCCTGTGTTAGTATTTATAAAGGGTGTTTTTTTTAGAGGTATAGAACTTCGAATTGAAATAAAACACAAGAAAATCGTGTTAATGTCCATCAATTTGGCTTTATTGGAAGAATAATTTTATGCCATTAAATATGATTTCGGGCATGTGGCCGCCGCGGCTGGCTCGAATAAAGCCAATTCTACAGGTCCAATTTTCAACCACTTTTTCGAGCAAATGGGGCCGTATGTCGGCAATAACGCCACGAATGTTGGCCTCCAAGTCCCCTAACGTTTCTGGTTTGTTGGCGTAGACGAGCGACTTCACATATCCCCAAAGAAAATAATCCAATGGTGTCAAATCACACGATCTTGGTGGCCAATTGACAGGTCCATTCCGCGAAATTATGCGCTCATCGAATGTTTCCTTCAATAAATCGATTGTGACGTGCGCTGTGTGGCATATAGCGCCGTCTTGTTGGAACCACATTTCATCCACATTCATGCCATCCAATTCGGGAACAAGATAGTCGGTTATCATGGCTCTATACCGGTCTCCATTAACGGTAACTGACTCTCCAGCATTATTTCGGAAGAAGTATGGCCCAATGACTCCACCAGCCTATAGAGCACACCCAACAGTCAGTTTTTGTGGATGTAATGGCGTCTCAAGGATCTCATGTGGATTCTCTTCACTCCAAATGCGGCAATTTTGCTTGTTGACGTAGCCATTCAACCAAAAATGAGCCTTATCACTGAACAAAATTTTGCGATGAAAATCAGCATCGAGATCAATCTCATTTTCGGCCCATTTGCAAGCGTTGTTCTTTTGTCAACCTGTTCATGATGAAATGGCAAACCAAACTGAACATAAATGACATCAGAGTTGCCAGATTTGACCACAAAATGCCAGTTTTATCTCTATTCGAAAAACAAACCCCTAAAAAAACCCCCTTTATTTATAATTAAATTAATTTAATTTATAACATCATTTAAGCTTACTTTTGATACTTACTTGATTTTTTCATATTGTTCCTTTTTTTTATTTAAAGTCATGTTTTAAAAAATTAATATATTAGTTTTTCACTTAATTTCTTTTATTTTAAATCAAGCACTCTGACTTTTTTATATTTTTCTAAAATTATAATATTAATTTAAACTATAAATGAACGCAATTTTCTTTCTTTAATTTTTGCGAATTTTTCATTTGCATATGTTCACACATACATATTTGCATTAAAATTACCACTCGCGCTTTAAAAAAGAAACCGGTTTTAATATTACGATTGCCGAAAAGGAACTGCTCACCACGTTGCTGAGATAACCTTAATTGGTGACAATTACTAACATAGATCCATTTCACATTCCGTGAGAGTTGACATTTCACTCAAATGCGTCCAAGATCGCATGCGATAAATTTGTCTTCTGGTAACTTCTAACAAACTTATGTTGAATTCATGATACATACATACAGGTAGGTTTGACAACAGGCTATTTTCTCACGAGATCGTTCATGGATTGTCAAACTCGGCTGTTTTTTTTTTTTTTTGTTTGCTTTGTTTTGTATGATTTTTGACAAATCATGTTCGATTGAAAACTGTCACACCTACCTGATTAATTATACCATGTGTTGAATTTATGTTGATTTAATGGAGAACATTTCTTTAAGATTTCAGATTTGTTTGATGAATTCAAAAAGAATTTCCGAATAAGCTCGGGCTTTTAACCAATCATGAAGAATCGGTTGAATACTTACTTGAAGGATTTGTGCCAATCTATACGTATATAAGGATGAAGAAAAATATGAAGAAAAAAATTTATAAATCTATTAGATTTGTTAAACAGAAAATTTTGGGGACTGAAAGAGTTAATGAGAAGTCAGAAAGAGCGTTCCAAGCTTACACCAAAACTTGTCAATTTTTCCAAACCGTTATTTTCAAAGCGATTATAAAATTTCAGGATGAAGATCTCAACAATTTCTGAAATCAAACTTTTTAACGGCTATCTAGACAGCTTCATTTCAAGTACCTACTATCAAAAATGTAGAATTTTAAGGAGTTTATTTTGCAAAGTCACAGATACACACACAGACACACTCTCAAAAGTTTGCTTTATGGAAGGACATCTTGGCAATGTTTTTGCTTTTGTTGCTTTAGTTGCAACCGTTTTATCAATTCAATCGCCAAATTGCTGCCGGTCTACTCGGTCTAGAACTGGTCAAACCACAGAAAAGGAAAAACATGATTCAACAAAAGTTGAACACTGTTTGAGAATGCACGCTACATGCGGTACATACGCATTCTCACTGATTTGTGGTAAGGCACGGCATTTGGCAGACAACAATCAGCATTTGAAAACTACACGCAGCACACGAAGCATAGGAACAAAATGAAACAATATCCCTTCGGAATAACTCAACAACAACGGGTAGAAGGCGATGTGCTTTTCATGCGTTGCGTCCTTTTCATAGGCGTAGCTACAGGCGTAAGTAAAACTGATAACATACATTATCTCTCAAAACTATCAAGCGACCAGTTGTTAAATAATACGACTAAACAACCTTACTTTTCTTATTGATACACCCTTTACAACCTCTGGTGATGCAGCTGATGATCTATTTGAGTGAGTGCTTTTTATTGTTAAATGCATGGAAATTTTAAATTTTAATGACAATGTCCATTAAACACCTCTTCCTATCTTGTGAGACATCATGTTAGCTACGTCACTGTCAGGGGCTGCCTAAGTCAGGCATAAAGCATAGCCTACAAACGTTTACTACTGAATATAATCGTGGAAAATAGTTTCGTTTAGAGAGCAAACAACATTCGCCCATAAGCACATGCACACACACAAACACATATTGCATATACAAAAACACATATGCAAATGAGTGCAAACGAACGTCTGAGTGAACGAAACGGAATGCACTCATTCATTCATTCCTTCATTCAATCGGTCCATCAACAGGAATGTCGTCAGATGCGCGTTCTACAAAATACAACCAAAACAACAGCAACAACAACGAGAGCAACTGCAAACAATTCGCAATAACAACGGAAATAGCACTCCTACGCATTTGCTTTGAACGTGTGTGTGTATGTGTGTGGTATTGTGATTTTTTTCTATTTTATGCTCTTCTTGTCTTTTATTGTTTCATTTGTGTGCGTTTTGCAGCGTTTAAGCTTCAGAAAACACTGATTCGCATTCGACTTAATTGATTCTCGCTATTCTTACCCTTTATTGGCCAATGGAGCTTTGACCCTCTCATGCCCATTTTCTTTGCCAAAGACTTACACAGAGTCGAGCACTTCGGAATCAAATTGAAATCGTTTTGATTTTCCGCTAATAGTACTCGTATTCAATAAAAACATACTCGTTCATTTTTGTTGCTATTGGTTCTGTTGCAACAGCTGTTGTTTTATTGTCTTTAATAGAGAGTCTTTCGTGATTGTTTCTGTAGATATTTGTTGTTAATATCCTCGATAGCAGCTGCATTTGAGTTGGGTCTATTTAAAGTAGCAAATTGAACGCATTCTTGCAACATGCATGGCCATTTGGGCTTGTATGTTTTTTAAGGTCTTGATCATCCTTCTGTAGTGCTTTAAGCAGGAGCTTCTGTCACAGAGCACGCAGTTTCTTTTCGGTGCCGCAGGGATAAAGGTGACATTTTAGGACTCACTATAAGCCATTGCAAAGAAATTGTTTTTTTGTAAGACATAAATATAAAATCATTATTATTGAAATCTGCAGGAGAATGCTCGAGGAGAGAATCAAGAAGGTGTAAAAATTTAAAAAAAAAAAAATCTTTTTTTTGGAATCAAGGATTTGAGATATTTTAGATTTCAGATTCCGTCAAGTAGAACATGTGTAGAATGTTAATTATTTACTCGAGTTTATTCTTTATAGCCCATATTTTCGACCTTGACCAGATTGTGTTCAATTCCTTGATCAACACTTTTTAAAATTGACTCAAGTTTTTGGGAAATTTGAAAGTTGATGAAATTTTTTCTAAAATAAAATCGTGAAAATATAATGAAGTATGTATTTTAAAGGCTTATTGTTAAGTTTTTAACCTTAAAATAGAATGCATTTTGAATTTTACCAAAATTTGTTACAGGAGATCCACAAAGTGTCCTTCAATCCATAATAGACTTTTTACATGACGCCCTCGAAAGCAGTCCAGAGGAATTAAAATCGCAAAAAAAAATGTTGTTATATATTTAACGTTATTTAATAATGCCCAAAAGAAATATTGTTAACAAAAGTAATAGTTTATTTAAAAAAAAAAATCTTAAAAATGTGTGTTGAGTCCGTTCCGAGTATGGAGCACAAAAGTCTTAACAGCTCTCGCTTATTAATAAAAATAAAAAAAGAGTTGGCTGTGCCGTGGACACACCCGTAGGTTTTAACGTGACGAAGTTTCTTGCTGTTGTTGTTAATGTTGATGTTGATGTTGATGTTGATGTTGATGTTGATGTTGATGTTGATGTTGATGTTGATGTTGATGTTGATGTTGATGTTGATGTTGATTTTGATGTTGATGTTGATGTTGATGTTGATGTTGATGTTGATGTTGATGTTGATGTTGATGTTGATGATGTTGATGTTGATGTTGATGTTGATGTTGATGTTGATGTTGATGTTAATGGTTATGTTGATGTTGATGTTGATGTTGATGTTGATGTTAATGTTGATGTTGATGTTGATGATGATGTTGATGTTGATGTTGATGTTGATGTTGATGTTGATGTTGATGTTGATGTTGATGTGTATGTTGATGTTGATGTTGATGTTGATGTTGATGTTGATTTTGATGTTGATGTTGATGTTGATGTTGATGTTGATGTTGATGTTGATGTTGATGTTGATGATGATGTTGATGTTGATGTTGATGTTGATGTGTATGTTGATGTTGATGTTGATGTTGATGTTGATGTTGATGTTGATTTTGATGTTGATGTTGATGTTGATGTTGATGTTGATGTTGATGTTGATGTTGATGATGATGTTGATGTTGATGTTGATGTTGATGTGTATGTTGATGTTGATGTTGATGTTGATGTTGATGTTGATTTTGATGTTGATGTTGATGTTGATGTTGATGTTGATGTTGATGTTGATGTTTATGATGATGTTGATGTTGATGTTGATGTTGATGTTGATGTTGGTGTTGGTGTTGGTGTTGGTATTGGTGTTGGAGTTGGTGCTTTTCGTTTAGCTTTTTTTTTGCTTCCCCATTGGTTGTGCTCTAATTTCAATTAATCCAGCAAAAGTGATGCATATGCGTCACATTAGGCGGTTCCCTGGGGGTTTTTGACACGCCGTCAAATTTTTTTTTTATTTTTATCATATGCCCGAAGACCTCACCTTTGTTTTCATTCCTTTAAATTTACCGTTGCACCAGTAGTCACAGAGTTAAAAATCCATGCAACGTTTTTTCATGGCTGTAGCATTTTTACTGCATTATGTGATTGCATCCCTGAAATCATGACAACAAAATTTTTTTTGTAATTTAGTTGTGAAGCGTTTTAACACATCCCTGCTGTCGTAAAACAAAATTTACTGTAGCGCTCCTCCTGGGTGAGTAATAATTCCATGCAACGATATTACATTTCTGTTACATAAGCTGCTATATTCACGACCTGACGACGCCGGAATTTTTTTTTTCTTTTTGTCGTAAAGCCATGTATAAAAACTTTATTTTCCTTTTTAAACTTTTATCGTAGGTTATATACTCATTGAGTAAAAATTCAATGCAACGCCGCTGCATGAATGATGCGTTATCGATCTTTGAGCGGCTCTCTCAGCGTCCCCATGATGTCAGAAATTTTTTGTATATTTTTGTTGTGAGGGCTTTCAGTAGGCCTTTATTGACGTATCGTATTTTTAATCCTAGCGCTAATACTCAGCGAGTAATAATTCCATGTAAGAAATTTTCAGTTGCGTTGCTTACGCAGCTCCGACTACGTCCCTATGCCGTATTAAATTTTTTTTTTTTTTTTTTTAATATAGCCAAAGAATTAACCTTTACGGTCTGATTTTTTTTTAATCATAGCTCTTATACCCAGCGAGTAACAATTCAATGAAACGCAGATGAATTTTTAAAAAATTCATTTTTCAACTTTTTTGGAAACTAGAGCAGTATAACGTAACTTCGTCACGTCAAAACGTAATTTTATTTCACTCAGGCTTATTGCCAATTCTTTATTTTTAATCAAAAACTCAAACAATTTAAATAAGCTCTGCGCTAGGCGCTACGATGCGCTTTAAAAAATAATTGTCCTTAACTCTCGTCTACTGTACTAAGACTGGCTCAAATATTATTCACAAACTATATTTTTCATCTAACTGTGCCCTTCTACCATTATTTACATCAAAGTTGAATTGTATATATATGCAGGTGCATCCTAAATGTATATTGTTATATTTATGTACATATCGAGAAATTGGAATGGAAAAAATATAAAGAAAACGGTTTCATAGTTGAGCTTAGAATTTACACTTCTCAACCTTGCTTTAGTGATTTCGGCGGTAACAATGTGTCTTTTTTTCAAAAATGTATAAGAAACTCCCCTTCATTTATCACAGCTGAAGTGTTCAGAAACTTGAAGCACAATGACTGATATAAAGTGAGGAAAATATTAGATTTTTTCCATGGTTTGTTTAAATAAAGCCCAGAACTCCACCTACAAAAAGCTCGAACAAAATAAAAAGTATTGGAGAAGGACCGGTATTGTTCTGAACTATTTTGAAATTGGTCCATTTTTCCGCGGGGTATAGATTAAAAATCACAAAATAAGCTAGGGGAATTTATTTTATTAAGAAAGTATGATATTCTGATCTAGGAAGACCAATTTTATTTGTAATTAACAAATATATGTACTACATTGAGCCCGATATGTGCCAGGGTTAGGATAAAATTTATTAAAATCGATCAATTGCGTTTTAATCAAGATTTCCACGTAGTTAACGTTCCATATGAATGAAAAGTTATGGATCGGCGATAACTTTTCACAAAGATAACATAATCAACCTCTGTCAGATATTACTCTCGTTTCGAAGACAGAAATAATTACGGCTAAGTAGGCTTTCTAACGCGTTTAAAGCTTCAAGTAGATACTAAAGAGCTGCACAAGACATTCTATTCATAGTACGTGAAAAGTGTACACTATGAAGATGCAGTGTATTTCAGTGTAGCCATGACATCGAGCAAAAATGTTTTGTATGAAGCAAAGCCAAATTAAGCACTAGGGTCATGTCTTGAAAACTCTTCGTTAGTATGGTTGTGTTTTGAAAATTTTGATATGAAATCATAGAGCGACAAATCAATGGCAAATCATAGCGACGTCCGCAGCGTAGTTGGTTAAAGTGCGTGGCCTCTATGTCAACGAACCTGGAGACCCGGGTTTTTCGAAACTGGATATTACTAGCATGGAAAGAATGACTCCTATCTAATATGCACACCCAAGCATATGGGTATGAGCGTTTAAAGTTGAAAAAAGGCAAAAAGAATTGAGACACAAACTCACTCTAATGCGAATTATAGGAACATGTACCTGATTTTGGGGGGTTTATTACCAGTTGCGGATCTAGGATTCGCCCGAGGGGGGGCGGGGTTTGAAACTACAGTTTTGTAGCACGAGGGGGAAGCTGAAACGGCTTTTAGGGCGTTTTTTCCTATACCAAAAATTCTTAAAGGGGGAAGATGGGAGGGGGAAGATGGGGGGTCTATCCGCCACTTGTTATCACTAGTAATTTTGACTAATAAGGCAGAATAAAATTTATTTTAGTTGTTTTAACGTGTTTTTTGTTAAAAGTTCCCCACAGCATTAGTTCCCCATAGCTGTACTATTCAAGTTAATTCAACGTCTACAAAATAATGTTGAAGAATGGAATGAATGGTTGTCGAGGAATGGGTTTTCATTAAAAAAAATATTGTTTTCCCACGGAAACATAATTACAAGCGATTCTTTTTTTTAACCCTCAAGGACCTAAAAAAGAAATTTTGATCTAGGATCCAAAATTTTAACATGTTTTTATTAATGATGGTCTATTGTACGTATGCCATGAAAGTGTCATGATAATATGTTTAAAAATGAGAAAGATATGAATATTTCCTATTTAAGGCTTTTCCACGATTTTGTTCAACTAAAACAGAAAACCACTGGTAGCACTATCTAAAAATTAAAAAAAAAATTGTTTTAAATTTTGGTTTTCATATTTTAATATAACCATACCATTTTTGAACGAGCTCGGTTGATTTTCGAAAAAAAAATTTTTTAATCACTCTAGTGTGCAGTGCACTAGTAGATACAGCGTGAACTTACGGCTATTTCTCCAATCTTGTTTCATACTGTACAGCTTATTCGTGTCTGTTTTCTAACGATCATGTTTTTAAGGAAACCCAGGTTTTGCGAACGAAAGAAATACGAAATGCAGCTATTATGAGGGAAGAGATAGTTAGCCAGAAAGCTGTCAGAATCTATCACATTTGTCCCATTTGATGAGTGGAGTAGAATTTTTTACAATTTTTTTTTTTTAATTCTTAAAGGTATAAATAAAGAAAATCCGTAAAAAAGTTTTTTTTATTTATTTTTATAAAATTTAGGGGTGTGTTTAGGAGTCTTATCCCAAGCTTATAGGTAATTCTTTTATAAATAAAAACCCTCAAATACAATCTTATGATTGTAAGAACGAAAATATTTTTTTGGCTTATAAACCACTAACAAAAAGCCAACATTTTCAACAGTAACTTTTATTTCGTAACGACGCTTAAATTTTGTTGAATGAACATTTGTGCAAAGTTTTTCTGCAACAAAACAAACAAAATAGCGTTGGCCTAGAAAGCATTGAGTATTTGGCCTTTTTTTACAACTTTGTACGCACGACACAATTAGCTAGAGCGGAAAAAGAAAAAACTTTCTAAAGAATCATGAATAAAAATAAACTAAACGAAAATGCAAAAGATGCTGAAATACATTTTGGATAACTTCCTGCACAAGGATAACTTCGATGAATCGATACATTTTGCTACCATTTAAGAGTTGTTATGCCCGCATAAAATGCTTGTTGTATTATTATAGCTGCCTGCCAGATTCTACACAGCTACCATATATGTATTGCATCCATCCGCATTCTCTTCCCACCTTTGAATCTTTAGCTCGTAACATTAGAAATAATTGACTTTCTGTAGAAACTTGGTTGTTTTCTTAAAGTAAAATTTTTGCGTGAGAACTTTTTCACCTCATATCGTTGCTGTCGAATTCAGCAGTCATGTTGCTGTTTCTATTGGTTGCTCTGCAACAACCATGATGTTTCTTTCTATGCCATTTCTTCTTTTTATTATCGCTGCTTTTATAATGCTCTGTTCGGTTGCATTGTTTTGGTTGAAAGTTTTATGCCAAAGTTTGGCTAAACATTTCCCGGTGCATACAGTGCAAATTTATTAAGACTACTTCTTCTTCTTCTTCTTCTTCTTTGAACACTACTGTAGAAACTACTAATTCACCTAAAAACCTACCAAATTGTTGTGGTTTTTTTTTTAATTTACTCAAGTTTCTGGTTATCACGACCTATGTCAGATCAGGCTGTACTTATATCGAGTGGTCGTCTTGATATTTCTGAGTGTGAGCTATTTGATGTTTTGCTCCCTAATGACATTGAGATCCAATTCCTTGGTGCCAATTTAAACCTGCCCTTCAATTGCATTTCAGACTTTAAACTGTAAGTATAAAGTATAAAGTATAAAGTATAAAGTATAAAGTATAAAGTATAAAGTATAAAGTATAAAGTATAAAGTATAAAGTATAAAGTATAAAGTATAAAGTATAAAGTATAAAGTATAAAGTATAAAGTATAAAGTATAAAGTATAAAGTATAAAGTATAAAGTATAAAGTATAAAGTATAAAGTATAAAGTATAAAGTATAAAGTATAAAGTATAAAGTATAAAGTATAAAGTATAAAGTATAAAGTATAAAGTATAAAGTATAAAGTATAAAGTATAAAGTATAAAGTATAAAGTATAAAGTATAAAGTATAAAGTATAAAGTATAAAGTATAAAGTATAAAGTATAAAGTATAAAGTATAAAGTATAAAGTATAAAGTATAAAGTATAAAGTATAAAGTATAAAGTATAAAGTATAAAGTATAAAGTATAAAGTATAAAGTATAAAGTATAAAGTATAAAGTATAAAGTATAAAGTATAAAGTATAAAGTATAAAGATTAAAGTATAAAGTATATAGTATAAAGTATAAAGTATAAAGTATAAAGTATAAAGTATAAAGTATAAAGTATAAAGTATAAAGTATAAAGTATAAAGTATAAAGTATAAAGTATAAAGTATAAAGTATAAAGTATAAAGTATAAAGTATAAAGTATAAAGTATAAAGTATAAAGTATAAAGTATAAAGTATAAAGTATAAAGTATAAAGTATAAAGTATAAAGTATAAAGTATAAAGTATAAAGTATAAAGTATAAAGTATAAAGTATAAAGTATAAAGTATAAAGTATAAAGTCTAAAGTATAAAGTATAAAGTATAAAGTATAAAGTATAAAGTATAAAGTATAAAGTATAAAGTATAAAGTATAAAGTATAAAGTATAAAGTATAAAGTATAAAGTATAAAGTATAAAGTATAAAGTATAAAGTATAAAGTATAAAGTATAAAGTATAAAGTATAAAGTATAAAGTATAAAGTATAAAGTATAAAGTATAAAGTATAAAGTATAAAGTATAAAGTATAAAGTATAAAGTATAAAGTATAAAGTATAAAGTATAAAGTATAAAGTATAAAGTATAAAGTATAAAGTATAAAGTATAAAGTATAAAGTATAAAGTATAAAGTATAAAGTATAAAGTATAAAGTATAAAGTATAAAGTATAAAGTATAAAGCATAAAGTATACGTCTTAATATAAACCCTTCATATAAACCCTTAAATAAACAAAACTCATATCAAAGTATCCACGGACGCTTTCACATTGTATAACACTTACAGACTGTGGTGTACCCAATGCAGTGTCAACTTAGCTTTATGTATTTATATAAAATGTGTGATATGTTTGGAGAAAAGTGTCGTTTAGGTTAAATTGGAACACTTGTCCTTAAACATGACAGCTGAGCACATCTTGAATGCAAATCTTTACACTTCACTGACTTCGCAGCAATAAACGGTCGCAGTGACAAAGCCAACGGAACAGCGCTCACCAAAGCGTCGTGTCAGAACTTTTTGGCAACATTTTTTGTCACTTAGACATGACACTGTCTAAGAGATAACTGTATCGCGTATGTGTACACACAAAAGAAAAAATAAAAAAACACACACACATTAGGTGTGTATTGGTGTGTATTTGCAAACTGAAACAAAATGACTTCTGACGAATTGCTAAAATTAAGAGAGGATATGAATGATTCTGTGAGTGTTTAGTAAAAGTGTCTTCTAAAGACTAAAAATATTTTATGCACTTTTACATAGATGAAGTGAAATAATTGATGATGTTGTTTTGGCCGTTTATAACTATTATTTCAATTTTTAAACTGAAAGGTATGCAAATGTGACTTTTACTGATAAAAACGACTACCATTCTTTTGCCTGATGGGGTCGTTTTAAAGACATTTTATTCCTTAAGGACAAAGTCCAACCGACATATTGATTCATTCTGAAAATGTGATCCAACTTAAAGTATTTACATTCATCACTAAATAAAACTAACAAGCCTTCATCTTTATAAATTTAGTTCTATCCTTGAACCATTGCTTTATAAATTTAGTTCTATCCTGGAAATCAATATAAAAGCAATTCCAAAATTCACTTAACAAAAAAAAACAAAAAAATTACATCTTCACAAAGTGTATCACTTTAAATCGTACAGAATATTTTAATGGATAAAATAGAAAAATTAAATTTAAAAAAAAAATTATTTTTTTTAGTTTTTTATTGCGCCGCCTTTGGAGTTTTTAAGAGTATTAATGCCATGACTACACAGAAAGTTTAGTTTGAGTTTCCAGTACAAAGTTGAGTTTTGCCTATAAATAAGCTAAATAAATAACTCTTGAGCTCGCCAGTACAATTTTGTGGGATGAAATTCAAACACAAATGTGACAAATGTCAAAGACAGCTGTTTTAAAATTGTGCATTTTACTATTTGCAAAAAATGAACAAAAAAGCCAAAAAAGAACAAAAAACCTAAGAAAACTTGGAAAAGCGAAGTGTAGAAGATGAGGTCTTCATATCAGTATGCAAGGAAGAACTCGCATGTGTACACAGAGATGACTGCAACGTATCCTCAAGTCGAATTGATGTCACGGTAGTGGATGTGCCGAAAAATATGAGAACACAAAAGTAAACAAAGAAATGTCACACTAAACACAATTCTGCCGACGCAGCTCTGTGTAAACAGCTATGGTTGAACTCAAACTAAACTCTCTGTGTAGCATGGCATTATCATTTCGACTCGCCTAGCATCTTGCATGTTTCGACGCAATCTTTGCCACTCTGTTGAATCACTGATGTCATTTTTAAAATAAATTTTAAGCCCGTTGTAAATTTCTGGCGCGATTATCATTGGGTTTTCCTTTACTTTACATATCATCAACATATCATCATTATTAGCAGTCAGCTTCTTATTTGAGCGAATTTTGACTTTATTAACAATTCTATTGATTTCCCTTTCTGCCTTTTTATAATGTACTGAATTGTGCTTCGGGACCTGTTCAGTGTTTCTGCATTACTTTTTCCTATGTTATGATGTATTCTTAATTTTTTTAAAATGCTGATTTTTCCAAACAAGCTCTAAACAAATCACTTGTGTAGAAATATAAACAACAAATTGTATTAAAATTTGTATTTTTTTCGTTTGGAAATTAAAATATAATAGTTCACAGTTGATGTACCATTAAATGGACACTCACTGTAGCGTCTAAGGCCATTTATAAATATTAATTGTATTAAGCTTCTATAAAATATAAAAACGAAGAATTTTCTAAGCACGCTTGAAAAACATTTGCATAAAGCACAAAAAGTTGGTTTTTTACAATAATACTTGGAAATAATACTTGCTTTAAGTAAGTGATTATCAATCATACTTGAAAAACGCTAACAAATGCAATAATTTTGCAAATGTTCACTGTTGCTTAAGAGAAAACACGATCCTTATAGTTGACGGGTACCTACTTTTTGAACAGGTTTTTACTATAGAAACAAATTGATTTACTTAAGGTGCGGCCGGAGATTCCGGGGGTTCAATCTATAAGAAGACGGAAGGACATAGGTAGAGAGATAATTAATATAATAATAATTACTTAAATAGTTTACTTAAATACTTCCAATTGTAAAAAAGAACATTTGGAAAAAGCTTATTTCTAATACTCATTTCTAATTGTAGAAAAGCACTTGGATAAAGCTTTTTTAAATAATTGTTCTGAATTTTATTCCAAGTTTCGATTATTCTACTATTACTTGTAAGCATTTCTCAAAAGAAATCCAAAGCTGCTCTATGTAATATTTTATTAATCAAATAACACTATCTAATAATTATCTAAATTCAGAATTTTACAGCCGCATTCATAAAAATATCTTAAAATTGCTTTAAAACCTTCAATATTTAAAAAGCTTTTTAATGTTACAAAGTCTTTTAAAATTTTGTTATTCATAAACATGTTGTAGGTGCTTTGAAGTTAAAATAGGAACACTTGCGATTTGAAGTGGGAATATGTAAATAATGGTTTGTGTCTTAGATAAATTCAGTGACTTTTTATTAATTTGTCACAATTTCGTCAACATTTTTATATTTAAACATCAAAAGCTTTTCGAAACTACCCTCTGCACTGAAAAAATTGTCATTTTATTATCTTTTTTTGTAAATATTTTTAAATGTTTTGAAAAATTTTGTTGTTTTTATTTGCTTTGTTTTTATTTTTTTCTTTTTTTTTTTACGTAGAATACGTCATTCTCGGAGGTTAGTAGGGCGGTTGATAGTGATCAAGCGGCAGTTTTTATGTCACACTTTGAGCCTTTGGTGTGCCTAAAGTACTGATCGTGCAATGTTGATGTAAGCACTTGTTGGTCTGCTTGATCCTCACTGGGAAAAAAATTCATGTTTGAACTCTCTAACTTATATAAATTTTACACAATTAAATGAAATAAAAAGCCAACATTTGATGTTTTTGTTTGCTGTTCGCATGCATCTTGTTTAAGATTGCTACCTATTTATCGACGGTTTCCGGTTTTTTCGCCGGTGAAGACAGCGCCATCTAGCGTAGCGAAGATAAATCTTATGATTTAAAAAAATATATGTAGCATTCTTTTAGGGGCATGATGTCTTTAACAATAAATAAAAGTATTGCGTAATTTTGAGGGGCATGCTATTTTAACAGAATCGAGCACTACCGATTTCCGCTTAGAAAAAACGTCAGCGGAGGCGCGGCTGCGGCATGGATTCATAATTGTTATTTAATTGTGAGAGTGGAGGGTTTCATTTTGCCGGGGGCGAGGCGGGTCTGCGGCATGGTTTTTTAATTGTTATTTTAAATGCAAGCTAATAGTTGTAAGCCATTGAATGCGAAATCTACCACATGAAACCACCCAACAAAACAAGTTGAAAAGATTGTACTTTTTCTATGTTTTATTATCAATAAGAAGTGTATAACTCGATTGTTTCTAATTTAAGTATTATATAATTCTACGTCTTGTGTTACGACTTACGACATAGTGGAAACTGCTGTATCTTTTTTTATATATTTTGAATTTTTTTATATGTTTTGCAAATGTTATGTTTTAAATTATTTTAATTTTTTTACAAAATTTAAGCTCAGATGAGAACAAAAAAAAAATGTAAAATGCTCTATCTAGAGTTTATTGAAGGTTTCAACCATTTTTTAAATTCTCTCAATTATAAAGCATTTAAAGAGATTTTTAACGCAAGTGAAAATTTTTTTTCTTATGAAGGCTTTATAAGAGGTTCATAATTTTTTATGAATACAGCCGATATAATAAAACAATTTTATATAAGTTTTGCATTTTAATTCATTTTTTTATTTGTTTTATACAGAAATTCCACAGTAATTTTTTTTTCCAATTCACAGTAATTTTGCATAAAACACAGTAATTTTTCGTGCCCAATACAGTTAACATCACTGTCTGGAGTTCTCATTTCTAACAACATGTTTCTGTACTTGCACAAAACCCCTGCTTCTGTTCCTCCGCAGTCACCAACAACACTCTGCAACTTAATAAATTATATAAAATTGGCAGGACCTCGTGACATCTCGTAGTTTCGTAAATTTCCAGATTGAGTGAGTTCTTGAGATTCAGCTGGAGAACAGCTTGACACCTCGGTGCTTTTGCTTCACATATCAGTCTATTTTGACATTGGCAGGAATGATGTTTTTGAATGTTGCAAAAGGTTAAATTCTTCTTTTTTATGACATCAAGATATGAGCTAAATATTGGCTGAAGTAAAGATATAAAAAATTCATGTGTAGATAAAATTGAAATATTGAAAGAGTGTCAATCACTAAATAAATTTTAATAAAACAAATAAAGTAACGCATACAACAACAAATGTTTTCCAAAACTTTATCGTAAAGCTCTTCTTAACCTACTTTGCTATCAAAATTAAGGTAAAGATCAAAATTCAATTGAAGTCCATGAGAACCACTTGTTTTTTACTGTACAAAACACTTAGAGTTGAGCATAAATAATTTACATACTGATTAGAATTCTTGTTAAATTTGTTTAAATTTTGTTTGTCCATTCAACGCTATGTTCGTGCTTTATCTATTTTGTCCTTTTTATCTGGCGAACATTTTTCCCTATACCAAAAAGTAATAAAATTCAAATTAAATTAGAAGATCATTACCGTAAAACGAGCACATATTCCAAAAACTCAGTTTTAACACACATCACTACACAAGGACACGAACGCAAACACCAACACACACAAACACGCAAATCGCCTGTCTTAACAAACACTGTCGACACTGGCCACACAAGCGTAGAGCAGCTGGCTAGTATTGGTTCCTAGACGAGTGGCCATATAAATAACAATCGCCTTCAACACCATCCCATGGTGAACTCATAGCTTCAACACCATCTGTTCAGACCCAAAAACTTTTCTTTCCAAAAGATCGAGAAAACAAACTAAACAACATTGAAGAAAAGAAAAAGTAGTGAAGAAAGTTAAATTCAATTAAACTTAAACTAAGAAAAGAGCAACACATGAACACGCCTAAATATGTGCCTACACGAAAATTGGCAGAGCTAAAGGAACAATGACCGGCAAGTTGAGCAGCAGCAGCAGGCAAGGAATTCTATTTCATCGTTGATTGCTGGCAGTCTGTAACTAACAGAGCAGAACATGAAGCGGCACCGAAAGATAGGCAGACGTCAACCTTGAGATGAGCTTCAAGGGAAGCAACAACAATACAACAACAAAAAGAGGCAAGAAGCCAACCACATGCTTCATTTGACGCAAGGACTACGAAGGCATAAAATGAGGCATAATGAAAATAGTGACAAATGTCAGCTAGGCGAATGAACGGTGAAAAGGTTATCTAAATCATATTAAGTAAAGTTCTAAGGACAATGAGGCAGCAGTCGTGAACTTTTTTGATATGACAGTTAAACTCTTTGAATGAAAATATTAGCAGGTTGGGTGCTTTATAAAGAGGACTTAAGTAACGTAAAGTAATGCAAAGATGTTAGTGAAACGTTAATGAATAGAAGTATTAAGTAATAGATAATGGGCAAATATTGGATAGTTTTCTATTCTCTGTTATCCAGAAACTATTTTGAAAAACATCAGATTCAAAATATTTCATTTTAACTTTTGCATAAAATAGTGGAGCTGGAATTAATGTTTTTCTTACTGTGTTTTTACGATAAATGCATTAAAGAACTAACGTTTACTTAAGAGGCCACCCTAGAATTTTCGAAAAATCAATAATGTTTCTTTTTTTCAAATGGTCCCTTATGACCTCAAAAATTATGTCTTCAAAGATTATGGCAGGGAAAAATTTCTAAGTACTTGGTTTTTGAGTTTAAATAAAAGGCCGCCTGGTACTAGTACTTCTACTCCTCAAAACTTCAAACGCGTTTATCTCAAAACTGCATTTTTCTAAGTTGGCCGGTAACAAATTGTTGCTCAGACAATGTCCAACCGATTCACTTGGAACTTTGAATATATCTTGAAAAATGTATTATAGAAGTACGGAGGATATTTTTTTCTTTTTGTATTGAAGAGTAAATTTGTTATTAACAATAATATGATCATTTTTATAGTCAAATTTTTCACTTTCCACTTAAGAAGTGCGCCATTTGACTGAAAATCAACATATCAAATATATCCTACGTACTTCTATAACAGATATTACATAAGAGGCCTAACCCCTTAAAACTGTGTTGATAACCGTTTTTTTTTTTTATTTTACAACGACCCGGCATGGTTAAGTTAGATTAAGGTTGCAATGGCTGAGATAGTTATCCGACTCTTGCACTTAGGTCCATAAAGTACATACCATAGTTATAATATCATTTGTAAGCTGTTGTGATGAGTCTCATACTTCGCTGAACCAACTCCGCCTGTTCTCACGAGCAGCCTAACCAAAGCCAGGATAAAGGAGGATGGTCGCAAGCAAAGGGTTCGCTTTTCTCCTCTTCAGCATATTTCAGCTTCGGTATGTGCTGCAATCAAGCAATGACCAGTAAGCACTTTCACCAGATCAGAGAGGTGAGGTCCGATCTTCTGAATTCCAGTTAATAGGAAGTGCGCTTGAAGTTACATGTAAGCTAAATTGTTCTAGCCGTGTTGCAGGTGGCGAGATTGCCCAAAGCTTCTTGGACTGACGATGAGTGTTTTAACACTTTCACTGCCAGCATACAAAAAAAATATCGGGTCCTCCGGGCCATTTTTTTTTTTACAGATCTAGTGTATTTTGGTATCAAAAAATTCGAACAAAATATCAGAAAATGTTTTTTTATATTTCTGTGAAATTTTCAGTGACTGATAAAGTCACTTTGTATAAAAGGTAGGCGTGGTTTTGTACCGATTTGGCTAATTTTCGAACTTGACTTTATTTTTTAGATACTGAATTTCTTGATGACAGCTTGAAAATTACGACTGCAATCATGATCACAGACAGACGGATAGACATACGGACGGACAGATGCACATGGCTAAATCGACTCGGGTGATGATGCTGATCAAGAATATACCACGCTTCCTTATGGGCGTTACAAACGGAGTGACAAAATTAGTATACCTCAGGGGGTAAAGGGGTTTTTTTTTAATCGTGGGGGTATAAAAATGATGCGCTAAAGATAGGTTTAGGTATCACAGACGCTGTGCCTCAGAGCCTACGTGGACATTTTATTGAGGCTCACCGTATGTGCCTCATGGCAGTTAACGTGTTTATTAACCCTATTCTTCTCCGGAAGTTCATCCCCAATTTCCTAGTAAGTCATCAGCTTTGTAGCTCCCTTTTATATCACGGCGACTAAGAGGGTATTGTATCCTTAAGTGATCTGTCATCTGGTTGAGAGATCTGCAGCATACAATAATGTATTTAGAGTTTAAGCTTTTTTAGAGCTGCCTGACTATTTGAAAGATGTAGATAACTTTGTTGGTGGTACACCACTAGTTAAGGTCTAGGACGGCTTCTTGGAGAGTCAAGACCTCCACTGGGTACCGCTAAAATTATGGGTAAATCGAGAGAGGCCTAAGTCCCCATGTCTGAAGACATGATCCCATTCCTACTCGTCCTTCAAACTTAGAGCCGTTAGTAACTAGGGATGCACACCGCGTTTTTCTTTACGAACGATACTACTGATAGGCAGTAATCGGTATTGGAAAGAATAGCGGTCAATTCCAGTACTACCGTATGTCCACTATTAGTACCGAACCAGGATCCAGATTCCTTTAGCCTCAAAGCTGCGATTTGTGCTGACTTCTTTGGCAATCATATCTATGGGGAGATAGATGGAGGATAACATTTTGGAAGTCCGTTGCGATAGAGCGTATGCCTCCGGTAATACATGGTTCTGCACTTCTCTGAGCTTTGTGCAGTTTGCTTAGGACTGCGGACATACACGTGATAGGTGACCAGACTATTGCTCCATAACGAAGTATTAGACAATGATCAATGTGTAAATCTAACGGAAAGAAAAGCCCCATTATTAACCTTTTGATTTCTTGAACGCGAACAGCGCCGTATTTACTTTCCTGATGAGTTCTTCTGTATTTCGAGTTCAAATAAGATTCTCTTCTAATATTATCCCCAGATACATATATTGCGCTGTTGCTAAATTTGAGCCTGACGTGCTTGAGTCTTGTCGGTCTAAGGATAGGCGTTTATTCTTTCTTGTAAAGAGAACTAGCTCTGTCTTTTCTGGGTTTAATGTGCTGCCTAAATGGATGCACTGGACTGTGGACATTTTCCTTTTATAATGATTGTATCGTCATTTAGCATGCAATCAACTGATTTACGGGAACTATTACGTGTTATGGTTACCAAAGAAGATTGACCATTTCTTACAGTTTATTCATTTTTTAGGGCTTTCATCCTTCACAGCCATTATATTAACTCATCAGTTCAAAGAGTATTGCTCATTTTTGAGCAACATTTTTGTGGCCATATTATTTTGCTTAAAAGAGCGAATTTCCAGTGTGGATACACCCAGAGTCGGGACTGGTACATACTCCACTGTGTATTCGTACTTGTAATCAATTAATCAGATGTGGGTAAGTATTTTCGAAGGTACAAAGGTATTATTTTTTTGATGACGTCACTTTGTATGGGAGAAAGGTGTGATTGGCATCCAATTATTTTTCAAATTTAAACTGGAGAACGTTAAGTCTATATAAGTGTTTGATTTAAGCATCAAAGCTTAAGGTTAAATATTATCTCAATACAATAATTTATGTGGAACCTTGTGAGGTTTTACTATTTTGATGACGTCACTGTATTGGAAGTAGATGAAGTTTTCAGTTAATTTTGCAAATTTCAAACTTAGAGTGTATGTGTACTACTAAAGCTTCGTGCACAATTTCAAGTTATTAGATTAATTTTTGTGGACTTTGAAGAGATATAGTTGCTAAATGAAGTCATGGGGAAAGGCGTGGTTTTCACTCGATTTTTCTAGTGTTTTGAACTAGATTCGTATGTTAATAAAAAATCCTTTTTCATCGACTGGGCTAGTCGATTCAGGTGGCGATGTTAATCAAGAAAATATGTATATATTTTTCTTTACCTCTCACGCCTTTTTCTGTGAGTTACAAACGGAGTAGAGGTGGGTAACTCAGTGCTGTGCTATGGCACTGTGCTGACTCTCTGCAGTGTGCCAAGTGTGCTAGCACACTACATTGACTCACATAGTGAGTCTCGATGAAGTCCAGCACTTTTGCGCTTAAAGTGTCTATCATGTATTGTGTGACACTCAGTAGTGAGCATGTGTGCTAGTACACTACGTTGACACACATAGTGGCACACCCAGTAAAGTTGGTTTTTGTTTCACTTTGGCTCACTTGCTATAATTGACAATATGCAATTTGTTTTATAGCCTATCCGCATTGAGTGCAACAAGAACCGAGCGCCAACTGTCAGTTTTAATTTACATCAGTGTTAACCCCGTACTACACACGCGTGTAAAGCAACCTTCGTCTTTTTACGTAAACACGAAAGAGTAAATGAGACAAATGCGGTTGCTGTGGTCGCAGCTGATTTGCATGTATTTCTTATGGGACGAATATTCGACTGCTTTTGCTTTTCGACTGCGAAGTGCTTTTTTCGACTGTGACACAATTGTGCTAGCACAGTGTGCTGACTCCTAATTGTGCACATGTGCTAGTGAGTCAGCACACCAAAAATTGTGCTATTACCCACCTCTAAAACGGAGTGATAACATAAAATACCGCATAATGAGTGCTCTTGGGGTATGATAGTATGAGAAGTATGAAGTATGAGAGCTTTGAGATACCATTGAACGCAGTTGTATATCTTCTGACTTACTACTTTTCGCACCATTAAGGACCTCCCGGAATTTTTCGAAAAAATAAAAGACATTTTTTAAATATTTTTTTGTAGTTGTATTTCATTTTATACCAACATTTTTTCACATCATTAAAGCCTAACTATTAAAGATTTATCCTTGACATTTTGGTTCAAAAGTATTCGTTTGTAAAAGCTTTGGGCAACAAAAAATTGCAGAAGCTCTCTGGCATTCTCGTAGTGTGCGACGTGGTGCATATGCTAGTAAATTTTAAGGAAGGTATTCAAGATTTAAGCTAAATTTTTAATAAAGTCTCTCTTAAAATAGAAGTGGTAAAGAATTTTCTCATATATTCTTAAAAAGATTGTGTCAACAAGAGGTGTAAGAATTGTTTTTTTAACAAAGTGAACAATTGTTTAGATGTCTCTTAAATTTTATTAAATTATAGAGAAAATCCGTGAAGATTATGTATGAAAACCAACGTCTTTCAAATGACCACCACGGCTTAGCATGCAAACCTTAATGCTTTTTTCGAAATTTTCGATCACTCTTTCTGATAATTAGGGCTGTCTTTTGGGGCGATGGTTACTTCAATGTCCGCTTTGAAAGTTGGAATTGTTTGAGGATAGTTAGAGTAGACCTAACCCCAAAGAAAACCTCTTTGTAATTAATTTCAGCAAGTTTGAAGCCCTAGAAAAATTCATCATCACATAAATAAAAAGCATGCCACTCGTGTGAGGTAAGTATTCGCCAAAATAGAGTAAATTAATAATAATAGAGCAAATTTCCATATTTTCTGAAGTCAATTTCTAAATTTACCATGAGCGAAGAGCGAATTTGATCCATTTTGCAAACGATTAACCGCTCACAATCATACAGAACTTTACCTGTCTGAGTAGCCCAATTTTTTTTTTATTTGCTTACAAACTTGTTATAGCGCCAACTCTTGCGGACTCATCAATTTAAATCAAATAAACGGCGGAAATTATAGCTTGGTTCAGCCACTCTCTGTGTGTGTGGGTGAGCGTGTGCCTTCAATTACACTCATACTTCACTTGCACGCCTCACATATAATGCTGCCAACTTCGATCGAGAAACTTAACTTCTTTGGCAGCTTAACTTTTGCACCTTTTTTTATCATAATTCCTCCCTTCAGTAAATTTTTTTTATACCTCCAACGACAAAAGGAGAACTTAAACCAGCCATGTTTGTCTTCATTTCATTCTGATTTAAATTTTGTATTTATTATGAACTCGCAAACGTTCATTTATTGCATTTCATTCTTCAACTTAAATGAGCTGGAAAAATATATGCAAAGACAAACGCAAACGTAAACGTAAACGTAAACGTTAACGCATTCAAACGTAACGGACAAAATGTTCCGACAGCAAGTAGCAGCGGAAGTAGCAGAAGGAGTCAAAGCAGAATATTTTCAAAACAAGGTTAAGCAGACAGAGACAGTAGCAGAAGAAAGACAAGAATAGAAGACAATAAAAAAGAAAAACATGGAAAAAACTTTCTTTAAGTTTTCCATTAGGTACTTTTTTATGCTCTCGTGCATTGAAAATTCAATAAAAATTTCATGAAGATTGATTTAACATTGAACACACACAATCACGAGCACAACCCATAACAACGTACACCTACCTCCGCATAGACATGGGTGCGCGTGGGCGTGTGCGTGGATGTGTGTGTGTATGTGTACTGTGATAGAACTCACATACCCACGCATACATATGTGTTCATCTGAAGTTACTTTATTTTGAAGACACAACATTTTCCACTCGTTGAGTTCTAAATTTATTTCCGGCCTAAGAAATGTTATACATGGTTGATTTTAAGGGTTTCACATGTTAAGACGTCTTCGAGTAAAGTACAGAAAATTAGATATACTATATTATTTAAGTCTAGAAAAACATAAACAAAAACAAAAAGAGAAACCTTGTTTTCATAACTTTTTCATAAATGATTTATGTTCGATTTGAAGTTAAAGTGTGCACGCTTTGGAACTTATTTAAAAATTGCGGGTAGGAAATTTCACTTACAACCAACGAAAATGTATTATTCATTTGCCGAGTGTTTGGTAATGAGTGGGTGATGGTTAAAAAATTAAACATTTATAAACATAAACATAGGCATTGGTCATGGGCTATAAATTTTGTAGTTTCGGAACCGTATTGCTAAAATCCTTTATGGCATTTATCATCAGCCTTCAGTGCAATTAATTGGGAAGATAGCGATCATCAAATGATGTGCAAAGTCCCGTGCATCACCGCAAATTACATTTTGTAGAAAATATCGCAGATGTATGTGATAGTGACGTTCTCAGTTATTTAACATATCTTTAGGCCCAGTATGACACATTTTGCACCTAGACTTACACCTTCAGCGATATAAGGTCCAGCTCAAGCCAACCTACTAGCAATTCACAACACATGGAATACGTCGTAAATTCGTCAACAATGAGTCCCATTTTTCACTTGGTAGTAACGTATACGAGCGAATTTGTCTCATTTTGAAAGCTGAAAATCCTCTAATGGTTGAAGAGTGGTCGTCACACCCACAAAAAGTCTGTGATTGAGATAATGCACCGTATTTTTTCGAAAACCATACAAGTGTAACAGTAAACGTCAATACGAGGTACTATGGTCGTATCTTAACAGCTTTTTTTTTGCCTGCAATAGCAGATTCTGTCTTGGACAATTCAGAATTTGAAAGATCATGTTTACGAGTATGTGGATAAAACTCAAACTTAAGAGCACTTAAATACCAACATTTGTCATGTTATAGCCAAGGTGCCCACCAAAATGTGAAAAATGATATGTTTGAAAATTACCTCATATAGTGCGAATGTTGCAAAAAGTTACGAGTTGGAATGAAGGTTGAGAATAAAATAGGAACCATTTCATCACTACAAAATACCAAGAAGGTGGATCTTTAATATTGCAACAAAAAAACCATCGCTATGTGCCGCAGATATCTCAACGAGATGATAGAGCCTTTAAGGATGCATCTCGCCTGGGGAACTGGGCACTTTAAGGTGATGAAATTACTGTAAAGGTTATGACCAGCACTATCTTGCCGGCGAATGAAAAGTAGATATATCCTTAGCCACCTTTAAGCTCCAATGCAGACGAAACGCGCTTTCCCAGACCAAGGAGCATTGAAACCATATCGCCTTCTACAACACGGCTACAACAACTTGACCTTCATATTATTTCAAGCACACCTCCTTTCTATTAAGATTTAAAAGATCAAACCCCTCCTCTGGTGCGAGTGCTTACTGATCATTGTCTGATAGGAGCACATACTTACATACCCTCAGGTTAGGCGTTGAGGCTGAAGAGGGGGGAAAACGTTCAGCATCGCCTTTACCATTGCTCCAACCTAAACAGGAGAAAACTCTTCAACCTTGGTCGACCCTACCTTCACTCCCTTGCTACAGTCTCGGAAAAAGGACCAACTCAAATCTATATATTTATTAAATTCTCTAAGTAATTCAGTGAAGTAAGATACTCATAACAAGAGGTTAAACATAAGATTATATGGTATACACAATGGGACTATTAAGGCCTAAGCACAGGAGTTTGGCAACCACTTCAACCAATTCAACCCTACCTACCTAACAGCATAAGAAACATTTTAAAGAAAATTTTATTTATTTATTTTTACGAGCTTTTAAAAGTCCACCTTTGATTAGTTTTGTAACAGAACTCCATGAAAATCCTGTTGTATCTAATGGAAGAAGTAAAGGTGTAGGTTATAATATAAAAGTAAAAAGTTACAGATGGTGGTCATAGCGAAGGAACTTTTGAAAAGGAACTAATTGGAACTTCAACTGTTCAATATAAAAATCCTCCAGTAAGGGCTTAAGTTAATTATTCACTCGTAGCTACAGACTTACCCATGGGTCTCTACAACTATCTGGAAGACGAAGCTCTCATCTCATCCTCTGCAAAGTGTACATGTTGAAAATATTTCTTCACCATTCACTGTAAATCAAAAACAAAATAACCCACACAATAATACAAACTGCATACAAATACATAAGCCAGGCAAGCAACGCACTTACACCGACTTGCAAATATTTACTTAATAGTTTTTCAATTTTCTCTCCTTCTCTGACTTTTCTAATTTAAATTTGCACTTTCTATAAAATTTGATATAAAGTCAGTCTTTGTCTTTGTCTTTGGTTGTATACTTATGAGTGTGTGTGTGTGTGTGCTATGTGCTTAAGCAAGTGTATTCGTATGTGTGTTCTTGGCTCAATTTTAGTTGGTATGAAAAATTTTATTATTTGCTAAATGCAACCAAGTATGGTCGATGTATGTTTGTGTTTGTCGATGGGGTGTGTATGAGTGTGTAAGTGTGTATGTGTGGTTATGTTTTTCTGAATGGTTTAATTATTCAAGAATATTTCAGTGCCTTATGTATGCATGTAAAGAGCAGAGAAATACATTTCAAACCTAAATTGAGCGAAATGAGCTGCAGAGAATAATATTTACATTGCTACTGTAACGTCTTGAATAACTTATGAAGCAGAAAAAAAGAAAAGGAAAAACAGAAGAAAAACAACAAGGAACGTATAAAGCGTATACAATGAAACTCAAAAACTATTAAAATAAAACAAAAAAATATATACAAACTACACACATCTCCTAATAATTGATACAAAATGCAAAATTATGAGTTCCTCGTGTCGTATGAGCAACACAAATGAAATGCATGAAGCTGCATACTCTACAGTCATCATTTTAAATGGACAACTTAATATTTGTTGAGTTTGATAACTTTTTCTGCAAGTGTACACATATATATAAATGACTTAAATGCTGCCTGAAGAGCTCTTACTGGCATTAGTCAATCATAACTATCGAGAAACATTTGTGAAATGAATCTTCTATTTGAAGCAGTTCAACTTCTTTACTTAAGAACAGCTTAAGTACTTGCTTGAGAACTTTTGCTAGACATGATAAAAGGTCTATTTATTTCACATGACTTGACAGACTCTGTGATTAGGTAATTTTTGACCATCTATAATTGAAGTGTATTTGATTATTTGTTGTCCTAGTTACGAATGGCTTGGGTGACACTTTGGAAACGATTGTTCTAATATTCCACTACAAAGCTTGTTCACTTATATTTTTTTACTTTCTGCCATTTATGTTTGATTAAGAAATATTTAAGGATATTTTAGCAGAAATGACTTTAAACTTAATGTTTATGTTAACCGCAGAATACCAAAGACTGAATACCTCTATTCAGTCCAGTCTGTCTTGGTTCAAATTGAGGTGTTAGAAAAGTGGAAATAAAGTGAAGTGTAGGATACTCTAGAATGGTGGAAATTCATATATACATGTTATGCCTTTACTGAAGTCAATTCTAGTAAGTAAGCGATCCTCTCCACAATGTTTCTCTACCATCAACTATAATTTTAAGTTGTGAAAGCAATGAAAATGGGTTAAATGGCATAGAATCATGGCCTGACTGAGATTCGACCCCGGGAACTGTTCACTACCACTATTCAAAATTCATCCCTAACATTTTAGTCCAAAAATATTCGTCCTTTAAGTGAGCAGATATCTGAAGACTGGATCATATGAAAAAAAAATCGATTGAGTAAAGAGTTCTTGGGTATTTAATCGTTGATTTTTAAAAATATTTATTCATTTTTGACAAAATGGTGGACCTAGAAAGAAACTTTTAATTTTTGTGCACAAAATTGAGGTCATTTTAGGTTGTAAATAAAAAATATATCTAAAAAAAATCGAACGATTAAACGCCCAAAATTTTTTTTTTCAGATGAACCAGTCTCTAGATACATATCTTGCTCACCGCAAATTGAAGGTTTTTCGCGGCATTAAATTTTTCTACCTTATCGACGAATATTTTTGGATGTTTACATGTGGATTTTTACATGTTCGGCATAAATCTTCAAGAGTTATACTTTAATAATGAAAACACAATTTCGATCTAAAATAAAACACAGCTTAAAAAAAATATTTAAAAAAGAGTTGGCTGTGCCGTGGACACACCCGTAGGTTTTGACGTGACGAAGTTTCTTGCTGTTGTTGTTAATGTTGATGTTGATGTTGATGTTGATGTTGATGTTGATGTTGATGTTGATGTTGATGTTGATGTTGATGTTGATGTTGATGTTGATGTTGATGTTGATGTTGATGTTGATGTTGATGTTGATGTTGATGTTGATGTTGATGTTGATGTTGATGTTGATGTTGATGTTGATGTTGATGTTGATGTTGATGTTGATGTTGATGTTGATGTTGATGTTGATGTTGATGTTGATGTTGATGTTGATGTTGATGTTGATGTTGATGTTGATGTTGATGTTGATGTTGATGTTGATGTTGATGTTGATGTTGATGTTGATGTTGATGTTGATGTTGATGTTGATGTTGATGTTGATGTTGATGTTGATGTTGATGTTGATGTTGATGTTGATGTTGATGTTGATGTTGATGTTGATGTTGATGTTGATGTTGATGTTGATGTTGATGTTGATGTTGATGTTGATGTTTATGTTGATGTTGATGTTGATGTTGATGTTGATGTTGATGTTGATGTTGATGTTGATGTTGATGTTGATGTTGATGTTGATGTTGATGTTGATGTTGATGTTGATGTTGATGTTGGTGTTGGTGTTGGTGTTGGTGTTGGTGTTGGTGTTGGTGTTGGTGTTGGTGTTGGTGTTGGTGTTGGTGTTGGTGTTGGTGTTGGTGTTGGTGTTGGTGTTGGTGTTGGTGTTGGTGTTGGTGTTGGTGTTGGTGTTGGTGTTGGTGTTGGTGTTGGTGTTGGTGTTGGTGTTGGTGTTGGTGTTGGTGCTTTTCGTTTAGCTTTTTTTTGCTTCCCCATTGGTTGTGCTCTAATTTCAATTAATCCAGCAAAAGTGCATATGCGTCACATTAGGCGGTTCCCTGAGGGTTTTTGACACGCCGTCAAATTTTTTTTTTATTTTTGTCATATGCCCGAAAACCTCACCTTTGTTTTCGTTCCTTAAAATTTACCGTTGCACCAGTAGTCACAGAGTTAAAAATCCATGCAACGTTTTTTCATGGCTGTAGCGTTTTTACTGCATTATGTGATTGCATCCCTGAAATCATGACAACAAAATTTTTTTTGAAATTTAGTTGTGAAGCGTAATAACACATCCCTGCTGTCGTAAAACAAAATTTACTGTAGCACTCCTCCTGAGTGAGTAATAATTCCATGAAACGATATTACATTTCTGTTACATAAGCTCCTATATTCACGACCTGACGACGCCGGATTTTTTTTTTTATTTTTGTCGTAAAGCCATGTATAAAAACTTTATTTTCCTTTTTAAACTTTTATCGTAGGTTATATACTTATTGAGTAAAAATTCAATGCAACGCCGCTGCATGAATGTTGCGTTATCGATCTTTGAGCGGCTCTCTCAGCGTCCCCATGATGTCAGAAATTTTTTGTCTAATTTTGTTGTGAGGGCTTCCAGTAGGGCTTTATTGGCGTATCGTATTTTTAATCCTAGCACTAATACTCAGCGAGTAATAATTCCATGTAACAAATTTTCAGTTGCGTTGCCTACGCAGCTCCCACTACGTCCCTATGCCGTATTAAATTTTTTTTTTGTTTTTTTAATATAGTCAAAGAATTAACCTTTATGATCATACTATTTTTTTAATCATAGCTCTTATACCCAGCGAGTAATAATTCAATGAAACGCAGATGAATTTTTAAAAAATTCATTTTTCAACTTTTTTGGAAACTAGAGCAGTACAACGTAACTTCGTCACGTCAAAAAGTGTCTTTTTTTAAACACCCGGAGGCCCTTAAGAGAAAAACTATGGTTCTACAGAAAGGTCAATCTTGAACCTTATCGCAAAACAGACATAGAATAGCTTAGTGCTGCCTAAATCTACCATAGTTGGATTAAAAGATACATTTACAAGTAAATAAAAGTAAATGTACCACTCAAAAGCAAAAGCAAAAGCAAAAAGTTTTTCAAAATAAAATGTATATCAATAAGAGATGTAGCGTTGCAAAGGCGTGTTTTTTACAGCTGGTCGCATGGTACTTGGAAAGATATTGTATACCATACATAATCTTCATGTGAATACTTTACAATCCAATAAAATTTTAACAAATATTCAATCAGTTGCTCATTTTATTCAAAAACAAAATCTACACCTGTTGTTGGCACACTCAATACAATTTAATTTTAAAGTATTAACATTTGATTTGAAAATATTAAGAACCCTGCTTTAAAATATTGCAAATAAAGGGTGTCTTCTTTAGAGGCGAAGAACTTTGGATTGACACTGTATTCTATGACAGCCGATTCGATTTTTAACGGTTGTTTTGGAGTTGGTTTCGTTTGACAATTCATCATGTATAGACTCACGCCACAGCAACGGAAATTGTTAAAATTTATTTTGACAAAAACTTCAATTCGAGAAACACATCGGGACATTTTGTCCACTAATGAAGCACAATTTGCTTAAATGGCTAATTGAATAAAGAGAAATGCTCCCGCATTTGGAGCAATGATAATTATTGGCTTAACCAAATTTCCGTGTTTTTTGTGCGAGTGGAGTAGCAGAGATAGAAAAAATTACTATAAAAAAAGACATGGTCAAACAGAAAATCCCTAAAGCCTGGAGTCAAAAATGTAATTAATAAGAGTCTTATTAGTCCAAATATTAAGCTTGGACTAATGAAACAGTTCGTATAGGCTCTTGATAAAGATGGTGATTACTTGAAATGTAAGGTCAAAACATGTCTCTTACCTTCAAAAGTCCCGTAAAGAGCAGCAGCAATATTATTCCTAACCAGCTTACTCATAATCAAATCTCTATGTCTAAAAACAATAGCTTACAAATTGCACAAAATCAAACTCCTTTTTCCAGCCCAATACATATCTCTTCGCATGAAATAACACCAAACTCTGCTAGTGCTCCTCTTTATTACCCTAGCGCAACCCCTGTATCTCAAAACCAGCCCAACCCACCAATGAGCTCCCTAAAAATAAATATATTCTATCACAACTGTGGTGGTATGAGAGGGAAATTAAATAAACTGTTCATAGAAGGAAAATCCACTAACTTCAATGTGTTTGTTTTCACTGAAACTTGGTTGAACAACACTTTTAAGAATGAGGAAATATTGGATAGTAGTTGGACAGTTTTCCGAAATGATCGGGATTACTTAAAAACTGGCCTTTCTCGTGGAGGGGGCGTTCTAATCGCAACAAGCAACTCCATTCCTTCTGAAATTGTCGAAACCACCCCCTGCCAATTTTTCGAACACCAAATAATCAGAATGTGTTTACAAAGCAATCTCTTCATATATATTTGTGTCTTTTATATTCCTCCAGGTGCAACAGAAAATGCATACAACGTATTAAGTGAATCTATTTCATCGTTAATGATGACCTTGAATGAAGAAGATAAGGTTATAATATTTGGTGACTTTAATCGTCCAAATGTTTCCTTTGAAATTGATGAAAATGACAACTGTCTTCTTCCAGTTAACCTTTCAAGCCCGATTGATTTTACCTTATTTAGTACGTTTTATAATAATGATTTGCAGCAAGTTGCACCCCGCCCAAATCAGAATGGCAAGTGGTTAGACTTAGTCTTCACAAACTCCTATGATGAAGTCAAAGTGGGTCAGACTTGTGAGGCTGAACATATTTTCTCCAATACAATTCACCACACAGCCTTAACAGTTGAGTTGTCAACGAATAATATAACTTATTCCCTTTCGTTCAACAACTCAATTGTGTACGATTTTCATAACGCAGATTACACAAATATAGCAATTGATATGAGCACTTGGAACTGGATGGAACTTGAGACTATGGGCTTGGACAGTGCTGTATTGCTTTTTTACCAGCGTGTTTTTCATATAATTGATAGGCACGTCCCCAAAATTAAGAAAAGGGACAAATTTTCAGAACCCTGGCTGGATAGAAATCTTAGGCATCTAAGAAATCAAAGAAATAAGCTTCACAAAATCATTAGAAGCTCCCACAATGTAAGTGATGAAGAAAAGATCAGATATGAAGAACTATCCAAAGAGTTCTCCATCAAGTCAAATGTAGCGTATAAATCTTACACAAATATAATTGGTGAGAATATTATTAAAGATCCAAAAAAATTTTTCGATTTCGTTAATATTAAGCGAAAATCCTATGGTTACCCCACGTCTATGTTCAAAGGTAACGTGGTTTCTTCCAACCCTCAAATGATCTGTAACCTCTTTGCTGATCATTTTAAAGAAGTATTTTGTGTTCCTTCAAATTGGACTCTATCGCAGTCTCCCTCTCCAAACACATCACCCTTAATTTACAACCTCAGTCTTTCTCTGGAGGAAATACATAAAGCCATCATTAATCTTGATTCAAACAAGTCTCCTGCCCCGACCAAATACCTCCCTGCCTATTAGTTCAATGCGTAGATCAATTTATCAGACCGCTTCATATCATCTTTAACAAATCCTTGGTTCTAGGTACCTTTCCATCGTACTGGAAATCTTCCCATCTCACACCTATATATAAAAAAGGTGATAAAAGGTGTATTGAAAATTATAGGGGTATTGCCATATTGTCTGCTATACCAAAACTTTTTGAAAAACTCATTTGTGAAAAGCTTACAGGTCTAGTCAATCCATTACTTAACGAACCTCAGCATGGTTTTCGTAAGGGCAGATCAACCACGTCAAATCTTGCAATCTTAGTCTCGCATGTGCTTACCGAAATGGAAAAAGGACATCAGGTCGACGCGGTCTATACAGACTTCAGTAAAGCCTTTGATCGTGTTGATCATCACATCTTAGTTCTCAAATTACAGAAGTTTGGTATATCCGGTTTGGTACTTAATTGGCTCAAATCTTACCTATGCGGAAGGTCTCAATATGTGAAGTTCCAAGGTATATTGTCTAAGAAAATATCTGTCTCTTCTGGTGTTCCTCAGGGCAGTCATCTCGGTCCACTCCTCTTCAATATATTTATCTCTGACTTGTCTGAAGTACTAATTGACATCCCGCATCTCATGTACGCAGATGATCTTAAAATGTACCACATCATTAAGTCCGAAGCTGATGCCAATTTCTTACAGTCGAAACTAAATGCTTTGGAACAATGGTGCAATCTAAACAGGCTCTATCTCAATGTAAGTAAATGTAACGTTATAAGTTTTTCCCGGAAGGTTCTGGTAGAGAATAACCGCTACTTTCTGAATAGCATTGAAATTTGCAGGGTAAATCATATCGTAGATCTTGGCGTTATCCTGGACAACAAGCTACGCTTTAATCTTCATTACGATAAAACTTTATCTAGAGCTAGTAAGCAACTCGGATTCATAAAAAGGCGTGCAAAAGAATTCAGGAATGTGTGGGTAACAAAGACCCTTTATTGTACATTAGTGCGACCATTACTTGAATATGCCTGCATAATCTGGGATCCTGCCTTTGAGTCACATAGCTCTAGATTCGAATCTATACAAAAACAATTTTTGCTATTTGCACTAAGAGACTCTTATGACCCTCGCGACTTCAGTAACCTGACACCATACGAACACAGACTAGGCCTTTTGAATATGATGCCTTTATCATCAAGAAGAATCTTATTAAGCTCGTGCTTCACATTTGATGTCATAACTGGATTAATCGACATTGAATATATCTCGAGTAAGATTACATTTAATATTCCTGAAAGGCTAACTAGACATACAAGACTGTTAAACGAACACCAACACTGCACTGTTTATGCATACAATGAACCCATAAACAGATGTTGTAGAACATTCAATAATATATGCGCCTGCTATTCACCGTCCATGTCAAAATCCACATTTAAGTGTACCCTCTCCAAATATCTGTTTCCCACTTAACACTCAATAGTCCTGTGCTCTCCCTCTCTTGTCTCCACCTCTTCTTTTGACATGTTTAGAAAATATGTCAGTGGTGTGGGCGGCTCACGCCCACACTACGAATTACCTTCAATCACCAAAAACAAGGAAAGGAGAAAAAAAAAAAAAAAAAAAAAAAAAAAAAAAAAAAAAAAAACCTGTTAGCATAAGTCATAATAAAATAAAACTGTTAGTATAAGGTTAAGTTAGTATGTAAGAAAAGTGCCTTGTTTGGCTAAATAAATAAATAAATAAATAAATAAATATATAGGCGAAAAATTTCCTCCGCAAATTAGAAGCCGGAGTTTTTTATGGTCCCCAAATAACAACATTAACCAGAAGGAACAGAAGCATTCCGAGTTTACTAATCACACGATTTATACGGAAAAAGAGACGTGGATATGTTTTAAGGATTTGACTATAAACATAAGACGCTGACTATAATAATATTCTAAATAAAATGTTATCAGCGTTTCAAAAACTAGGCGGCACCATGAACATAAAGTTACATTTCTTAATTCCCATTTAGAAATTTTCCCATGCAATCTATGAGATTTTAGCAAAGAGCAAGGAGAAAATTTCCACCAAGACATAAAGGATATAGAGACAAGATATCAAGGAAAATGGGATAGGAACATGTTGGCGGATTATTGTTGGCTACTGTACAAAGGACACAAACATCAAGCATAAAAAAATCCCGTAGAAGATCATTTGAAGATAAAAAGACCCGCAAAGAGAAAGGCGCATACATATAAACTACATAACTTCGTTATAGGCAAGGGGACTCACTAAAATTAGCACCCCAAACTGATGGTGAGTTGCAAAGGGACTCACTAAAAAAAACTCCAAGATTAGGGCAAAATCTGAGGGTGATGTGAAAATTCTTACATAGGATTCGTTTTTAACACACCGGCGAACATATGGTAAAATACCTCAAGTTCCAACTGGAGAAAAAATTTTTTTTTTTTGTGGGCCTGCGCTATCCACGAGCCTTTCTCGAAACACTATTACATCCAGAAAAAAATCACCGTTTGCTGACTTTATGACCCGATGGAATCATTAGTCCATATGTCATGAAAAATGATGATGATCAGAAAGTTACAGTTAATTATGAGCGATGCAGAGTCTTGATTGCAAACTTCTTTGTGCCTCTATTCGAAGACGTTAATGTCACAGACATGTGGCTTCAGCAAGACGATACAATTAATTTACTGAAACATCAAACATATGACGAGCGATTAATTTCACGATATGGACCTATGAAGTGACCACCTCGTTCGTGTGCGGTTGAGGCCACATACCCCCGAAATCATATTCAGAAATTATTGTTAAAAAATTTTTAAATTTATTTTCTTTTAAATTTAATTTCTCCATCCCTAAAAAAAAAACACCCTTTACATTTCATTATTAAATCATACGAACAAAACCGTTAATTTAAGGCTTTCATTTATAGAAACAATCAAACAGTATTTCTGCCTTATTTTGTTGTTCATTCACTGATTACATGAAGGACATTAAATTTTCTGTCCCATTTTCTTCACTCGAGTAAATTCAAAGCAAAGAAAGTTTAGCGCTGTTGTGTTGCTAATGGAACTTTTATGCTTGGTGGTTGTCTATAATTTCCTTGAACATGAGTTCTGATTTGATACTCATGCCACTAGATCGCGACGCGGTGGATCGCGCGCGCCACCCGTCGCCTCGTCCTGCTCCCTTTAGACTTAAAAAAACAAAAAAAATTCTGGCCTTGAAAATGTTCATTTCGTACAAGGGAATTTCGTATCTCGTGTGGGGAGACAATGTAAAAAATTGGACGATTTTTCAATTTTTTGGGTGAATTTTTGTGTTTTTGGGTAATTTTTCTAAAAATTGTTGGGTTTTTTTTTCGTTTTCTTGGGTAAAATTTCGTTTTTTCATAAATTTTTTTTTTTTGGCTGATTTTTCTTTTTTTTTTGGGCGATTTTGCGAAGAGCCACTGAGGTGGATATAAAAATAGCACAATTTGAATTTTGGGAGTAAAAATGAAAAGTGAATTTTGATTAATTGAAAATGGGTTCAACGAATATGCTTACTAGTTTTAGGTATTGTATCTTGAATTGTCCAAAACAGCCTGACATCTTTTTTTTTTTTTTTTGGATTCGCACTGGAGGTAAGAAATCTTCACATTCACATTCTAGATCCCGCCCGGATCAGCCGGACCAGACAGAATGCGTCTACTTACTAAAACATACCCCTGTTGGCGTTTACAAGTTTCCGCTAAGCACATTAGTGGCTTTTCAACAAAATAAAATAAAATAAATTATGTTAGTAAACAAAACCGAACCACCAGTATGTCTAAAATAATGAAAAAATAATAAAAAGTAATCAATAATTGTCCAAAATTTGCACCCTGAGTTCAAACAAAAAATTACCAAATAGCTACATTTTTATTTCTATAAGTTGATTTGCGGCAGCTGTCCATCCCAAGAACCTGCGTGGAAAAGAGATCCAGCTCTTATTCAGCAAAACAAATCCACACATAACGCAGATATATAAGTATTCATATGTCGTTGTAAACATAAATTCGGGCCGCCGAACAATTTAGGGCACCGTGCTAATGTTATTATTTAGACAAGCAATTGGGCCAAGGCAGGCAAAAACTTGTGTTAAAAAGAGAACTACTCCGGAACACAAACCAAGTGACAAAAAATATTAGGTCTAGTTTTAAACACAGGGAGTAACCTGAGCACACAAAACCCAACTCATTATAAAATTAAGAAAAATTATGTCAACAACGTGGTATGCTAATCTTATTTATATATATATAAAAATAAGTTGCATTGTGTATGAAATTGATGTTCTCTGTAATGCGTGAACCGATTTTGTTTCTGGAAATTTCCAATCAGGTGACGTCAATACGAAGGTTTTTTTGTATAAATGGTCTTTGTATGTGTATTGGTTCATGAATTATAGGCATTTTAGTGAACTTATCAACAATACAGCTGTGAAAAATTACAGGTGCGCACAACAGGGTGTTGTTAAGAAATATTTGTAGAATCCAAATTGAGCAAAGTTTCTTCGGTACCATTTCTGGTACCCGAGATATAAAATCTTGTATTCATTTTTTTTGAAACAGTTAAAAATTGCATTCAAGTATACATTTTTCAAAAATAGGAAAATGATACGCAAAAATTATGCTAATTATTAATGCGGCAACTTTAAGAAATACGTTAACAGTATAATCAATACCACCAAAATTAAGACTATTGGGTAACAATCAAAAGTTCTGTGCTATCTCGATTACAACTTTTGCTTCGAATATCCTTCTCACAGGACATTGTGGATAAAAATCGTGAGTGGCATCGTGTTTACCAATATATTGTTAGTTTAAGCCTATACTTACTTTTGCTTTAAGACATACGTAGTTTTTTTTATAAAAGTCAAAGCATTTTAAGGTCGTTATTTTTTACTGTTTTCCTTAAAAAACAACTTTGTCCTTGCGGGGTAGGAAGACATCCTTTTTTTTCCTTAAAATTTTTTTTGGGTGATCTGGACAACCCCATGCAACTTTTGAGACCTCTTAGAATGTGAAATTCGAAAAAAAATTGTAATTCGATACGCCCTATTGTACATATTTTGATAGTGGAACTTGATATGCAGACGTTATGAGCCCAAGAGGTAGTTACTATATATTTGTAATGAACATAAGACAAGGGGGAATTTGGACACACAGGCCAAATTTATGATATCGAATTGCTTTGGAACTAAATGTCGTATGTAACTATGCAATAGACTCCTAAACTACTCATTTGATTAGCATGAAAATTTGTGTATAGAAAGTTTTTGGTACGGTGCGTGTTTGTGGGCTATCAATATTGATCCACCTTGAACACCAGAGGGCGCTGTAGTACAAATTTTTTACAAAACTGCCTTAAACTCACAAACCGTTTATGCGATTAGAATGACAAGTGGTATTCAGTTGTTTTCGTGTACGATGAGTGTTTTGCTGCAACCTTTTTTGACCTATCTTGAACACCAGAGGGCGCTGTAGTACAAATTTTTTGCAAAACCATCTAAAACTCCCAAACCGCTCATGCGATTAGAATAAAAATTGGTATATAGTAGTTCTCAGGTACGGTGAGTTTTTTTACAGTATCTGCTTTGAATCACCTTGGACACCAGATGGTGCTGTAGTACAAATTTTTTACAAAATCGCATATTTTGAGTTGTTACATATGCAAATATTTACAAAATATAAAATATTTCTTAAATTTAGTAAAATAAAAATAATTTCCGTTATTTTGACATCAAAAACATGAACTTATCTTGAAAACTATGAAAAATTTTACTACAACGATATATTTAATGCAACAGCGTGCTCAAAAATGAGAAAAACGCAATCAGAAACTTTATTTTGTAGCTTTCGATTCAAATATCTACGCTGTTTTTTTATACATTTTGTTAAATGTTTTTTTGTCTTAAAGCCTGATCAAAGTACTATGAAAACTATTGTAAAAACAAACCGTTAGTTGAGTATATATATTTTAAATATTTTTTTTAAAAAAGGTCTGAAATTTTGGAGTTTTCCTCAAAAAAAGGCTCAAAATTTTTGTTGTAAAAATAATTTAAATTCAAATTCGCAAATTTGCAACTCTTTTTAAGAATTAAAACATTCATAAGCAAAAGTTATTTCAATTTTACGCAAAAATTAAAATCCATTTTTGTGCTTAAAAAGACCAGACCTACCTACTCCTTGATTTTTTCGAACAAAATTTTTTTTTCCAATATTGTGTTTTTATATTTTTGGAAAAATAAACAAAAAATTTATGTTAGTATCTCTTACCAATCAAAAGTTATAGCCAATAATCTATATATACAAAAAGCAAAAGGCTGTCTGTGTGATGGCTAGAAACTTCAAAATTACTGAGCCGATAGATCTGAAATTTCGGCAGTACATTTTTTTCAAGTACGAGATGGTTTAAATTTCTGTCACACCCCCTTTTACTGCCCAAAAATCAATAAAAATGATATATTTCCTACGGTTTTCGTCGATTTGGCTACATTTTGGTAATTTAGTTTGTATTCTATGAAAACTGGAAAGGGCATTATATAAAGGGGTGTGGCTCCGCCCATACAATTAAAATTTGTATTATCGAATAGCTTTGAAAGTAAAAGTAGTGGTATTTACATACAAACTCAAAATGGTGTTACTATTTGGTGATCTCCTGCTACTGGGAAACTGTAACGGGCAGTGGAAAATGACAGTGGTGTCAAACTAAGGGTCTAAGAAAAGTTTTGAATACACCTCTTATGTTCCCATATAGTTGCAGGGTGCAGCAACGCACGCCGGGAAAATGCTAGTATAATATATAAAAGAAATACTGACAACTCTGAATTTTTAAAGCCACGCTACGTATATTTTTGAGATAAAAATAAAATTAAATTAAGTGTTTAAATGTAAAGTTATTTTACGTTTTAATACATCCACCGAATCACACATATTTATCAAATTATAGTTACTGTTGAAATCACTACACATACAGCGAAAAGGGTCGTAAAAAGCGGAATTTGAACTGCACTGACTTAACTTAAAAAAAAGAACATGTCTAGATCCTCTCCTCGGAATGTTGAAGTTGAGAGATGAGAGGATATATTCGGATTCGATCTCACCACAAAGTAATTTATATACGAAGGTAACATTTAGCATTATTCTTTTGCTTCTTAGGGAAGGCAGTAAAATAAGTCCAAGACGGGTCTCATACGAAGGAAGAACAATATTAGGGTTCCAAAGTTGATGACGCAGAGCGAAAAGTAAAAACTGTTTTTGAACCGATTCTATTGCGTCAATGTGGACATTATATTGTGGTTTCCAAATTACACACCAGTTCTGCCAGGTTTCAGCGAAAAAAATACCCATTTTTGCATACAAATAAATATTTTTCCCCGTTTTTAACTTCGAGTTTCCCCGTTTTTTTCCCCAGTTTTTAAATTGTTTAATAAATAGTAATTTAAAAAAATTACAAGTTTCTTTACCATAACTAAAATAAATACAAACAGGAAAAACGTACGTATCTATAGAAAAAAAAAAATAAAAATGAAAATTTTAAGCGATATTGTATTTTGACTCGAACGTTACGTTTTTGAGATTATAAAAAATTGTAAAAAATTATTTGAAATATACATATTGTTATACATATTATCAAACTAAGTAAGCAAGAGTATATGTATGATTTCTATTATAAAAAGTCAGAAATTCTGAATTTATTTCAATTGCAAAGCAATTTTTATATTTCATTAAAGATTTACTGCGGAGAATTCCGCATTGTTGAAGTGGTATTGTTAAGAAAGTTCCTTACTTTTGTTTTATTTAAATAAATAGCTGAAAAAGCACTTTCAGCACTTGCCCCGCTTTAGGGAAAGCAAAAAAAAAACGACACTATTTCGTTTTTAAATATCATCTGAATCAATGAAAAATATAACTTCTTTCCAGAATTCCTGGATAATTTCTGATGATATATTTGAAAAATTTATATTTCTTAACGATCTATATTCTTGGTCGAAATCATTTCACTCATATTGATCCGAAATAACGTGTGAAAATGTTTTTAAGCTTTCATTTAAGTGTTAAGCTTTCAAGTTTTATTTTTCATTTTTACTATCTATGAATGGCCCTTTATATAGCTCCTTAAAAAAATATCGAAATCGTTTAAGTCTACATCAAAAATACTATTATGCCTATAAATGTATTCCTTTCGCATGAAAGAATCAACATGTCTTCAAAGTTAGTTCTATTTTTCCATATATGACACATTCAGCTTTGTAAAAAATTGCAAACAAAAAATTGATGTAATTAAAATGAAAAATTGTTGTTGGTTTTTCTAATAACCAATGTTTTTTCTAATATCCAATGTCTTATCAATGTTATCCCCGCCTCCCCGTTTTATACGAAAAATCCCGAAGTAGGGAAAAAATCCCGCCACCTGGCAGCTGTGTTACACACGCATATTCGAGAATTGGCCTAACGAGAGATGTATTTATATAGTAACTTAGTAGTAAAGGGATCATTGAATTCTTTAAAATAAAAAAAAAATAAATAACTGGCCATTTCAGCCCTTGAAAGGACTTTGACCTAGCTTCTTATGATCAATTGTGTTGTGCGTGTTATTAAGTTTGTACACAATTGACCGAGAACCGGACCTACATGTTTAACGCCGACTCCAAACGGCGATGAACGGAATGTTCTCGTTCTCAAGAAGCTTTACATGGTTACTCTCTGAGCATTTTGATTATTCTCTGAGGTTTGCCATTGTCTGCAGAGAGGTGGCGGCCGTACAGAAAAATTATTTCAATTCAAATAATTTTCTGTCGTTGCTGGGGTTCGAACCTGGGTCTCCAGGTTCGTCGACATAGCGGCCACGCACTTTAACGAACTACGCCACGGACGCCAAAATTGAATTCTTTAGCCCATCTTTTAATGAAGCCAAGAACACCTCAAGCCTTATTTACCACCATATTAATGTGGAGATTGAAGCTTAGTTTTGGACCGAGATCGACAAAAGTATGAACAATTTCTAAGTTAATGGTATTGATAGCGTTATTTATCCAATGAGGATTTCTGCGTGAGAATGTCATTTGTTTACATTTTTTTAAGTTTAGATTTAAAATGTTAAATTTACACCAGTCCACTTGTCTATTTAGATCAGATTGGAAACGATATTGTATATTAGGTGATTTGTAGGTAACAAAAAGTTTCACGTCGTCAGCGTACATTAAGATGTCATTGTGTTTAATTACCGAAGGAAGGTCATTGATAAATAGTAACAATAAAACCGGTCCAAGGTGACTACTCTGCGGAACACCTGATTTGAAAAAAAAAGGTTTTGAAAGAGAATTTTTATATAAAGCCCTTTGTATACGTTGCGATAAATATGATTTAATTCAATTTAACAATACATCAGGAAACCCAATAAGATGAAGCTTTTTGAAAAGAAGATTATGATTGACACTGTTAAAAGCTTTGCTTCGCCCTATACTCTCCACAACCTTCTGTAATCTATCCATTACTTATCTTCATTTTAAAAATTTTTATTGCTTCCGCTTAACTTCATATCATTCCATAAAATTTCTATAAAATTGAGGTCGGGACTTTGAGTCAGCAAATCCAAAATATTTATTTTTTCATTTTTCAACTCAACTCACTGTATTTTGGGCCATTATTATGCATCAAAGTACACGTAACAGGCATCTTCTTGAAAACATCTGGATTCATTTGATTCTTTAGTATATCTTAAAACATATCTACTTTTGTCAATTATTCCTGGTACAAGAAAAATTCGCCCAACGCCGTGCCTGGCAGAGAACCCAACTATTACGTAACCTCCCCCAGGCTTTAATGTTTTTTTTTATATTTCGGGTACAAGTCTTGGCGTTTGGGGAGCAAAACAAAGGTTTTTCCATCTGTTCCAAAATTAGTATTCTTTATTCACATGGACCCTTTCAATCGATAAGCGATGACTCAAATTTTTCTTTTTTTTTTTTAAGAGCGGCTTTCTTCGAATGATGGCATCCATAAAGAGAAGCTTATGAAGTCTTCTATATGATACTAGTTTTATTGATAAGTTTCGGTTATTTTCTTCATTGTAATTTCCCATAATTTACTTCGCTGACTTGAAAGATAAGTCTTACTTTTGCGAACTATGAGTCTATCAGTAGTAGCGGCGGTTTTACGCGAGTGCATTTTAAACCAGTTTTTCGCGACACATTGAGAATATCCGCGATGTCCGCCGATTTTTACCTTTTCGACTTAGTTCGTGAATACTTGACCGTTTTTGCAGACTTGAGTTTTTTCCAATATCACAAGTTACAACCTATTTTAATAAGAATTGACGAAATTCATTAAATAAAACACTAAAGTTTTACTAATACCCGATCTTGTTAACTCATGAACTAAAATGTGTGCTCTTTATGTGCTCATGAACTAACTGCATGCCTTTTCAGAAAAAGATGACTTGGGCAAATGAAAGTATGTAACGGTATTTCTCTCTCGGAGTTTTAAACATAACCACACTGGAGACTCGAAAAATTTTAACCGCAGTTGATTAACGCATTATTAGGTTCAAATTAAAAGAAACAAGTTAACATTTTTGCATTTATGTGTCCATGGCTGCAAGCTTATTGACCTAAATATTTATTAAAATTCAACAGAGCTCATAAAAAGTTTCCAATATTGAATTTAAATTGTTCAAACATTCAAAAAATATTTATCTTAAAAAACTTTCAAACTTTAGGTTCTTCTCGCCTGGACATTAAAAATTAGCTCAACTTGCCTGCTATTAAATGAAGCCAAGTTCACAATCCAAACAATGGAAAATCCTATAACACCAAGCTATAAAATGCTGGCTAAGAACTTAAAACACAACAAACAATGGCCTTAAAAATATCAGCAAAATCAAAAAAAAAAAAAAAAACTGTGATACGCAAAACCAGCCAAACATGAGGCAGTTAATCTTGGAGAAAGACTGATGGTAAATTAATATGCCGTCAATCGAAAAGTACCGGATAAGCTAGAAAAACATCAAAAACAAGCTAAGCAATGAACAGGGATAAAGCACCAAAACACAACATCAACAGCAACAACAAAAAGTAGCACGACTTCAGCTACTGCAAAGAACTTTTTTGCTTACGCAGCTCAACGACTTCAGTGACTGATAACGAGCTGACGGACGCGTATTCGTGTAATTGTAGGCGTAGCTGGCGCTGCAATGACATGTGTGCGTATGTTTGTGTGTGTGTGAAACTGAGAGTGTTGGTATATTTGCGTTGACGGGTTTTTTGCGCCTTATCCAGGCCTTAAGTTGCCAATTCTTCAAATTAACAGCATGCTACAAAAAACTCATGAAGTAATTTGCTGCTTGGCTTAACTACGCCTCTGCGTTTCCACCCTAGTAACAAAGGGCACACAGACAAAGCATTGACGAATAATTAGTAGATCCTTAGATGTACGTAACCTCTTACCGGGAAACCATTTTTTAGGCATTAATTAAAAAAATACGATATGCTTCAACATAACTTAAGACGAGACAGAACAAGAAAAAAAAAAACAAAAAACAACCAAATCAGTTGTGTCAAAATTAATTGAAACTCATTAAAAATAGTCATTGAACAAATTCAAATGTGTTTTTTTATCCTCTTTTTATTGGTTTTTGTTGTAAATATATGTAATTTATGTGCTTATATCAGTGTAAATATCTCCAAATATATCTCTTCGGCTAATTAATGTTCTGCTTATATTTCAAACACTCGTAAAAGGCACTTTGCATAGCTTCTAAACAGGATAATTTCCAGGGTTTGACATTTATTACGAATATAACATTCAAAAACTATCTTCCTAATATGACTTTTGTAGAGCGCGCTAACTTTTACTAAGAAAACGAGTTGATAAAGCAAGAATCACAGCTATCACTACGGGACATTAGTGCATAAGTGTACATGCCGAATGAATTGCTATTCCCTTAAACCACCACTGTCATAGCTGTAATGATCTTAATGAAAGGAGGTTTTAACACACTTTCTATGTTTAGTTTGGTTTAGTTTATTTTCAAATTATGTTGACATTTAATAATTAAAAACTTTACCTGCCGCAATGTACAGTATAAACAGCACTAATATAATTAAAAATTTATGAATTATTTCAGCTAAAGGTAGAGTCCTTAAAGATTTTGCAAATTCTAAAATTGTTTTGACATTAAATCTAAGGAATGTTAAGCCGTTAGCTTAATTTGAACAACATGTTGTGTATAATACCAACATTATATTTATACAAGGAGGGAAAAAATCAAGCATTCTATGCTTGAATCAAGCAATTAGGCTATCAGTTTACACTCCAGCGTAAATTTCTCAATTCAAGCATTATTTTGCTAGAATTGAGCAGATTTAAAACACATGATATTAAGAAAAAAATGCTTAGTTCTAGAAACATTTGCCTAAAACTCAAGAGTATTTTTGAAATGAAACTTTTTTAGTCACGATGGGGAGTAAAACCGAGGAATCAATTCGCCGATGAAACACTTCGCCGTGAAAAGTTTCGGGGTGTTTTTCACATAGTGTTACGCATAGTTAAATAATTATTATATAGTATGGACACAGTAGCTTTTCAACTATGCCAGTATGATGGCATAGGATGATAGTATGGTATGATGGTATGGTATAGTGATATGATGATCATGGAACGATGGTATAGTATGGTATGGTACGACATGGTATGGTATGGTATGGTATGAGGTAAAGGTAGAGGTAGAGGTAGAGGTAGAGGTAGAGGTAGAGGTAGAGGTAGAGGTAGAGGTAGAGGTAGAGGTAGAGTTGGTGGTGCAGGAAGAGGTGGTGGCAGAGGAAGAATTGGTGGTACAGAAAGAGGTGGCGGCAGAGCCAGCATTGGATGCAGAGTCAAATACAAATAATGATTTCGTCGCGAATGATGGTCCTCATTGAATTGGGATTCTTGAACCATTTAACTTACAAGATGAAATTCAGGAGTGGATTGTTAAATATCGCTTAAGAAGTGCTGAAAGTGATCACATTTTGGGAATCATGATCAAAGGCGGCGTAAAAGTTCCACTTTGTACTGCACTCTTTTTATTGCACCTACAAAGAGAACAAAGCGCTCGGTACTCGCTACGTTTTTACATCAACTACAAGAAGAACAAAGCACTTGGTTTTCACTACGTTTTTGTTCAAATTGCAAGGGGAACGAAGCGCTTGGCTCTCGCTACGATTTCATATTTGCTTTAGCGAGTGCCAAGCGCATACATCTGATGACATGCCTATGTTAAAAAATACGCTGTACGCAAGGAGAATGGAGCGCTCAACTGTTCTTTTTTTGTAGCGCTTCAGATGCGCTCATAAAGCGCTCGGTTTCCTGCTGAGAGGTTCTAGAATCAAGTTTTTTATTATTGTTTTAAGCAATCATTTATTTTACTGGACAACAATAGCAACAACAATACATCACACAATTCCACACGCAGACCAGACTTAAGCCCAGCATGACCCTGCAGGAAATAGAACTGGCTTAAAACTTATCACTTTAACATGATAAAGAAATTGCTTTCAAGTTGCAATACACTCACACTTTTCTAGATTTTAGATTTTTAGATTTTAGATTTTAGATTTTAGATTTTAGATTTTAGATTTTAGATTTTAGATTTTAGATTTTAGATTTTAGATTTTAGATTTTAGATTTTAGATTTTAGATTTTAGATTTTAGATTTTAGATTTTAGATTTTAGATTTTAGATTTTAGATTTTAGATTTTAGATTTTAGATTTTAGATTTTAGATTTTAGATTTTAGATTTTAGATTTTAGATTTTAGATTTTAGATTTTAGATGTTAGATTTTAGATTTTAGATTTTAAATTTTAGATTTTAGATTTTAGATTTTAGATTTTAGATTTTAGATTTTAGATTTTAGATTTTAGATTTTAGATTTTAGATTTTAGATTTTAGATTTTAGATTTTAGATTTTAGATTTTAGATTTTAGATTTTAGATTTTAGATTTTAGATTTTAGATTTTAGATTTTAGATTTTAGATTTTAGATTTTAGATTTTAGATTTTAGATTTTAGATTTTAGATTTTAGATTTTAGATTTTAGATTTTAGATTTTAGATTTTAGATTTTAGATTTTAGATTTTAGATTTTAGATTTTAGATTTTAGATTTTACTGCCCCAAAGTAGAGTAATTTTCACCAGTCACAGGACAAGTCCAGAAGAAGCATTTCACTTCGTCGCAGGGGTACTATTTCACTTACCGAATAAAATTCATGTATTTTTAGTTGAATGTGATGAATTTTTCAATGCGGTGGAAGTTTAAATTCTGTTTTGTTTTTATTAAAATATTGAGACTGCGCGGCATTAGTGAGAGTGAGTCTTCATGTGTACGTATAAAAGCTTGTGGAGTTGAATTTTATTTGAATACGTGGCATTGCAAGATTGACTGTATCTTGTGGACAACTGATATGCGCTGGTGTCAAGTAGAATGCAATACAAGAAGAGCTCATTAGAAAAAAAGAAATAAAGTTACTCAAAAACTACAAAAAAAATGTAACAGCGTAATGACAAAAACTCGACAATAACACAGATATAGAGCAGCAGCAGCTCCGTACGGAACGCAGCGGAACAATAAAACGGAAGCGGAAAAGGAAAGTGCTCAACATGGCATATCTGTCTGACTTACTGTGTGAGTGCATAAATCGATGCGTGCGTGTGGTGTGTGTTTGTATTTGTATGGATGCAGCGGATGTTGTTGGAAAATCGGAGCAACAGCAGCAACTCAGGAATCAACATCAAATGGAAATAATATGCATTCCGAGACTTCATTAAAATTTGTTCCTTTTGTGCGTTTCCCTGCATCTCACTTCAACACAATCTTACTCTCTCTCTTTCTCTCTCACCACACAACTCCTGCAATGCAGTTAAAGTGATAGATTTGTGTTATTCTCATTTGAAAATTGATTTTCGTAACGTTTTCCTTGCCTAATGTGCCATTTTGAGTGTCTTTGTTATTGTTTCTTTATTGTTCTGTATGCGCCACTTCATTTTCGCAATGGCGCGTAAACCCTCCTTCAGTGACACTTTTGTGATCCTTCTCTATGCTGAATAGCGTGTTGGTTGAATGAATGCTTCGATGAGCAGAAGAAGCATGGATGATTTCAAACATAGAGCAATTAATTTGCACTCACAGAAGTGGCTGCAAAAGGCTGGGACACAGCAGCAACAACAGCAACAAAAATTGAAATCTAACAGAGCGAATGAGAATAAAATTTATTTCAAGTTTTGCACAAATCCTTATAAAACCATCAAATTAGAAACTGCTAGATCATTAGGCGTTCCTTTGTCACGCAGCTCGAGATGAAACGCCAAAATGAACAGGAAATTTTGTTTCGTCAGGGAGGGGATTCATAACTCATAGATCGTAGGTGATGGGTTTTGAAAAGGCCTTGAAAATAAAGTCGCTGTGCATAAATAGAAAATTCTGATTTTAATTTTTTTGAGCTATAACAGCCAACTCAAGGACTCGGTGAAGGTAGGTAAAGGTTTAAGCTGCTATTCTGACAAAAGGAAAGAATCTGTAAGATGGTGAATTAAAACGTAAGACCCAATTAGCATGTCTGCGGAAAATATTTTCAGAATATCATCATTTCTCGCTTTATAGGAGCCCATCGTAAGCTTTATGAAGCAATTATGGAAGTTTGAGTCAATAAAGACGTAACAATTAAATCCTACGCTCGGAAACCTGCACCTGAAGTCACTTAATAAGAATTGAGTAGCTTTATACCAGCAACAATAACAACAACAACTAGCATACATATGTAATATTAAGAACAGTGAAATCATCGTTAACAACGAGAACAACGACACCAACGATTGCCACAAACAAACATAAAGCAAGGACAATAGCCTTGAGCTGGCTGAAGCACATCAGGCACAGCAACAAACAATAAAATCATACAACAATAACAAACATTTTCACAGTAATAAGCAGAGCAGCAAAAAAATGATATCTTTGGCTCTGTGTGTGTGTGCGGGTTGTAGCGCGGTGGTAAGTTTCCCAGGACAATACCACCACCTGCAAGAAGGCGTTTTACTATTGTTGGCTGCTTTAGTGATCAAATTGATTTTGAATTAAGTGCTTCAAGTGGCTCAGCAAGCATTTACATTTAAGGATAACGAAGCATAGAAATTGCAATTTATGCGATAGTAATAACAACAAAAAGAACACCAAATAACAGACTAACATGCACGTCAAGGACAAATCGTTACAAAGTAGCCCATTTTTATACCACATTCAAGCTCCAGTCGATATGGCAGATAAAGGTGAGAAATAAGCTCTTCTGTACAAAATAGAAGCTGTCAAGATTTCATATTTGTTATTGTTATTGACATTTATTGGCTTTCGACAATAGCTGCCAATGGTTCCTTATTTCTTTTTTTTCTCCTGTCCTTTTATCAAGTTGCTGCGCCATACGTACATACAAGCACAATCTTTGGCATAAATGAATAAAATCTCCATGTGTGAGTGGCTTCATTTTCATCTTGTCTCCACAAGTGGTAACGTGGTACCTACTTCAAGCCATTCCGATTGTCAGTTGAATGGTTTTTTTGCTACTTCCCCCCTCCCCCCCCCCCTCCTCTACAGCTTTGTGTTGTTCTTGTTGTTGGTTTTTGTTGTTTCTGTCGCCATCAACATCACCATCACCATCACCACCTTGCTAACAAATGATTTGAAATATTCTACGTGCTGGCATGGTCGCAGTCAAGAGCCAAAATAAGCTCAAATCATCAGGAAATAAGAATCGTTCATTTTTGCGTTGTTGCTGTCTATCGCTGCGTTTATATGTATGTTATGCCTGTGTATATCATCAAAAACATACAATCTCATAAATATATTTATAAATCAAGTTATTTTCTTTTTCGTCCTGTCGTTGACATTAATTGAAACTGATCGAGTGCGAGTATTTTTATGAAGTTCATTGCTAACTTTTTATGGTATTTTTAGCAATGAATGACATATCTAAGTCAATATTTTGGAAGAAATAAGAGTGGAATATTTTAATAGAATCAAGATGGCAGCTCGTTTAGTTCAACGGTTTATTTGGTTAAGTGAAAATTTATTTATATTTTGATGGACATTTCTTCACTACTAATAGACCTGTTTCGCAACATGTCCTGTAAGAAACCTGTATTGCTGTTGCTCGACTATCACTGCCCTCATGTCAATATCGATGTCGTGACCAAAGCAAAAGAAAATCACATTGTTATGCCTTCTTCCCAACTTATTGCTCACATCGTCACTTGTCAACGCTTCTTACAAAAGTTGAATTGATTATATTCTAAAGATTCTCTAGAATGTCGGGTTTCAAGCCAAAGGAATTCATGATGCGCAGAATCTTGTTGCCATTAACGAAACGCAGTTGGCCAACGCCATGCGAATCACTATGAACGATACACTGAAAATTAGAAATGCAGTTAAATCAAATAAAAATTGCATTTGGCGTTCTTGTTAGCGAATTGCATTTGACTCAAATACGATTGTAGTTGCTGTAACAAAATTTGAGTTTATTTAAATGTAATTGCATTTGACTTCCCAATTTTTGTCTACTGCACTACATTTAAAACAAATGCGAAATTGCTGTTGACTAAAAATATCCCATCAACAGCAATTTCATTTGATCTAAGTGCAGAAATTATTAGAGTCAAATGCAATCGCATTTGCAAACCAAGCATCACTGAAAGTTTATGTTATTTAAGAGAAAGCATGATGCTTATAGTTCAGAGTTACTTTTTGGACAAATTGTTACATATAAACAAATTGATAATTTGCTTAGTATGCGGACGAAGATGGGAACAGAGGTGCGATGAGTGCAATCAATAAAAAGACGGACGGACATGGGGAGGAAGATAATTAATCAGGTAGGTTCTGAAATCCGATTCAGGTTGGAATTCGGATTTACTCGACAATGAAGTCTGATTCCGGTCCACTTCTAAGGTGGATTTCAGAACATGTCTGAATATCTATATCTATATCTATATCTATCTATATCTATATCTATCTTCTATATCTATATCTATATCTATATCTATATCTATATCTATACTATTATATAAAATGAAAGTGAACATTTTTTGTGTCCGCAAAACTCCAGAAGTACTGGTCCAATTTTTTTGAAATTAGTTTTAAAATATCACATTTGTGCTACAAAAGGTTCATTGGTTATTTTCTTTACGAAATTTCAATTATAAGTATCTTTAATTAAAGTGTTAAGTTTTTTAAAAAATCATCCACAATGCCATGCATTGCTTGATCGTTAGCTTTTCATGCGTTTATGCTGCGAGAGCCTCAATAAACTGCATGTGTCTCTCTAATATACTCTTTTTGTTCTCAGCAAGCACAAAACAACAAAACAAACAAACAAATACATATACATACATACTTTGCTGCGCTTAAAGCTAATTGGATCGAAGTACATTCTAATATGTTAGAAGTAGTTTTTATGTGGAGAATTAATCTAACACAGTTTTGTTAAAAGGGGATTCACTGACCACCTTTGGCATGTTGAGGATTTTTTTGATAAGAATGAGATTCAATCCGACATGATGTATGTATGTATGTATGTACGTATGTTTATTTATTTCGCTGCATGCAACTTTTCTACACATGTTTTGACGGTGGTTTTCCTGTAATTTATAAATGAACAAAAGGAACAAACGGCTGACTTTTTACTTAATAGAATTGACATTGTGTGATTCAATAAGTGTTTTTATAAATAAACAAGAGAACTAGAACTGGGACGGGCATAGGAAAAGGGGTTATAGCTTCGACCACACAAGTCAAATTTTTGATATTGAATAGTTTGGAACTAAACGTCGCATGACAATAAAACTCAGTATGGAGTTGCTAATTGCCAAAGTCTTTCTACTGGAAAACCGGTTTTTGCATTGGAAAAGGGGATGTGGTCCGATTCTCTACACAGAATAGCTATGGAAGCTTAAATCACAGGACATTGAAACTCATAATGGAATTGTCACCTGGGAGTGATGTTCTGCTGCTGGGAAACTGTAACGGGCAGTGGAACATGAGCATGGTATTAGACTAAGGGATTAATAAAAGTTTTGAATTTACTTATTTCCAATATACTTGCTGGGTGCAGCAACTCGCGCCGGGTATCGCTAGTAATAAATAAAAATAAAAATGACCGAAAAAGTTGCTTGAATACACCCCCAATTTAAAAGAAATACTTGGAAAAAACTTTTTTAAATTCTTATTTCTAATTGTATTAATTTGAGCCGAATGCAATTGCCCTTGAGCCAACAAAATTTACATTTGCAATTTTTGCACTTGGTCCAAATCCAAGTCCGCATTTTAATCAACAGCAATTGTTGTTGGGAACCATTGAGTGCAAATTCTATTTGAGTCAAATTGAAAATCATTTGTCATTACTACGTTTTTATTTTTTGTGTGTACCGATCTTTGATGGGGTCAAATCCTTCCTGTCCAACAGCGTTCAGAACTATGATAAAAAGGTTATTCTATGGGGGAGAACTGATTGGGAAATACCGTGCATACGATTCATCCTGACACAGTTTCATTTAACACAAAAAAGGAAAATTCTGATATGCATAAAAAATAATACGTATTGAATAATTTTCCAAAAATTCTGTTTTAGCTCTTTATGCTTATAAAATTCAACAATGCAAACAGGTTTCGGAAAGTGCAGCCCTGGCATTTGGTAGCTGTGTTCATGCAATCGAAGCTAGTTTTTGTGCAGATAAAGGTTTGCCATTTTACAATATGGACTATACCAGGATGCACACGAGAGCCTTACGGAGCCACTCGGCTTTCACATACGAGTCGTGTGTGCGAAGATACCGAACTTCTGCGACGCTAGCAGAGAATCAATTTGCGTTTGTACTTTGTGGAGTAAAGCCTGAAGTACAATAGCGCGAGAGTGCGATGCGAGAATGCGATGCGATTAAATTATGTACAAATTATGTATTATGTACAATGAGAACCGCTAGTTTTGAAGGAAGGTTAAAAATAAAAGCGTACTGTTTAAATAATAAAATTGGTGGACAAAGGCTGTGTGGAAAGGGAATTGAGCATGGTTCAACATGTTGGATAGTTCGAAAGCTCAATAAAATTTTCCCGTTAGTTTTCCATTCGACTTTGTCGTCCAACATGTTGAACCATGCGAAACCCCCTATTCGGAAACTTTTAACTAGTGGTAGAAAAGAAGTTACTGAGTTGAATACAGTTTCTGTCTGTTGAAAAATAATTTTAATTTTTGCTGTGCTAAAAGGACAATGAAATTTTGACAACTAGTAATTTTGACGTTTTAGATTTCAGTAGTGTATTAGCGCAAGAATATAATTTGATTTGCAAAATTGTATATATATACTGAAAATGAAAATGTACGCAAATATTTTCCACTTCTGGTTGCTATGTTGTCGGACACACAAAATTTTGAACTTCTTTACGTCTCACGAACTCACAAGTGTTTTTTCTACTTTTGCTTGTATCAAAAATTCTCTTGCCGGCTGTGAAAATTTATACTAGCCAATGGGGCTATATGAATTTTTACTAATAATATTCACCTCACAAGTACCAAATATGTATTCTCATTCGGGCTGTCGAAATTTCAACATCCGAGTGAAAAGTTTCCGAATAGCACACGGCCAAATAATAAAAAGTATTTTCGTCATAATAAAAGACACTAAAACGTTAAATACATTTTAGCATTTTATTTCAGCAACATGAGCTGAAAAAAGAAATTCTGAACTGTTTACGCACCCTCTCATAATAAATAGCACGTCGCTTTACCATAAAACGAACTTCTCTCTACCGTAAATCTACTTTCAAAATAATAAAAAGATGACATCACAGATATGTATATTTCGTACTCTCAAAATAAAATCGTACTTTAAGTAGTACAAAAGTATGTTCTGATGCAACTGTGGAAGGATAAAGAAGATTGATAAACAGCAACCATTTTGGTTTTTTCAATGGAATTTTTATGACAGCTCGTCATCGCATGCGAGGTTTTTCAATTTTTTGGAAATGCCTCGCATCCCACCAGCGCATCTCAAAGCATTGTAGATTGCTACATTAAAACTCTGCTTATGAAAATGCTTTGACAGTTCCTGCGAGATTCTTACGTTGTCTCGCAACGCACTCTCGCACTATTGTACTTCGGGCTGAAGCTTCACATGCGCAAATTATTTTGTTAAATGCTATGCAGACGCAATATATGAATGCATTGAATATGTTTCGACCTGTATGGGAATTGAATTATTTTTTGACATTTAAACCCTTATTAAGAGCCTCAATATATCTATAAAAACACTTTACCCTCTCATTTTACTCAAAGTTTTTTTCACTATTCTGCTCGTACCGATACAGAAATTGGAGATATGGATCTGGATAATAAGTAGTTTCATCTAGATAGGGCCACAAGCCACACAACAGCAACAATTAGGACTTTGTTGCAACAGAAATTTCCAGGACGACTTATTTTGAGATTTGGAGATGTCAATTGGCCTCCGAGATCGTGCGATTTGACACCTCTGGACTTTCTTTGTAGGGTTGTTGATTAATTCTTTACAAATCGTGTTAAAAATAATTAATCGCAAAGTCTTCAGCAATTAAAAACCAACATTGACCACGTCATGGACCACGTCATGGACGAGCTAGTGCCCGAATTGTGCAGAAAAATCATCAAAAATTACCTCATAAGAATTGAGTCCTGCAAAAACTCGCGTGGATGACATTTGAATGATATTTCATTCCATGTATAATGGCAAAGTCCACAAACTATAACAAAATAAAAATTGTATCGAAATAAGCATTTTTTTTTTGTGTTTTTTACGTATCATTTACTTTCCGAAAAAGAAAATGGATAACCGTTATAAGTTCTACACACAATGAAATCACATTTCATAAAACAATTCTCGAAAGACTGACTGTTCTTTGCGAACAGACTCAGCTGCGAACAGAAAAAAGAAGATATTTAAAACTTTTAGGACCTTGAGAGACTTTCTTAGCCAGAGAACCCTGGTTCAATTTCCATCTGACACAGAAAGTTTTTTCAATTGAATTAATTTGTCTGTTCGGCGTAGCTCTCTGCAGACAATGGCAAACCTCAGAGAGTAAATAATGCCATGTAAAGCTTCTCGAGAACATGCACATTAGCCGTTCGGAGTCGGCATAAAACTAGTAGGTCCAGTACTCGATACAGTGCAATTGTACAATTTAATAACATGCACAACACAATTTGATCATTAGAAATTCGGTCAAAGTTCTTTCAAGGGCTGAAATGGCCAATTTATTTTTATTTTGTTGATATAAAACTCATAATATAAATATGTTTTCTTTGTAAAGCAGTTCACAACCGAGCTAAAAAGCGTACACAGAAAAAAAAATGTTTTAAAATTGACGACAATTGTTATTAATTTGACGAATTTTGTGTTTAAAAAATAGCTTGCAACAAATTTCGTCCAAGTAAGAGCAAATGTGTTTAAAACTTTTGGAAAACATATGAAAAAAAAAGCAAATTATGAACACATTTTTTGAACACATTGTGTTCAATTTTAAGCTAACTTTTTTTTCCGTGTACTTTTACAATCATCGCTCTTTTCATCGCTCGCAGAACTCTTACTTTTCGTCAAACCTTCGGTCGTGGCTCAGTAGGTAGTTTTTCAGGGTAGTATACATGAATGGGACTTTATATAAATGCAATGAATATTGCAACAGCATTTGCTTTTTTTATTCTTTTTTTCACTGTCCAAGTTTAAAACAAATGAAAAATTATGCAATGAAAAAGAAATATAAAATATCTCTTGAAAAAATATTCAGAGTTTTTTCTTTTGTTTTACTCGAGATTCGATTATTTAATGGTATTGAAACGATACTGAATATCATATTTGTGAATACACCATAATTATTAAACTCTTAAAATATTATTATTTTTATTCAATTTTTTCTTTTTTTTTTTCTTGAATCAATAAGCACAACTATTGTATACTATTCTTCGTATCTGTATTTGGCCAGAATTTCGGCACACTTCACGTACAAAAACCATTATCACACATATATTACTTCAAAGTATTTTTTATCGATAAATATTATATAAATATCGATAAAGAGAAATTTCACATGTTTTTACTAAAAAAATAAGAACAATTTTTAATTTTATAGGGAAATAATATAAAACTAGTTAAAGTTTGAAAAAAATGCTTTAAAAACTGGATTTTATCTTAAAAAGCACACATATAACATGAAAACTAAAAAACATGTAAAATAAATTGTGCAAAAATAATTTCCTACGTAAATTGTGACTTTTTTGCTCAAGCTACTCAATGTCATAAACATACTTTTCGGCTTAAAATATTCAGCCAGAAATAAATTAACAAAATAGCATCATCAACACTACAAAACTACAAATACATATGTATGTGCATGTGTGGTCGATTATGTATGTGAGTATATGTTTACCTAAGTGTGTGTGTGGGATTGTGTTAGAGAAATTTTAGAAAAATACTACGTAGTAAAATATTGTAAATTCTCCTAATGGCATTGCCATGCCCTGTCTAGGTATGTGTGTGTTTGTGTTACTGCCATGGTATGTACAGCTATGTATATTCTGTCCAAGTGTTTCGCTCAATAATTGACTGTCATAAAAATTTCAAAATGTTCAAAATATATATTTTTTATAAATCAAAGTATACTGGTATACTCCTGGTATACTTTTAGGCAACTTTTTTTTTAGCTTTTAGATAAATAAATTTCTGCTCACTCTTAGGCTTAAAATTAACATTAGCAACAATAAAAGCACAGTTTTTAAGAGCGACTCAAAAAAAAAAATCAAAATAAAAGCTACTTGCGCCTATTTGGTATGCAACAAAAGTGCCAACTGGCGACTCGACTGTCAAATGCAGCAAAACCGCCAATTTTTCGTTGTTTTCCTTTTCTGTTTTTTTTTTGTGCTCATTGCCAGTTGTCGCTGTTGCCTTTGCTGTTGGTGCTGCTTCGTTGTCGCTTCATGTCTTCCGGTTTGTGTGCGTTGGTATTTTTATGTTTCATTTCCGCATTTGAATGACTGCTACTAGTAGGTCTCGCAGGCCTTAGTTGATTTTGACATGACAGCCTTAGCTTTTCACAGAATTTATCCATGATTTTTTGTTGTTTTTGTTTTTGTTCTCCTCTTCTCGATGTTGTTGTTATTGTTGTTTTGTGGCGCAGATTTCAAGTCACGCGCGGAAATTGCAGTTGACAGTGGAAATTCGTTGCGAAAATTGCTGACTATATTTTGTGTCAATGACCGTGATTTCAATATCAAACATCAAGCTGAGTCTTGGTTACGGCTGTGAAATTGTTTGAAAATAAAAAAAAAAATGAAAAAAATGGGCAATAGCTTCTGCACCAAAACTTATTAAGAGCAGATGGTAGCAGACAGTGAAAATTCAAATCTATTCGTTCCAAAGTGCTAAAGTTGCTAAAAGAGCTTTAAAGCAACAATTAAATCTTAAGGAACTTTATAAGAAGAACGGAGGCATGGCATAATAAATACTTTTGACAGTTTTTCGTGGTTAAAATATTAAAATGGATAATTTAAAAAATTTAAAAAAGTATCATTAGATACAAAGTAGTTTGAAAAAAGTTTGAAAAGTCTTTCCCAACATCTAAAATAGATGGAAAAAGTATTTTGGGAGAAAAACCTAATTTTTGGTATAACTTAATTTAATGAAATAGTATAGAAGGAGCCACACTAAGAATAATTCTTCTTCGCTTTAAGACTCTAGATAGTTTTAAAAGATGAAACTTTGTAAGGCATCAATACGAAAGAAAGTAACTGACGAGTACAAGTTCAAATTTTAAAGTTCTTATAGACATTTTTGGAAGCATGATTTATTATAATTGACCCATTGACCCTTGATTAGTGCATTCATACCATGCAAATGAGGGACAAAACTAGAAGTAGTGGTTGATCAAATTGCACAAAAAAGTGATAAGCTCAAAAAAAGCAAGTTTTGAGCTCAAAATCAAATAAAGTTTTTTATCATAACAGCACATTTCCTGCAGAATATTTCCTGCAATTAAAAATTAGTTTTTCGGAATCTTCTCCTTACTTTGGTTTCAGAGAAGTGAAAAACCATAGCCATTGCATAAGAAACAAAATATTTCACTTTGATATTTATTTAGCTGACAAAGCAAGATATTTCGCAAATTATTATAATATTAACATTAAATCAACTAAAGGGCTAACAACTGCTTTATGAAATGGAGTATCTGCTATATTTTTCTTTGGGAAAATTAAATAAAATTTGTGTTAAGGTAGGCAAGAAGGTTCGAGAACAAAAAAAAGACGGTTTTAAAACTGCTCTAATTTTAACATTTTTCAAATGATAAATTTAAATCTTTTTTTATGTGAAATAAGACGTAATTCTTCACATTTTTGTGTATTTGTTCGTAACCCCCCCCCCACCTCTTTTTATAGCGCTCGCAAGATGACTACTCAAAAATGAGTAGGCAAACGGATGACAACTATTGAAAACTGACAAAATGGTGCGCTTTTTAAAAAAAGTTGAAAAAACAGCATCGTTTTTGGAGGTTTTGCCCCCCTCCCTCCACCGAAAGTGAAGTTAGCCAAATTTCCGTAGCCAAGAGTACCTGCTTGACATGATTACCTTAACAATGGCGACTTCTGTGTCTCGATCGGACATCTGGTTTCCAAGAAAACTTGTCACCCAGTTTTAAGAAAGTCATTTCGAGAAAAATGCGTTTAAAGTTTTTCACAAGCGGCGTATTCATATATATCGCTGTATCTCAGAAAATAATTCGAATTTTAAAAAAAAATTTTAGGACTAGTTTTTTAAGGTATTTCGTAAATTATTGTGTTCTATATCACAAAATTGAAAAAATTGAGATAAGACTGGTATATAGACAAATTTTTCGAGATCTATCGATCTGTGTCATCAGTTTGCTCTTATCTTTTATAGTTTTCGAAATATGAGACAACGACTTTGTGCTATACAACACTGTTGTGACAAGCTTCGTAACCTATTGTGTTCTATATGCAAAAAATCGTGCATATAGAACAAAAACGAAGCAAAAATACTAAGTAAAAAAAATATTTTTTTATTTTGTTCTATATGCAAGTCTAAATAAAGTTATTAAAGTTATTTTTTGGAGGTCTTTGTATTTTGCTTTTTTTTTTGTTTTTTTCTGGTTTTTTTTTTTAGCTTCACAATGCACTTGGCAAAATGAAACAAAAAAGAAAAAAATCCCGCTTTAGATTGCACTTGGTAAATAAAATGAAATAAAAAAGAAAAGAAAACACCATCATAAATAACATAGGGTTAGAAGTTAAATTTTACAACAACGTTTAAAAAAAGCTTAATACTAAGAATAAGAATGGATAAGCAATAGATAAGAAGATATCATTGGAGAAAGTAAATGATGTGAAAAGTTTATACAACTTTTTATCACTTGATGCAGTGGCATACTACAATAGGGGTATTCACGGGTTGATGCGAATTGCAAGAATGCGAAAATGCAACATATTTTTCGCACTAACGCGTGAACATCAATATTGTAACTTTACGATAGCGGAAAGAAATACGTTGCCACCTTATTTCAAAATAACAAAAACTTATTTAAATCAACGTACAAACTTAGCCTTTTTAAAGTTTTACCCAGATGGCAACTATGCTTGAAAACACCCATAACATGAATCAGCTGTTTCGCATCACTGTTTGTGCGCTTTCGCAATAGATTTGAGCAGTGCTTAATTCAAGAAGAGTCCCAAAATTGCTTCTAATGTGTTTGTTGTTGGAATGAAGCAAAAATTCGCAATCTTGCATTTTTGCATCGTCGCAACTGTGTTTCGCATCAACCCGTGAATACCCATAATAATTTGTTTAATACAATTTAAAATATAGGTACAACTTTTTGTCTTGGTTTTTTTAACAAACTTGCTTCAATTAAAAAATCTCCGTAAATCAAGCATGAACTTCGTGGAATCGAAGTCAAATAAATTTTTTTAATTTTTTACTTGATTTTGTAGTTGAAACTTACCTTTTAAGAAATTAACAGGTATTAATTTAAGAGGACTCATAAGAACATATGTATAAGATTAAGTTTAAAATTAAGTTAATATTATAATGTATGAAATAAAGTTTTTGTTGAGTGAAATCACATTGCTTTTCATTTCTCCAATACATATTACATTTTGTTCTATATGCTATAAAACAAGAATTGTTTCGTAAATAAGTGCATATAGAACAAATTATTTTTTTTAAACGCATCTTACTCTAAAAAACGCTTCCAAGGATGAACATTTTTTTTGACAGAAAAAACCACAAACTCTTGAACTTTCATTGGTAAGAAAATCGCGGCAGATTTTTCGGTTCAGTTTTTTACTAAACTTTAAACTTGATTTACCAAAAAACATTTTTGTCATATAGAACACAATAATTTGCGAACGACGATTTATCAAAAAAACGAAAAAAAAAATGTTTGGCCCTTCATGAAATTTTCTAGTTTTGCCTTCCAAATAAATTGAAGGCAAAATATTTTTTTAACATCTGTTTTATTCAAAAACAAAAAAAAACTACATTCATAGTTGTCAACATGAAATAATTTTTTTAAAATTGAATTCACAGGATTAAATAAAATCTTGTCAATATTATCAGCAAAATATCCTAAGAATTAGAGTTGGCAGGTTTTTTTAAGAAAATAACACATTTTTGGTTCATCAACTTCAACAACAAAATCACCTTTGCTCACAAAAGGTGAACCTTTTACCACTCATCCGGATTCGGTCTTTTCAATACATAAAAGTATTAGTCAAAACATTAAATTGATGAAGTGGCGTCCGTGGCGTAGTTGGTTAAAGTGTGTGGCCGCTATGTCAAAGAACCTGGAGACCCAGGTTAGAACCCTAGCAGCGACAGAAAATTATTTGAATTAAAATAATTTTTCTGTACGGCCGCCACCTCTCTGCAGACAATGGCAAACCTCAGAGAGTAATCAAAATGCCATGTAAAGCTTCTTGAGAACAAGAACATTCTTTCCGCTCATTGCCGTTCGGAGTCGGCGTTAAACCTGTCGGTCCGGTTCTCGGTCAATTGTGTGCAAACTTAATAACACGCACAACACAATTGATCATAAAAAGCTAGGTCAAAGTCCTTTCAAGGGCTGAAATGGCCAGTTATTTATTTATTTTATTACATTGATGGCACATGTAAAAATCGCAAATTTTCATATTTATATAAAACAATAATAAATATTTTTTATGTTTTGCTTTCATTCATATATACAGCTATGGAAAGAGAAATACCACGTCTGCCATGGTCTGTGTTTGCTCTTATTTAAAAGTACAAAAACAATTTCGAAAAGATTTTTCTTTCTAAAGTTCTTGAGGTTAAATCAAAGAGTATAACAACAATCTTTTACCGTTGTGAGTTTCTAGTTGTTGTTGGTAATCGAAAGTCTGTCTTTACTGCAATGAGTGGTTGGAAAAACAAATAGCACACTTGCATGGAGAGATTATTTATGGTGTGATCATTGAAAGACCAGGTTGTACTAAATTTGGATACTAACCAAGTGTCAGAACAGTAAAAAATGGGTCGTAGAAATTAATTGTACAGTAGAGAAAAGAAATATTATTGTTGAAATGCGCAAAGGAGACAGAAATTTCCAAAATATTAAAATGTTCTCGAAAAATGGTGTGCAATGCTTTAAAATTAGCTCAGTTAAACCGGTCATATTTGTTAAAAAAAAAGAACGTGAAAGCACCGCGACTAAAAACGACTTTACGAATGGATAAGGCTATTGTGCGTGAGAGTAAAACTTATTCAAGTCTTCAAAGGTAATTACGGTAGAAATCAGAGATGAATACAATGTGGTAATAATGCCAAGGCTTGCACGTATGCGTTTAAATGAGGCACACAGTTTTGGCCGCATAGCGAGAAAGAAACCACTTCTCTCAAAGTCAAACATGAAGGCTAGAATTGCATTCGCAAGAGAACACGCTCTGAAAGATGTTTCTTTCTGGAAGAACATTATTTGGACTGATGAAATTAAAATAAACAGAGCAGGACCAGATGGCAGATTTATTGTGCACCGCCCAAAATGCTAGGAGTTCAATCCGAGATACACTTAAAATCCAATTAAACATGGTAGTGGAAGCAAAGTGGTTTGGAGTACATTTTCATGGCATCGTACTGGTCCCATTGTAAGAATATGGGACCAATCTGGAAAATTATATCAGTTCCAAAATTTAGAAATACTCCAAAATTTGTTGGAGCCTTACTTTTGAATCGATGCCACTTAGGGGGATATTCACGCAAGATAACGACCCGAAGCATACGGCTCGAAGTGTTAAGGCTTGGCTTTAGTCCGAAAATATTTGCGTACTGAAATGGCCGCTCAAAGTCCTGACCTCAATCCCATAGAGAATCTATTGAATGATTTGAAGGTCAAAAAAGGACAAGAAAATTTTAGTAACCTCAACGCCTAATAGGCTGGAATTCAAGAACCTTGGTACTCCATTCCTAAGGAGAGATGCAAAGCTTTGGTCGAAAGCATGAGTCGGAGATGTCATGCAGTTTTAAAACATAAAGATTACAGCACTAAGTATTAATAATGTATATATTGAAAATTGCTTAAAGGGAATAAATTTTTTATCCAGATTAATGTCAAATGTGCTATATCTGTTTTCAAGCAAATATTTTAAGCATAGAAAGAAATAATTTTTATAAGAACTAAATGTCTTTAGAGGTCATTTTTTATATTTTTCTTTCATACTTTATCACAACAAGTGTTATAAACACAAATATTGTTGACATTTTTGTTGTAGTTTCAATAAAATGGATCCAAAGCTATAATTTTTCTAGGTAGCCATTTCTTTTTCCATGGCTGTATTTATGATTTTAATACAAAGAACAAAAATATTTTTATTATATATAAGACTAGCTGAACCCGGTGTGCTTCGCTACCCCTCTCGTTATAAAATAAAATTAAAAGTATTTATATATGTATTTACAAAAAATTATTTATTTAATTTAAATTGAATTATTGCAATGCTTTAGGATATACAATTTTTTTAGTTTGCCCATCAGGAGAATACACATTTAAATCGGAGGGTTTTCCTACACGAGAGCATGCAACATAAAGCTGTCCATGCGAGAAACATGGATTAGCTTAATTTAAGCCGCAAACTTGCAGAGATTGGCCTTGAGCTTTGTTAACAGTCATCGCAAACGCTAACCGAACAGGAAACTGCAATCATATAAAATCGAATGGTAAGTCTGTTGGTATCATTGGAATGCGTACAAAAGTACATCTGTCCCTTTATATTTTCCTGTTATAATGGTCGCTTTTATTAAATTATTTCTAAGTTTTTAAGTCGAGTGCCATTGCAATGCCGTGGTGGATCGATATTACGTAGTAAAATAATGGCCACTCCAATTTTAAGTTGAAGCACATGTGGTGGAAAGCCTGGCACATCGAGTGAATTTAAGAACTCAACAGGATAATTAACGGCATCTTCTTCTCTCGTTACAGTATCGATGGACTTGTACGTTGATGCAGTTTCATCGATTTTGTTCAAAATAGCACTGTTTATGGAATTAACATCAATGTTTTTGGCAGCAAGTAAGTAATGCTCGTTCACACAGCCATTCCTTGTTTTTAAAATTAAGTTCAATATTAGGAAATACACAATTGATTAATTCTTCAATGGACAGTGTAATTTTACAAAATTCGGGTGGAAATGTAATGCAGTTTGTTGTTGGATCCGATGGCATTCTTCCGTTTCCAAAATCCAGCAACTGCTTTGAAAATCGGAAAGCTGATGCATCGCGTTGTAGTTGCACACGCATATTTGTCTTTAATTTTAGTGTGCGAACGTGGTGCCAAAGAATGGATGTTTTCAGAAATGCGTTAAGCTCATCAGCTGGGGTTGCACCTGAAATAACCGGTAGTGTTTGGCGAGATCACCGGCTAACAAAATTAGTGCTCCCCCAAATAATTGCCTATTGTTTCTGAAATCCTGTAATGTGCGATCTAGGGCCTCTAAAGATTTTTTGTGTGCCATTGTGCATTCATCCCATACTATGATCTTACACGTTCGCAGCACTTTACCCATTGATGAATTTTTCGTTATGTAGCAAATACTGCCGCCGTTGGTCAAAAAATGCTCAAGATATGACGATTTTAAATTTTAGTTATATGGGCGAGGCCACGCCCCTTTGTCCACTTACAACTTTATATAGGCAAGAATTTATTATTTCGTAAGAACATCCTATTGTGAAAATTTAATGACGATCGGTTAAGACTATATTACGATTTTTAATTCTCCTTAAAAGGGGCGTGGTCCCACCCATTTTTCTTCTGGTACGTATTTCTAACTATGCCAATAACATATGTACCAAATATCATAGACGTAGGTCAACAAATGCCCAAAATATGGCGATTTTAATTTTTGGGTTATATGGGCGGTGCCACTCCCCTTTGTCCAATAAAAACTTCATATAGCCTATTATTCCTTCCATAGTCACTGTAATATGCTGTCAAAACTTCAGGAAGATCTGTCCAGTGGTTTGGCCTCCTATAAAGCACAAACAAACAAACAAACAGACAGACAGACATTCATTTTTATATATATAGATTCATAACTGAACGTTTAATACCCGATAATAGTAAAAACCTGATACAATAAGTAAGAAATTTATACACTATTTACCTATTGAGCTAACATCTCAGGTCGATTCCATAAGAAAACAGATAGGAGTAAGCATCTTTGGATAAAAATGTCAGCAATTTGATGACAAATCCGAATGAAATTTACAGGCTTAGGCAGCAAAAAAATTACCTATGTATATCGAACAAAATCCTTTCCTGTCTTGCGCTAGTTCTCTACTCTCGGAATTATACATTTTAATTTTAAATCTCATTTTAAAATTATGATATCATAACTACGACAAATGATATAGAATAAGCCTGAAGATAGTCTGCATGTATTCCTAGTTTATTTGATCAAGAGAAACTCTTTCACACAATTCTATATAATACACCCATTAGAGCAGGTTTTATTTTTATAAACTGCAAAAGCATTAGTTTAAAAAATGTGTGCTCCGTGGCGTATGCGCAACATTGATTGCAATTAGCAGCAGCAGTAGCAACAGAAGCAGCTTGCAACTTTGTCTTGTGGGATTACTTTTTGTTCAGGTGACTTGTGAGTTGCTTGCTGTACGCAAAGTAGTTATTTGCTAGCTTGCAATATTTATATCTTTTGCGTTGCACTTTTATCTTAACGCAAAATTCAAAGATATGCGCTGTTAATGCTCTGCTACGCTCGAACCCCATAAAATAGCTGCTGCAGAACTATTCTAATTAGCATAAAAATAAATATTATGCAAATGAACAAATGACTTTTATTCACACAGTATGTGTGTGTGTGTGAGTGTACTGCAACCAGTTAAGCATGTGTAAATGGCTTGAAAAGCCGGCAATAAAAGGAATTAAATAAGTTTCTTTAATTAGTTTGAATGCGGCTTAATTGCAACTTTTCAGCGGATATGCTTTGCAAATAAAGTGCGAGCACGCAAGCTTATATAAATTTGGCTATGGCTTGGCAGTAGATGTTAACCAGGTAGGTGGGTGGATGTCAGTGACTTGGTTGGAATGCGAGTAGTCAAGGATATCATCAAGCATAAGAGCAATTGTAAATATTTATACAGACGAGTTTATAATTGAATGACTTGAAAACTTCTTTTGCTGCGACTAACGAGCAACTGTTTCTAATTTACATAGCATTGAAATATTAGCACTCCTCATACGCCATGGATGCCAACATTTTGAATGGTCTGAGTAAAAGTCATTTTAATTAGCGTCAAAATGGAGCTTATCCAATAAAGAATTGCTCACTTATACATCAAGAAACACCAACTGTACCATGGTTAAAGAATTTCTGCAAAAAAAAAACGAATGTAAAAAAAACTCAAGAGCAGCCATCCTTTTTTTTGCGTCTGTGAAATGCTTGGCAAGTTTTATAAATGTAGCTAACCAAGCGTGCAGCGCATGTTTCCAAGTGATATATATATTTGGCTAGAACTGTGCTTTATGTTTGTTTGTATAAGATTTAGAGGGAAAAAAGAAGCGTACGATGCTCAAGAGTAGATTAATGTTGGTTCCTTAAGCAAATCCTTGCTTAGAGAACGTAGCTTGAAAAAGCAACACAACCTTCGATATTCTCGACGTTTCTTTTGCCCTGTTTTGTAAACAAACAGCATTGACACAGAAAAAAACCAAAACGCTCTATTCTACCTCTTTTCAGTCCTTTCAGGATATGTCGAAAAATGTAATTAAGTTATCAACCAACACTATTACACGCTCTAGCGCTTTAAGCACGCATACCGAAAAACACACTTACAGCAAATAACACAAGCGCACAAACTCAGAGTGAAACAAGCACACACATGCATATATACATACATACGTACAGGGCTTGTGGTTGACCAAAGTTTAAGTATTTGAAACGCATCAGCAACGCGTAGAGTTTAAAAATTTACTACATTCCGAGTTTTTGAAAAATGGCGAGCTCATCCTTTTCCAGATTGTCTGTCTGTCTGTGTGTGTGTGTGTGTGTGTGTGTGTCGTTGTGTCAGCGCATTTGTACGCTTGAGTGCCACCTGCCGCGTTTGTCTTAGTGCCTTTGTGTTGGCAGCAGCATGTGGACCAAGTGTATGTCAGTTGGTGCAGCAGCAGCAACAGCAGCTGAAAGCAAATATTATCAGATGCTGTGAGAAGCCAACCGAACATAAGATGAAGCTGCCAGCTATGCTCTTTGGCTGTAGTCTTGCAAGGCATGCATGGAATGCAAGGCAGTGCAAGTTAGTTAGTGGAAGACGCTCTTCTACAAGGTACACCCAAAAAAAAACATTAGCTGCCAAATTTTAAAAAAATATTAGAAAAAAAAAATAAAATATTAAGGAAAAATTTATAAAAAGATACGTTTATACTTGCGGAGAAAATCATAAGATGATTGGATAAGATTTTTATCTTTTTAAACAGGACTCATTCTGCTATTTCTTAGCTTGAGTTCAAATGCTTCTTATCCTAAAATGAGTAGGAAATACTGCACTCCATCATCGATATAAGATCCAGCGTCATTTCTGTGATAGCCCTGGTAAAAGTATTGTACTTTATTTCGAATGACGTTATCTGGTAACATAAACGTACTTTTTTCTATGGAAAATTATCTGTTCTTTAAAATTTTTTCTAATTAATTGCAGATTAAAGCAATTCTCTGGAATTCGCTTAAAAAATTTCAAAAAGCATTTACTTACTATAGAACTTATTTTTTCTCACAATCCTTGCTCAGTACAAGGTGTAAAAACACAGTGACGGAAAGGAAAGAAAGTTAAAACAACCCAAGCACCTCAATTCATCACCGTGCTTAAGAACTCGACCTCTCCACGTCCAGTCTGCAGTAAATATTGAAGAAAAAATTTGACTGTGCAGGTATAAAAGGTCCAATTGACTCAAGCAACGCCGTACGTTTTCTGATTGGATCTTGGAAAACATGAATGATAATGGTGACTTTTGCACAAAAACTCCTGTTTCTAATGAAACTTATTTTCACATTTGAAATGAAAAAAATGAAATTAAATTAGGTTGTAGGAAGGTGCAATGGCAGCTGAATACGGTGAGAGGGATAGTACCAGTTTTGCAAGATGCAGTCGAGCATTGTCGTGCTGCAAAATACCTTTGTTGTGTCTGAGATTATATTTCGGGCGTTTTCAGTTATGAAAGCAACAATTTTATTTTGTAGCGATTTCTCGTGATGGTTACGTTGGGTTTCATTAGCTTATAATACACCACACTAAGGCTTTCAATCCCGGGATTCCCGATCCGGAAATCCCGGGATCCCGGACGTTTTTTGCAATCCCGAATCCCGGGATTAGATCACCTTAATCCCGGGATTTTTACTTTAATAATTTTAAAGTAAAAAACTAATTTTTCATAGATATTTAACTGAAATAGCTATCATCCGCTTAGCAGTAATCGATATTTCTTACAAAAATCCCGCCGTGACTTTTTCTGTGTCAAGTGAATTTGACGTCGATTACGAACACGATGAGAAAGAGCTTTATGATAAGGGGGGCTATATGGTGTTGCAAAGCAAACAATTTGCTGAAGTTACAGGTACCCATGATCTTAAAAAATTCTCGACGAAGTCATAAAGATTGTTTGTACTTTTAGGAAATCTCCAACCAAAAATGGCATACTTCAAAAATATATTCGGAAGGACTACAGAAAAGAATTAAAGCTTCTTATCGATTGTAGAATTAGATGGAATAGTATGTTTTTCATGCTTGAACGGTTAATTTTGCTTGAAACTTCAATAAAAAAAGCACTTATAGATCTCCAAGTGGTGGTCATAAGTGATTATAATTGCAAAATTATTAAAAATTTGGTTCAGGTGTTAAAACCCATTAGTATGACTGTGGAAGCCTTGTGTCGGCCTGAAATGTTTTTCAGCAAAGAGCTTTTTAAAGCACTTAAAATTCGAATTGCACAGCGAAGAAACTCGTACTCTGTAATTCTTAATTTCTTAACAAATCCGGCAATAAAGTCTGAATTTGACGAGGATAATCCTATAAGTGTATCAAGCATGAAAATTTAAATGTTAAAAATTATCCAAAGATTAGCTTCAACACCACTCGAATGCGGTTCTAGTGTTACAGAAGAACGTATTATAGAAGAAGAAGAAGAAGAGATTGAATACTTAGAATATAAGTTAAACCAGGCAATAGCAAAGTGCAAAAGCCCGGATAAGGCAAATGGTCCTGTGGTCGTTTAAAAATTGAGTGACGTTTTAAATCAAGAAGTGGACATTATTGTATCTGGTTGTATCTCGTGGCCAATATTTGCAAAATATGTATGACTTTCTTTTAACTATTTCTCCGACCAGCGTACAGTCAAAAAGGTGCTTTTCTACAGCAGGTTATATATGCAGTAAGCTCAGATCAAGTCTTACTGACGAAACATTAGATGCTTTAAATCAAATGTTTATACCTTATAATGGGCTTTTTGATCATTTATTGTAATGCAATAAAAAAATTTAATTCATTGTTTTGTACCGACGTTTCGTTGATTTTTTGTCAACATCCTCTGGGTACCATTTTATTGAATAAAAAGTTAAAAACACTACATTTAAACTATTGACTATATTGAATTTTGATTTGTGAAGTTTATTCAAAAAATTGCTGCTGCCTTCTACTTCCGTCCTGCTTTAATTTGTTTGAGGTATTATTTAAGAAATGAACACATGATGAATGAATCATTGAGCATACTACAGATATAACCTGCTGTAAAAAAGCACCTATCTAAGCATATTCTAGTAAATTAAAAATGTGGGCTTTTTCTAAAAATCATAAATGATCTCAACCGCAATATGTATACAGATGCACTTAACTACTTTTTCTAATTTCTTTTTATTATAAATAAGTTTTTTTTTTATTTTCCAAAATTTCATACACCTTTGGTGTCCGTCTTCAGGAATATCTGAAATTCGAACACAAAATAATACACAAATTCCGACTTATTTGTTTAGATATTAGTTAATACTACTAGTAATAGTTGTAGTTGTAGTAGTAATAGTTATATCTAGTAATTTACTAGATATAAGTTATGTAAGAGTTTTTATAAAAAAGACTGCAAAATAAAAACTTTCCTTTCATTTTTAATATGATGTATATTTGGCTATATATTTATAATAAATAAATGCTTTTTGAATTCTGACTTAATTTTGTATTTCTTTTTATGTCTTTTTATGTTGAAAACTACATAATTTTAGTTAAAAAAAAAATTGTTTTCAACAAGGTAAATAAATCCCGAAATTTTAAGGTTAGTCCCGAAAAATCCCGGGATCCCGGGATTGCAATATTTAAAATCCCGAATCCCGGGATTTTACAAAATGCTTCGGGATTGAAAGCCTTACACCACACCCAACTGATCCCACCATTTCTATAGCATGCGCTTGAACCCATGGATATTTGGCTTTGCGGTCGATTGATGATGCATGGCCAGCCTTACACCCCGATTTTGAACACTAGGGGTCATGATAATGTATTCTTTTTTCATTGACATTTATGTCTATGCAAAAAACCTTTCGTTTTTTACTCTCAGAACAATTTTTAACACATGAAATATGGCATTCGACGTGTCTTAGCATCAGATCGTACAGGAACCAATTTCCTTGCTTTTGAATTATTTCTAATGATTTTAAATATTTGAAAACTCTTAATGATAACATAAACCTTATCAAAAATTTTAAACTAGTCGAAATATAAAGAGTGTCCCAAAAGTCGCTGACATTTTGATGCGGACACTACTTTTTTTTGTGACAAGTGTAGAATACTAAACCTATGACAGCTGTCAACAGTGGAGATGGTTCGCAAAACCCGACACACTTTGCCAAGAGCCTCTCATGCACTCTCAACTGTTCACTATTTGGTGTGTATCTTAAGCTGGCGGTGTCGTCGGGCCATTCTTCTCCGAAAATGCAGCTGAATCCGCAGTTACTTTGAATGGTACCCGATATCGCGACCTGCTGTTTAATTATCCCAGAATGTCATGGAAAATTTCATGAAATGGGCTTACTTATAGAAAAGCAAGGTTGGGGGGTTGGTTTGAGCAAAATTGTATTCTTTCCACAACATCTATATCCAAGTAGAGATCTACTTTATAATTCAATAAAAAAGGCACAGATATTTCTATAAAACAATGGGTTTTTTTTAAAAATTCAAATGTTAGTGAGTTTTGGAACACCTTTTAACACAATGGTGTCACAGCAGCTACCGAAAGTTGACACCACAAATTTCACGATGCAGTCTACAAATCTTCACAAATCCCAACTAAAATCAAACGTGAACATTTTTCCTATTAGTTAGAGTTCCCACGAAAATCTTAAAAGAGAAACAAAAACTGAATTTTTGAGACAATTTCAAAGGAAAAGTAAATTTTTATTTAATAAAAAATGCGAAAAAAGCAATAGGAGGTATTCTCGCAGTCTTGCAAAACCCTTGCAAAGTCTAAGAATTGCAAAAGTTGCAGAATCTTACAATCCGTGCAACGCCACAACAACAAAACGCAAGGGAAAAGTTTTGCAATTTATGCAATTTGTGCAACACTGACACCCATGTTTTGGTTGGAGGTGCAATAATCGCATACGACTTGTGCTTCAATGGAATATATGCGGCTTTTCGAAAAAATGCTGTGTGGTTGACCACTGGTACTTCAGTTCAGTGTCATCAATATATCCTACACAATGTGGCAACTCATGATATGTTTTGTTAACAATATCTTACCTTTTGGTTGAATCAAGCCAGGTTGGAGACGCAGGAAAAACTGGAATAATCCAAACGTTACTTTATAAATGGTTTCCCATTTCCAACCCCTAATATTGTGACTATTTCCAAATGGCCGCATTATCCCCAGACTCTCTAAGTCAGTACAAAACATACTCAACTGAAGATCGATAGGGTTCTACTGCTGCGTGTGTGAGTTGATGAATTCTGGGTAAATGCTGATTAATGATAATAAAAATCCATACCGATCTGTTGAAAATGATTTTTATTCGCTGCAAGCACCGTCGATCTCCATTCTACTGATTTGTGAACATTGTGAAAAATTCCACAGCGTTTGGACAGAGTGACAAGATTTTCTTCATTCAATTTAGTCAATATCCTCCAATAAGAGCGCTCAACTGGTGAATCAATACAAATTAGATAAAAATGTGAATAGAAATTACTATAAATAATTACCATCTTCCAGAATAATATTGAAAGCAGCATTTTCAATAAGCAAATCCAAAATTTCACCTGCTCGCGACATTTCTTTGCAATATTTGAGTTGCATATTTCACTATTGCAAGTTTACCTTCTTCCAAATTTTGCAACGCTATAATACTGCGAGAATACCCCTAATGTTAAAATGATGATGTGACAATGCCCGAAGGGATATAATCTCAAATTGGGAATGTGTCCCCTTATTTTATGGACATATTCCCAAAAACTGAATTTGGGATTATGACCATTTATTAAGCAGCCATAACAGCCATAACACCGAATTGGGGTTCTAACCACTTAGGATTATGTCCGCTTTTAAAAGGACATAATCCTATAAATAATCTCAAATGGTTTTAATAAATACTTATTTAATAAAATAATGGTTAGTATGATCGTTTAGCTGCACGAAATAACTCCTAAATAAATAAAAAACTTCCAAATAAAATAACTAAAAAAATAAAATAAATAACTGGCCATTTCAGCCCTTGAAAGGACTTTGACCTAGCTTCTTATGATCAATTGTGTTGTGCATGTTATTAAGTTTGTACACAATTGACCGAGAACCGGACCTACATGCTTAACGCCGACTCCGAACGGCGATGAACGGAATGTTCTCGTTCTCAAGAAGCTTTACATGGCATTTGGATTACTCTCTGAGGTTTGCCATTGTCTGCAGAGAGGTGGCGGCCGTACAGAAAAATTATTTTAATTCAAATAATTTTCTGTCGCTGCTGGGGTTCGAACCTGGGTCTCCAGGTTCTTTGACGTAGCGGCCACGCACTTTAACCAACTATGCCACGGACGCCACGAACTACTGATCAGTCAATCAGTGAAAATAACTACTGATTGAAAAAAGAAATAACTCCAAATCCTACATAATCCTAAAGAAATAACTCCTGACGAAAAATAAAATAACTCCTAATGCAGAAAAAGCAATAACACCAAAATGTTAGGGGTTATTGTGGGTTAAGAGTTATATTATATTGGTTATGATATAACTCTTTATCAAGAATACAATAATTCCTAACAGGAAAAAAAAATAACTCCCAAAACAATAAAAAAAACCATGAAAATGAAATTAAATTCATCTCTTGAGAAAATGATTTGCTCTTGTACGGAATGTTGTTATCATTTTTTAAAAATCAAATAAAAAGCAAATAAATTTTTTTATGATAAAACGATTTTCCCTTGTACCGAAAGTTGTTATTTCAGTTGTTATATCCCGTTGTCATTATATACCGTTTCTAGCTCCTTAATATTTTAAAATACACTATTTTACAAAGAAGAATGCTAAATGTTTATTTGGGATTATTACGCTAAAAAAGAGCACATAATCCCAAATTTGGGACTACGACCGCCAACTAAGAGAACATAACCCCAAATTTGTTTTGGGATTATGTCCTCTTTTTATGGACTAATGACCTTTTTTGAAACTAGCCATAATCACAAATGCAATGTTTGGGACTATGTCCTCAAGAAATTTAAAATTTGGGATTATGTCTCTTAGGGCTATATAACGTCACCGTTAAAATATTGTTTTCGAAAGATGAAAGTCGTTAAGCTATAATCATTTATAAACCTAAGCATATATTTTTCAAAATTCATGAAAATCGGTTCATAATTCGACCGATCTTATTATAACGCGTTTGAAACTTGTACAATACGCTAGATATTTAGGCGTCTGTAGGAATTTTTCCAAGGCGGTGCAAAGGTATGTATTGGTGTGCACCAGAGATCTGCAACAAGTCAATTCAAAATCAAAGAACTTGAAAATAATCAAGTTTCGACTTGACTTGTAGAAACTTGATATGTTTCTGCTCTACAAGTCACGACTTGCTCCTGAAAAACGAATCATAAGTCAGACTTGATTCTATTTTATTTCTACCCTACATTAATTGGTAGAAAAAACCAAGCTTTCTACTTTTCAAGTCTGTTTTCAAGTCTATGCGACTGCGCTGCCGCAGAAAGCCACTGACGAGCGTCTACTTATACTTTCCTATATAAAGCGACAAAATAAAAAATAAAGAACAAAAACAACAACAAAAAACAAACAAACATACTTCAATCCAACGCTTTAAAGCAGTGTCGACTGCGTAGTATACACGAGTGTGGAGCAACACTTTGTCTTTTTGCGTATGCACGAAAGAGTAAATGAGACAAAAGCTATTGTTGTGGTCGACGCTTTTTTAAAGTTTAACTGTTTTCTCAACTCGAGAAACGACGTTTGCATTGACGACACGAAGTTAATTCCACGAACTTCGTAAATAGACTTGAAAATAAACGATTTGTAGGCAAAATAATTGCTTTTTCCCTACATTTCAAGTTTCTACATTTCAAGTTTTCTACATTCGGCGACTTGATTTTTGCTGCCTATGATTCGCGCAAACTTGTTGCTTGCCTGCCTCGACTTGCAGGGAGTTGAAAAATTAAAGGAACTTGAAACAGCAAATGAATCCATTCATGCAGATCTCTGGTGTGCACGTATATGAAAATATTTATATGAAAATGTAACGTATAAACATAGGAAATAAAAATATAAGACATTTTTCAAGTCCAGGGTGGGGGCAAGTGCCCCTCCCTGCTACCCCCTGTGGACGCCCTTGCTCGGTACGGTAGGCGGTGTGCGATTTCAAACGCATCAAAATGAACTGAATACTTTAAGGCCGTTATCAGCTCTCAAGTAATTGCTTAAGAAAAATGTTACTCACATTTCTTGAGTGCGAAATAGTAGTACAAAAGTAATTTTATCCGAACAATAATTTGCGAATTTATCTCAATATGTTGTTTGCCAAAATTTTACTTGCAGTTATATTGCCGTATATATATTGCCGTTGTCAATTTTCAATGAAAAAAAAAGTAGTAAAAGTAAAAAATGTTTTCATACAAGATGGATTTACTTTCAAGTAATTTTGACAAAAGACCGTTACTTTTTCATTACTTTACAGTTTTTTGTATGAAAATATGCCTTACCTGAGAGCTGCAAAGAGGCCTTTAGACAAGAACTCATTTCTTAAATATATACTTATTAATTAAATAGCAGGAAAATAGTTTCCTCCAAGGTATGAAGCATTTTTTTCAAGTGTTGCAACTTTGGGCAAGTTTTGCTTGAAAAATAAAATCTCTGGTCGATGGTCTCTGTCTGCAGCTGCAGCAACTGCTGCACTGTCTGCCCAACTGTCCGCATGTCTGGATGTCTGTCCATCTGTCCGTCCATGCGTCCGTTCATACATTTACTTGGTTGGTCCACCTAGCAAATGCAATTCCCGTTTTGCGTCATTATATAAATCTTTCTTATCTACCTTCCACTGATATGAACTTAATTTATGATGCCAGACACAAGTGTTTAACTCGGTATGTGGCTAGTTGAGAGAGCGAGTGTGTGTGTGTATGTGTGTAGTAGTAGTAGTAGAAGTAGTAGTAGTTTTTGTTGTTGTTATTGTTGTTGTATTGCACAATATAATTCGGTGCATGATGCTGCTCTGAAGGTAACAGCTTTTGTTACACGCTGCAACTTCATCATTATCATTATTAAACCTGCGTGCTGTGACGTTGAACTTGTTCATTCATTTGTTGGCTTCTTCATTTTTCATCCTGCATCCTTTGATGCTTTCAAACTTGGCTGGACATGGTATTTGGTTCGTTGGCTAGCTTTATTGGTCAAACTATATTTAGTGCAAAAGCAACAACAACAATAACAGAAATAAGGATAACAACTGGTAGTGCTTTATGTGAGCATTCCATGATGATCCTTCTACTACACTGCGATGGCCTTATATCAGATCGTCTATGCTTCCTTCTCCATCAACCTTTCTCTCTCTCTTTTTCTCTCTCTCTCTCTCTCTCGTATATTCTACTGCAGCTCATGAATTACGTGATATTTTCGCAGATTATAATTTTTATTTTATTGCTTGTTGGTGTTGTGTTTGTGTTTTCATGACTGCGTTTGTGTGTTTCTGTGGGTGTACTATTACCATCGTGGGTAATCAAAGGTTGTTTCTTATTACAAGTTAATGAGATTTTTGTTTTGTTTTTTTTTTTCTTTGGTCAGAACTCATGTCGCTACTCTATGAATAAAAGTCATAAAGCATTCCTTGTTGTATACACTTAATTAGATCCATTTTAACTTATGGGTCTCTAAAAAGTATTTGAGTTTTTTTTTTTTTTTGTTCAAGTGGCTTTAGTTTGAAATCTTTAATTTACCAGTTTTTCCGGTTTTTAAATATCTCGGGTTTTGCTATTTATTGTCTAAGCTTAAATCCTTTTTTTATCGCTCTGTAAAAAGGCTTTAGATGAAAGCAGCAACCAGAGAAAAAGTACTGTGAGCACTTTTACTTATTTTATAGTTGTTGTTGCTGTGTATTTCTAACTGTTAACTTACTTTAATAAAATTTCTGAAATAGTAAAACAACAGCTTAGCACCCAGTAGCTCGCTCGCTATAAGAGTTGAAAAACTTATCCATCTTTTCAAAAGGAACAACAATTTCTTTTCGATTTTTTATTTTTTTATTTTCAAAAAATTCACTATAAAAACTACAATAAGAACAATCGTGCCATAACAAAAAACAAGAAAAAAAACAACAACGGGAAAAAACTTAAATTTAATCAAAATAGCAGCAGAAAAATAGAAGCGGCAAATATTTTAATACCCAGCACTGAATGCTGACCCAGGCTATCGCCGAGTGAATGAGACAGCAAACGCACTTGCTGATGAAATAGAACATACAATTCTTACTATTGAATACAAAGTTTCCGGTTTGTTTTTAGCATTTCCGTTCATTGCTCATCTCAGCTATAGCAGACAACAAAAAAAAAGGATGAAAGATATGCTGCTTACATGCAGTGGAGATTGTCTGTGTTTGTTTGCAATATAAGTGACTGAATACACAAAACAATAACAAGAACAACAACAACAACAACAACAACAACATTTAACAAGTTCTTCTAATTCATTTAAGTGTAAGTCCTATAGCTAGAAAACCCCAACAACAATAAAGAGTAGTAAATGCGCTCTTATGAAATCTTGATAAAGCCATACATTCTCTATCCCCATTTTGGGGATTTCTTCTGGTCGAAATGAAATAACTACAAAAGGATTGCATGGCGGGAAAAATTCATACAAATAATTGAGTGCTGAAATTCTTTTCATACTCTTCGCAGCAAAAGGGGTTCATTCCTCATATAATCCTTAAAATAAGTGTTGATTACTGCAGATAAAAGTGCTCTGCACTATCCGAGCTTTGCAGCATTCAAGCATTTGGAACTTAAATAAAAATAAAGAACAGACTTTAACACTCTATCCAGTTGCACTGGAAGAAACTATTTTAACCTTGACCTAATTTTCTTTATTATTTAAAAAATACGTTTGCATTCCATGAGAAACTATGTACTATGTAATCATTGTAAAAAATTGTTAAAATATAATTTGAAAAAAAAAATCAATTTTCATCCAGAAAGAGTTTATTCATTTTCTAGTTAAAACATAACATTTATATACATCCTATGAAATAAAGTTAAAGATGCAAATTCAATTATTTCTAAAACACGAACTTCTTTACTCCACTCAACTTTGATGGATAATAGAAAAATTTATCAATTTTTTTATATAAAATACTAGCTTTTTCCCGGTGCGCTTTGCTGCACCTTATCTAGATAAGTACCGGAAAATGTTGCAATGCCTTCAGCGTTATTATTTCTAAACCATCTCGTACTCGAAACATAGGAGTCGTTCATAAATTACATGACCGATTTTAAATTTTTTTTACCCCCCTCCGGTACTCTTCGTAATGCATTTCAAAAACACTCCCCTCCACCCCCATAAAGTAACGTAGTATATGAAATAAAAAAATTAATTGATTAAAATATATTCAAAATTAGAAAAAATAACTGTCGAAAAGCAAGCAAAGAAAAATGATGCCCTTATTTAGATGGTCAAACATTAAGATGTAAGGATGAAAATGGTTTAAAATTTTGGGTTGGATTAATTTCAATTTTTTCGAGTTTTTTTATTTTTGGTCACATTAATATATCTGAGACCCCTCCCCCCATTCGTTACTTATCGTAGTACATTTTAAAACCTCTCTCTCTACTAAATTGGTAACGTAATTTATGAATGACCCCATAGTTTCTGCGCAAATTTGAGCTCAATCGGCTCAGTAGTTTTGGAGTTTATAACAACGTTCTTTATTTTAAATTTTTTGCTTTTTTCATTTCCCAGTAGCAGGATATTACCAAGTAGTAACTTCGTTCTTACTTCTATGTTCATTGTCTTTTGCTTCCATAGCTTTTCTGTGTCATAAATTTGGCTTGTATGGGTTGAGACACACCCCCTTGTCCAATACATGTCACCTTTTCTAGTAGAAGGACATCACCAAATGGTATCTACATTCTGAGTTTCAATGTTCTGTGACTTTTACTACTATAGCTATTCTGTATCATAAATTTGGGTTATATGGGTGGAGCTACGCCCCGTTTTCGAATGCCCGTGCCAGTTTTCAGAAAGACCTTAATTGTTATACGAAATTTAGTTTAATAGCAATTCGATATCGTAAATTTGGCCTGTGTGGCCAAATTCCCCCTTGTCTAATATTCGCTCAAATACATAGTAACTGTCCCTTGGGCCCATATCATCTACGTATCAAATTTCACTATCAAAACATGTACAACACAATAATAATAATGATTTGTAAAAAGTGGGCGTATATATATAGTTAGACCACGCCCAGTTTTAATATAGTTACCGATAGTAACCATACGAACTTGTTTACCAAATTTTGGTCTTACACATACAAAGACCATTTATACATAAAAACCTTCGTATTGACGTCACCTTTCATGGGAAATTTCCAGAAAAAAAATTGGTTCTCGCATTACAGAGAATATCAATTTCAAACACAATGCAACTTATTTTTATATATATAGATTTATATATTTTGTTCTTGACTCTTCTAATATAAAAATACACACCTTAAAACAAAATGTTAGTTTTTTACTGTAAAAGTATGGAAGCTTCTACAAAGAAAATGTACTCATTAAGCTTTTATAGCTAAAAATAGGAGTATTCAGATTAACTAAAGTCAAATCATATCAAAGCCATGTTTACTACGTAAAAGAAGTGACGTCATAAATATATGAAATTAAATTTTGACCAAAATTGATTTAATGACCTGAAATTTATAACCTTGGTTTTTCAATATGCTCTCTTCATGTGAAGTTGGGTAAAATCACATGAAAATTACGCAAACTTCCCAAACAAAATGGCGTCATAAAAAGATAAAATTATTTCTAATTAAATCACAAAATAACATCTATCTACTTTATTAATCTATACACTTTGTTAATGCATAAGCTTTGATTTACAGCTATCTTTAATCAGTGCAAAGTTGTGCAAAATCGGATACGAACTACACCTGCTTTTTTTTAAATTCATTTATTTATCCTATATTAACAATCAAACTACCGAGATAAAGATATTAATGCAAATGTCCTTTACAGGATCTCAATACATGCTATACATACTTGTATTATAAGTTTCGAATATGTTTATAATTTTGATTTGCATTTTTAGTTTTTGTATTATATTTAATTTAGTTTTAATAGAAAAGAGAAACAAAACAATTAATTATGACGCAAAAAAAAAATTATTTTGGCACGAACTACACCTACCTACTCTACATAGTGACGTCATCAAATTAATAACAGTTTAGTCCCATAAAAATAGCTCTTTTATCTTGATATTTTGTACACGAGCATGTAGTGAGTAATCGGTAGTTAGTGGTTAGTAGTTAGTAGTTAGTAGTTAGTAGTTAGTATTTAGAAGTTAGTAGTTAATAGTTAGTAGTTAGTAGTTAGTAGTTAGTAGTTAGTAGTTAGTAGTTAGTAGTTAGTAGTTAGTAGTTAGTAGTTAGTAGTTAGTAGTTATTATTATTATTATTATTATTATTATTATTATTATTTCAAGTTTTCGTTTTACAATTTTTGTTTACAATAACATTGTATCTCGCGAAGCCTTTAAGGCTTGTCTGCGAGAAAATTTGAAATAGTAAATTAAATTATAAAAGAATAAAAAGAACATTTCAAAAGATAATAAAATATAAAAAATATTTAAACATAATTATAATAAAAAAAGGTTAATAATGTACCATAAGTAACTAAATTAAGAAAAAGAATGTGATTAATATAAAGCAATGTTAATACATTTATAATTTCATATTTAGAGATGACTTTAAAAGTGATTATTAGCATTGGTTTTGGATGTAATGAAATTTGATGATTTTATTCCGCTGATATTTCCGAATTGTTCGCTATATTTGGTGGCAGCTGATTTAGGAGTTTAGGTATCGTAACCTCGAGAGTGCGTTTTCCGTAATTGTTATAGAACTGTGCAATTTTTAGTCTCCCGTCTGTTCGGTGCCGTGTGCTATACTCGTGCTGAATTGGATTTCTGAAACGTCTGTCCTCGAAAAACTCACTAAGTAGACTGCTCTTGAAAAGTTCATCAATCGTTAAGACTTGGAGCTGTTTGCAGACTGGAATACTGCTGTCTTGTCTGTGGTAATTTTGATTTTTGGCCAATATTTTAAGAATGCCGTTTTGACTTTTTTGTAAGTCGGAGCAGTGGGTTGACGAGCCATAAGCGGTGATGCCGTGTCGGATATAAGATTCGCATAGCGCGAAGTAAGCCTGCCTGAGCACCGAGTAGTTACATGCGTAGCTGAGATGGTGTATCATATATGATGTCCTGCGTAGTTTTGCTCGAAGTTGATTGATGTGAGCGTGCCATTTTAAGTGCGTGTCTATGACCACGCCTAGGTATTTAAATTCTTCCACTGTTTCGATTACTGTTTGACAGTTATCATCTGAGGGACTTCTAGTTTGATGATTGTGCAGGCATGATGTACTATGAAATTTAATTTGTATCTCGACGCGTGGCATGTGTATCGTACGAATGTGCATAATTTTTGTTTTTGACGCATTTATCGATAGGCCATTATCGTGAGACCATCTTGCAATAACATCGAGCTCATTTTGCATTATTTTTGTTGCGATTGTGGGATCTTTATGAGCAACCACGATGGCAGTGTCGTCGGCGTAGGCATAAACTGTGCTGTTTTGGAATGCTCTTAACATTTCATTTGCATATATAATATAGAGAAGCGGACCGATTTTGGAGCCTTGTGGAACGCCGTGCTTAATGTCTACTGGCGCGCTTAGATATTCTTTAATTTTTACTTGGTAAGAGCGAAATGAGAAATAATTTTCAAGCCATTTGAGGCACTCACCTCGAAGACCGGCGCGTTCGACTGCTTCCAAGAGTTTTTTGTGCGAGAGTGTGTCAAAAGCTTTACTAAAGTCGACGAAGAGTACTAGGCTGTGATAATTTTTGCTCAGATTTTTGTTCAAACCGCTTGCAAAGTTACCGAGAAGCTTGTTAATATTTTTTCCTTTTTGGAAGCCATACTGGTTACTTGCTATAATTTTATATTTTTCAATAAAGGATTTGAGCCTGCGGAGCACTATTTCTTCAATTATTTTTTCTAGCACTGGCAATATCGATATTGGTCGATAGTTGCCAACATCTGATTTATCACCGTTTTTGTATATCGGTCGTATGGTTGAGAGTTTTAGAGCTTGCGGCATCTTGTTCTGTTCGATGCTCATGTTGACAAGTCTTGTTATTATTGGCGCCATCACTACAGCATTATTTTTCAGGTCTTTTGGGCGGATCGCGTCGTGCCCTGGACTTTTTTGAGTATTCAGACCGTAAAGTATATTCAGAACTTCGATTTCACTCGCGTTTTCCATGTAAATTGAATTGTTTATGTTTAAGTTTGTATTTTGCAACGTTTTAATATCGCATTTATGTATCGTGTTTTGTATATTTTGATCAATGTTTGTTGCAAATTTATTTGTTATTGTCTGCAAATCATCGTTTTTGAAATTTTTAATCAATAAGTCGTCCAGTGTATTGCTTTTTTTACCTATAATTTCATTAATGGTTTTCCATGTTTTTTTTATATCACTTTTGTTTTTGTAGAATTGGTTTTTATAGTAGTAGTTTTTTGCGTGTTCTAATTTTTTATTTAACATATTTCTATAAGATTTATATTCTTTTTCACTTATTTTATCTTTTGGTTTCGATAACCATTTTTTATAAAGTTTATCCCTTTTTTCACAACATTTCAAAAGTTCTTCACTTAACCACGGGTTATTTTTTCTTTTTTTAATTCTTTTTGCATTTATCTGGCAGTTATTATATATATTTTTAAAAGTTTCTTGTATTTTATTGTAAAACACATCTACATTTTCAAGCGCAAAAAGTTGTTCCCAATTTGTGCCATTTATTTGCGCACGCACCCCACTGTCGCTTATTATTTTATTTACACATGCTATTTGTTCTCTATCGTTGATATTGTTGTTGTTGTTGTTGTTGTTGAGTGTAAGGCCGCACAGCAAAGAGTAGTGATCCGAGATTGTTGTTGTAATAACAGTCGCGTTGATTTGGCTATTTTTAGCGCGCACAAGCATATGATCGATGTTGCTGCTGGTGCCTCTGCTTGGGTCAACTCGCGTGCTCGCGTTGTTTACGCTCTCAATACCGTTCGACGATAGCATCTCTAAATAGCGCGTGGTTGAGCTACAGTCGGTTTTGTGCAAATCAATATTCATGTCACCAGTTATGATAATATTTTTTCTGCCGTTAACTTGGGTAATCACTTGCTCTAGTTCATTTATAAAAGTGTCAATGTCTTGAGTCGGAGGTCTGTAAACTGCTTGTATAAAGAATTGCTGGTTATTTGCGCACATATTAATTGTCATTGTTTCAAACGAGACGATTGTAGGGTGTACCGCGTGTGTGTATGTAGTGTTGTTTTTAATGTAGATCGCGATGCCGCCTCCTCTGCGGTTTACACGGTTAAAAAATTCTGCATTGTACCCGTTTATTTGAAAAAGGTTATTTTCATCATCAGTTATATTAGTCTCAACTAAAATAATAATATCAACTGATGGAAGTAAATTGTTAGCCGCAGCAAGAAATGATGTAAAATTTGTCCGTTAGTAGTTAGTAGTTAGTAGTTAGTAGTTAGTAGTTAGTATAGTTAGTAGTTAGTAGGTAGTAGTAAGTAGTTAATAGTTAATAGTTAGTAGTTAGTAGTTAGTAGTTAGTAGTTAGTAGTTAGTAGTTAGTAGTTAGTAGTTAGTAGTTAGTAGTTAGTAGTTAGTAGTAAGTAGTTAGTAGTTAGTAGTTAGTAGTTAGTAGTTAGTAGTTAGTAGTTAGTAGTTAGTAGTTAGTAGTTAGTAGTTAGTAGTTAGTAGTTAGTAGTTAGTAGTTAGTAGTTAGTAGTTAGTAGTTAGTAGTTAGTAGTTAGTAGGTAGTAGTTAGTAATTAGTAGTAAGTAGTTAATAGTTAGTAGTTAGTAGTTAGTAGCTACTAGTTAGTAGTTAGTAATTTAAAACCTGTGTCGAAATTGTAAATTTATTTCATTTTCTTTTATTTAAGGAAAATATATTAATAGTACTATTTAATATGGAAATCCCTGTTACGTAATATAAATAGTTTGTTCAATTTGAATCTACACCGAGAAAAAAAGCAATAGTAAAATCACCTAAGTCGGCTTAGGTAAAAAGAATTGTATGGACATTAGAAACTTATGCTTATTCACCAAAGTAATATATTGTTTAATATAGGGGTGGGCAAAGTTGCCCGTATGGGCATTTTGCCCGTACGGGCATTTTGGTTGCCCGCTGCTTGCTGCACGGGCGACAGCATTGCTTCATAAATTCGACGGTAAAGGAAACGAGGGACATGCGAAAATATAATGAGATAGAGCGTAAGAAGAGCGTAATATAGATAGTGATATGATACTTGTGCTCATTGCGCTCAGAGCAGTTCATAATCAATGTTGCATGCCATTTATACAAAAAAAAAGGGCGTTTTATAATTTTACTATTTAACATTTTGAATTTAATTGAATTCAATCACGTTGAATTCAATCATATCTCGATAACTTCTTGTGTCATAAAATTGCTTTTAAGTAGTTACGCGCAAAATAAAAGTATAAATTTATTATGTGATTCAGTTCTAACAAAATATTAGTTAAAAATATGTTAGGAGGCAGATGTAGAATTGTTATGGTTGCATGCTCTTGCAAAACAATTATAAATATCCCAAGAAGTTGTTTTTGCAAAGCGATTTTATAGCTGCTGGTAGTAATTTAAAGAAAAAAAACTCCCTTTTAATAAGCAATCCTCTTAATATATTAGATATGCAACACTTACTTTTCACAACAGCATGCTCTCGCTCTTACGGTTTCTATTTATAAAGCACACTGAAAACAAAGTAGTGCTAAAGTGGTTTTTGCGGAAATTTTATAGATATATGAAATTTTTTCTTTGCTCTTATTTATACTGCGAAATGAAATAAATGTGTAGTGGACGGATTATAAAAATTAAACACAGTGACAGATGGTTAAAGTGAAATACAGATACAGAAGCAAACGGACATGTAAAAAGCTGAAAACTTTAAATTTTAAATTTTTTGGTTTGTATATCTCGGCTAAAAGTGCACAAAATTTTATTATGGGACGGCGATGGGCTCATGGAAAAATCATAAATGAAAATAAAAAAATAACAACAAATTTCATAGAATGTTAGATTTGATTTTTTGAAACAACCCAACAAACAAATTGATTCACTAATGTTATCGCTAACGAATCGCATTCTCGTACATTTTATTCATTAGCAATTATTAGAAACGATTCACTTATAATATCGCGAGCGGGAGAAATTCCTCCTTCGTTAACGAATCGTCAAATCCGAAAAAAGGAATTCGTTAACGAGTCCCCAAAAATATAAAAAGCAATTCGTTAACGAGTCTCCAAAACTAAAAAAAGCAATTCGATAACGAATCTTATTTTATCTTATCTTAATGACAGATATTTTGAATAAAAATTTTGGTATGAACCAGAGCTTTCAAATGATATAAGTTTCATTCGAATGTGTTGTTTAAAAAAGGGGTAAAAAGGGAGGCGGTTTAAAGTTTGCGCATTATTATAAGAGGTAAGAATCACAAATTTTTAAATAAGAAAGATATATTAAATATCGGAAATAATTGGGGACAAAATAATTCGTTCACAAATCGTAAAATAAAGCTTAAGTCAATCGGTAACGAATCGCTAAAATTAAAAGTAGTGATTAGTAAATGAATTGCTAAAAATGAGAGAAGCCATTTGCTAACGAATCGCTAAAATTTAAAGACTTGATTCGCTAACGACCCACAAAAATGTTGAAAGGCGATTCGATAGCAAATCGATGCTAAAAGCGTCCTCAATGGAATTTAACAAAGTCATGATTTCAATCGGTGCTTTCTTTAAGCATCAAGCCAATCTCTGATGCAGTAGGAACGAAACTATTCGAAAACAATTAAAACAGCGATTCATAAGTGATTCGTTAACGAATCACCACTCGCCACAATGTTTGTTGGGAAAGAAATTGTTATAGATCTTGAATGATTTTAACAAAAAATAAATCGGACTTCAGGGTAGATGATTTAAAATAAACATTTATATTTATTTGAAAAAAAATTTATGAACAAAAAACTACTGCAATAAAAAATGGTACAGTTTGATGTAGAAGCATCTATAAATTTGCATGCATGAAATTTTGTATAGTGTACAATTTTTCGTCATCTATTCAAGCAACAGGCCAGCGCAGATGTTGCTGCTTGACGTTCGCTTGAACACTGAAGCTTTGATCGTTCTGTACGTGAGATTAATACATATTTTTCTGTACTAACGCAATCTCAAGTGCGCTCTTGTGATTGCATATTGTGAGAGGATTACAGAGAGGATTTTCCGTTCCGCAATCCGATTCACCTCCAAATTCATGTTGCAATTGATTTCGCACGCTGCTTGCCCGCTGCTTGCCCGCAGTCGCAGCACGGGCAAGAATTGTGCCCACCCCTAGTTTAATACATTGCTTTGAGAGCATTTTCTTCGATACCCTGCCAAAAAAAAGATTTTTGATTCACCCAGGCCAAGAATATAACATTTTAACCAATAGTGTAGGTAAATCACCGAAAACTGAATACTCGCGGTTTGTTATAGTTCTCGATTAGTTTTTGCAATGAAAATGATATAGCCTACATGTTTAGCCAAAGCACAGTGAGTGCATTTTCTTCGCATTTAATTAGATATATTAATAAGCGATCTAAATGCATGATTTTTTTACTTTGTAAATCTATTTTGTAAACTTTGTAAATGTATGTATATTAAGTAATATTAAAGGTCTGAACTTAAAATCTATATTTCAAACCCGAGGTCAGAAAAAACATAGATCTAAACATCGTTCTCTCAAGAAATGTTTGTTTTAAACTGTGGTCATGGTATTTAAAATATTAATCAATCCGAGGCCATTATTAGGAAGTACAAAATAAGATGTCAAGTCCAGACCTTGTAATGATGTTCAAACTAAACTACTTAAATTGAATCTATCTGCATTCATAGTGATACTAGTCTAAGAAAGTGCTTATTTCAAATCCATTGGCTAAGTCTTGAAATTCGTTCATTTTTGTTCATATATTTTGACGTGACAAGGCTACGTTTTTGACTGCGCAGGTTTCCAAAAAAGTTGAAAAAGTTGAAACCAGGATACCAAGAACTTTGAAATTTTGGTTAGTTCATATTTGAGTCAAGACTAACACATATTTGTCCTCAAAAAATATATAGCCCCACCCATTTTAATTCGGACACGAAAGGGTTAAAAACGAAGATAAAGGATTTATACTTGGCCTTACAACAAAAATAAAAAAAATAAAAAAATCTGAGGACGTCAGGTCGAGAAGATAGCTGCTTATGGAACTATTACTCGCTCAGGAGACGTGCTGCGGTAAATTTTATTTAAGTGAGGAAATATGAGCTATTAAACCTCACAACGAAAATATTAAAAAAAAAAAATAAATAACCGGCCATTTCAGCCCTTGAAAGGACTTTGACCTAGCTTCTTTTGATCAATTGTGTTGTGCGTGTTATTAAGTTTGTACACAATTGACCGAGAACCGGACCTACAGGTTTAACGCCGACTCCGAACGGCGATGAACGGAATGTTCTTGTTGTCGAGAAGCTTTACATGGCATTTTGATTACTCTCTGAGGTTGCCATTGTCTGCAGAGAGGTGGCGGCCGTACATAAAAATTATTTTAATTCAAATAATTTTCTGTCGCTGCTGGGGTTCGAACCCGGGTCTCCAAGGTTCGTTGACATAGAGGCCAGGCACTTTAACCAAGTACGCCACGGACGCCACAACGCCACGAAAATATTAGAAAAATTTTATGGTCATGACCTCAAGGTGGCAACCATTTAGTATAGTGAAAATGCTACAACAATGAAAAAACGTTGCATGGAATTTTAACTCTGTGGCTACTGGCGCAACGGTAAATTTTATGGAACGAAAATAAGGTGAGGTCTCCGGGCACATGATAAGGCCTATCAAGCCTTATCAGGGAACAGCTTAATGTAAAGTAAATGCAACCTACACTAGTCACAAACAACAAAATAACGCAATGAAATCGGACAATAAAACCGGAAAAGGACTATGACAAGAATTTGAATATGGATTAGAACAAAGATTCAAACATACCTGAGACATACCTTCCCAACTAGGAAAGGAATTCGGACAAGGATTAAGCCAAGAATTTGGACATGAATTAAAACAAGAGTTTGAATATGAAGTAGGAAAATTATTAGGACAAATAAAAGAATAACTAAGGGATGGGGATAAGTCTTGGAACAAAGGAAAGAATAGAGACAAGAATAAGGACAAGGTTAAAGAAACACCATCAAGTCAAAACCTATAGGTTTGTTCACGTTACAGCCAACTCTTTTTTCAATAAAACGAATGGTCTCTCACGAATACTCTGTCGTCATGATTTAAAAGTAATTGATTACTTACGGATTAAGTGGGCCATTATGAAATAAGATCGTAGGTGCACATTAGTTGACAGCATTTTTGATGGAATTTAAAGAAGTATCAACTTCAAATAAAACACAGCAATATTTTATAAGAATCTAATATTTAGTTCAAAAAGTTTGGGCCATCCTTATGTCATCCAACTATATCATCGTTGCCAAGACAATATCTGCTATGTGCACTTTTGGAAATTTCGACTTTTTGACCATTATGACTAGTTTACTAATTTTTCGTATAAAAGGGCTTCTATGTGACTTATTTGTTCCACACAAATTGAATGATTCGTCAATTATCGCGTAGAAACCAAATGTGTGTGTTAAATCATCTCCCGTATTCACCTGATTTTGCACCAAGCGACTTATCTTTGTTCCCGAGATTGAAAACGAAGTTGAAAGGATGCTTTTTTAAAGACTTTCCAACGCTCCAATCAGCTACGACAAGGGCACTGCAAGCGTATTGAATCGGGAGGACAATAGTTTAAATAAAAACACCAAGAACTAAACAGAAATCGGGCTTTAATTATGTTTCCTAGAGTTTGTCTGGGATATTATTTGACACACTGTGTATATTCAAGATGAGTTATCAACTCTTCTGGGCTCTTTTTAATCTCTTATATAAACAATATCATCATAAAAGGATGCTTTACCTTTATCTTAGCATAAAAAATAAGTATTCTCTTCCGTGAATACTTTCTTCAGATCAGAACTTATTTTCATACAGCTCTCGTTTGTTCTTTCCACTTAGGTATCAATATAATTCAATTGTACTATTATTAAGAAGAATAAACAAGATGCTCTGCTTTGTTTCCGGTTACGTTTCATTTGAAAACGAGCCGTGCTTGCATAAAATATGAACTCATTTTGCTAATTACAGCCAGGATCGGACATCAGTTAAAAGCAATAACAACAAAAACCAATGAAACACTTCATTCTTCTGCTGCTGCTGCTGCTGCTGCTTCCATAAAATATCCTTTTCATTTTATTTTTCATTAGCTACCCCAGCCAAATGCAAGACTGACAGCGTGTAAATTAAATGTATTTCGTATACTTTAATCAACAACTACGATTACGAGTTCAAGTACGAGCACAACGTGGCAGCACCAGCAGCAGCAGCGGCAGCAGCATCTGAAGCATTTCAAGCAGGATATTCATTATTTTCGTGCATCATTAAGTTTGGTGTAAGTTTTTTGGTTTTGCATTCCTGCGCTAGCCTTGCCACTACCAAAGCGAACTGATGGACTGAAGAAGAAGGCGTCAGCCAACAATATCGCAGCTGTTGAAGCGCGCAAAGCATGACACAATCTTTAAGACGCAGCAAGCAATCGAGAAGAAAAGCACCGAAATACAAAATATATACTATAAATTGGAAGAAAAATGAACAGCACACAACGAACGAAGAAAGAACGAGTGAGCCCTAGGACTGCGAAGGATATGCGAAGGCGGCGGCGCTGCTTCAGTGATGGCGCAAGTAGCAAAAGGAGCTATATTTTTAATTTCTTTAATCATTTTAAGTAGTTTTCAAGCAATGTAAGAGATAAGCTTGGGATAAAATCATGCTGAAGGCTATTGTATAGGTGGTGGGTGAAGAGACGGTGAGGAAGGTCGCAGCAATAGCCAACTAATGCAAAAATTGTCTTTGCGCTTATTGTCCGTATCTTTCTAGGATAATTTATACAATATTCATGAATACTTGCTTGATGATACTCATATTGTTGTTGTTGTTGTTTGTTGGGTATTCGTACTTTTTTTTTTGTCTTGAGCTGCAGCACGCAGCCTTTGGTGGTGTACACTTGTTGGTATTGTTGTTGGTCTCAGTGTTGTGGCAGTTGTTGCTGCATTTTAACATGGCTATAAAAGAATACGAAACATTATCCTTGAGGACATTCACGGCATTTCTCTGTTTTCCCACACTTCTTGAACTGAAGTGCAACTAGCAACTTGCAGCATTAAGTGAGAAAGTGGTCAGTGGCAGTAGATGAGGTATGGGTGGTAGGGATGTTGTTGGCAGCTAATCTGTGGCATCGTGTGCCACCTAGTAATATTGTGACTAATGGTTATTTTGAGCTGCCTGGTACTTTATAACTGAAAATGCGCGTAGGTTTCCAGCAGTCATCTCCTTAACTCTGGAAATAGATTAAGCAGAGGATGCTCTACGATACAGTGCTTAAAGAATTCGCTGGAATTACGTTGGGAAAATGTAAATTTCAATGAAATTACAAGCGCGATCCATCTGCTAAGCAGGTGCAATTCGTGTCAGTCAGCTCAAGTTTTTACATTTAAAATTATTATCTTTATACTTTCATTAATAAATAAAAATATCGAATATGTAAGACTCTTCAAAGTTATCGATATCATGATTAGAGAAGAATCTAAAAGCAGAATTTGGTGAAAAACCGTGACTGAATTATTCTGAAAAAATATGCTTATCAGCTGAATGGGTTTTCATGATGTTCGAGCAATAGCAAGTAAGCTTTTTGTAGCCCTATAAGGCTTATCTAACTTCATAGCTTTTTTTAAATTTACTTAATCGTTTAATTTCATTCCAGTTTTCAACTCTCGAACTGTGGCTTGGACGTCAATCAGCGGTAAATCCGGTATAGCTTATTA